>JAUIRK010000757.1:0-348759 GCA_030549495.1 Nectonema munidae
TATATATATATAATCATTCTAATTTAAAATCATGCTGTTCCATACCTCTGAATGAGTTAGTTACAAGTAAAGTATGTTTTTCAAAAAAACTTTTTGTTCCTTTTTTTCCAATCATATATCATTCTTTTATTTTATTTATGCAGATCTTGGTACGAAAACCACAAGCACATATTCCCTGCATCCAGATGGGAAACGTATGATCCAAACAAAAAACACAAGTGATTTTTTTTGGATCATGAACAAAAACGGAAGTAAGAAAGGGAAAAGTGATGAATACATTTATTTGAAAAATAAATTAATTTTTATTAAAGGACATATCTTGTGTGATTTAAAAAAAACGTTAGATGAGAGACAAATGTGGAAGGCAGTCATTTCTTTGTTCCGTTCTTTTTTGCTTTGAGAATGTAGCAACCGTTCAACAGGGGGTTGATGCAACAACTTGACAAACAAAATAGCAGTAGCAACTCCCTCACGAAAAGATTCATCTAAGTGCATATTTCAATGATGTAATACAAAGTAAAAAAGGATTCGTAAAGACGAGTGAGTTTATTTTTTATAACCCATATGGTATCTTCGAATCTGATTCGAAAAAGGCAGATGCTGATTAGTAGTAATTTTTTTAGAAATCGCTTAGTTTTACAAAATAAAATTCTAAAATCATAAACCTTTTTTACTTAATTCTAGCCCCTAGTGAACATATCTTTTTAAAGAAATAGAAATAGTAGATAGCATTCTTATTACATTATATTAGATCTATAGGTCCAAATATGCACAAAAGTAAACAATATATTCATAAATATTTTGTTATAAATGTTTCAATTGAATTCTTGTGATTTTAGGTTTATTTTTTAAATTTGAAATTCAGTTTAAAGATGTGTAGGATTAGGTTCTAGTTTTACGATGTTTTTTAGAATGATCTTCTTTTATGCTCTTGAATATTTTAGGGCCGACTCACTAATTTCTTGATTGTGTATATATAATAGTAATGAGGGCATGTTTTTTGGTTAGAACAAACTTCATCACCGCTCACTTCATCACTCGACTCATCATCATTGAATTTCATCCTACGGACTTTAACCCATTTAAGACCAAGCAAAGCAGACGATATCTAAAAAAACGCAGACGATGTATATTCAAAGTCATTAAAAAAAGCAGACGAAGATGAAATTATTTATGTTCCAAAATAGGAACATTGGTCGTAAATGGGTTAAAGAATGTATTATGTTCTAAAATCATTATTGTGATTAATGAACAATATTTAACTCTCAAATGATGAAAGTCTTAGTGTGATGAACAAATGAGTGGTTAAATGTCGCATGAGATCAAATCACGAATGCTGAAAAGTCATGACACCCTTTTTTCACCGTATTCAACTATGCTTCTATAGTGCTCGGACTGATAAAATCGTAGAGAGCTTTGCTTTTCAGCTCTAAAAATATTTGAGTTGATCAAATTTCTGGATATTTAGGCCTAAATTTACCTGCAACGTATACCTGAGGTGGACTTTTATTCACAGATACACTGTAAATTCTATGACATTTTTGCTAACACTCTTTTGAAGTCAATGTTCCACTTCTTTATTTTGTTCTGAAATTTTTTTCTTACTAATAGTATATTTTATGAAATAATATTGTTCGCTTTTTTCCTTCTTTTTTGTAAAAATATAAAGAAATCAAAATTCCTTTAATAACATCATTTCCAAATCATATTATATTCTTCATGTTAGCTATCTTGTAAGTCTAGAATAGTCATTTTAGTTATACACTATATACAAACATATTGCCAAATAAAAGTTTTCACTAAAAATTTGTATTTGAAAAGAAACAAAATTGTTCTACATTATTATGTGACTATTTTTTGTTCTGATTAAATTTTGAATTTGCTACAAATTAAGCACTATTTGATCAGATCAATTCAATTTCAATCGAATCCTGTGGATTCACCGGTAAATATTGTCTTTTTACCAACCGCCTTGTACAAACAAATTGTTAAATAAAATTATGTAATAAAATTTTTATGAAACAATTTGACAAAGAATTTAAACTACTAAAGTAGCAAAAATTTAGTGGGTGTAAAAGATGGATAAAAAGTTTTGCTTGAACTTTGCAAGGAGTCTCAAAATATTAATTCATTGAAAAAGCTTCGAAATTGTCAGTTATTGACAGCAGTAGATTCCACAGTAGGCAAAATTACTTTTCAAAGTTACATTAAAATGTCAAAGCTAGTTAAGATAGATATTTTATTTTGGGGAAAAAGTAAAGTTTGCTAGATACTTGGCTTTAACACCACAGCTCAGGCTTCGCTATGAGCGTTTCTTCACGATGAAAGAACCCCAGTTGGAGAAAAACTCGAGGCAACAGTTAGTTAAAAAAAGATGCTACCTTATTTGAATGCTAGAAGTTATACCTGTTCATTTCACTTCGCTCGGTTAACTGTTTCTAAGATCGCTAGAATGGCAATGCCACTAAAAACGTACCTGATTGAATAAGGTTTCGTTGAGCAGGCAAAATATGGTAGTTGTGTAAAACGGTGTCCAGCAAATAATGAAGGAAAGAATGATGGCGAAGAATAAATTTGTCATCTTTTTTTGCGCCTTTTTCATCACCTTGCTCTTGGTTCGATGCAGTTGAAAGTCTTCCTCTGAAATTTAAAGTCACAAAATACAACATTTCATCAAGATATGGACTTGGATTCAAGGATGTCAAACTAAAATTATTTTACGGTCTGGAATAGGTAGATAAATATATCAAGAACTAAATTTTTGCTCATCAATAAATTCCATAAATCCGTAGCGATTCACTTGGTAACGTTCATTTGTGAAAAAAATGTTGAGAAAATTTTTGCAAAAATAAATTATTGATAGAAGGTTTTGATATCTACTTCCAGAAATTTTAAAATTCTCCATGAATACCATGAAAGTTGGAAGAAGAAAAAGAATCAAAGAATAAAATTAATTTTCCATTTATTTCATTCAAATTCGTGAGATTAATTCTTAAATAGACGAAAACCACATTGTAAATATATAAATATAATTTGTATTCTGCACATAATATACCGGCTTCTAATGAAGGTGATTTGCCTATTTAAAAGAAATTATCTTCCATTCATTCATTCCGCCCACTGGCCGTATGTTAGACACCACTCTTTAGAGTTCAGTGAGACCCATAGGATGTTGTCCATTGGTTCAACACATTGGTGTTGGGAGTAGTGAAAAATTCGATATAGAGCATATATAATATTCCGATTTATATATAAACATATGTTTTTTTGTGTCTGAATTGTTCACTGAGATTTTGAAAATATAAAAATCCTTCAGTATGGAGTAAAAAAAGCCGAAAATCTTTCACTTTTTTTAAACTTTAATGTAAATTTGAAGTTTCTAAAAATACTTAAAAGAAAAAGAAATTCTTTTCTTTTTTTTTAAAAAGTTTAAGTTCAATAAACTCTTGATCAAAATTTTTTCATAAAGATTTTATAGTAGAAGAAAAAGGATACGGATTCTTATTTTTTGAGTTCAAATAAATACTTAATAGTGAACAATAAGTGATTAGAAAAACTTTGACTGATTGAAATTCTGACTGGTTAAAATTTCGACTAGATGAGTTGTTCTCAACCTTTTTCACTCCATTCATCCTTTGAGCAACTTTCAAGAATCTTCTGCCTCCAAAAACTATTGAGTTTTTACTCGACCAGGAATTCTTTAGATGATGATCATATGAAATCTTAACAATCTTTAAAACGTGTTGTTCAAAGTTCTTCTATATATTATCCTATTCTGACTAAGAAATAGAAGTGTTTAAAAGTGAGAAAATATAATTTCGAGTTCAAATCTCACCATTAATATCATTGTAAAAATTTTGTAAAGCAAAAGTATATGTTTTATAATTTTTACAAGATATTTTAGGGCCTTTTAGAATTCTGTAGTAGTGATTTGAGGACGCAATGTCCCACATGTTGAGAATTACCAAAACTTGAAGGAAAGTCAGTAACTCTCAGTAAGAGGCAAAAATATTGATTATAAAAAATGATCATGATTTTACTGTCAAAACTATTTAGGAAAGATATTTTATTTTATTATGCGGGAAAGAGTAAAGTTTGCTAGATTCTTCGCTTTAACACCACAAGGTCTCGGGTTCGATTCAGCATCAAGCCTTTTTGCTCACAGTTCTCTGTCTTTTTTAATCAATTGAGTATAATGTATTCCGTTCGCAAATCGTCTATTGGTTGAAGTTAAAGATCTTGATCTGGCCTTCCTGCGTTTGCTTCCGGATCCCAACATTCTCCCCACATCTTCCCAGTAATAGAATAAGATTTCTGTTTACCAATAAGTAGTCCAAATGATTTAGCAATGCTGTTGTGATTTCAAAGTGAAAAACAAGAGGTGAGGATTACCTGGCTTGTTCTTTTGGCATCGCTTCACCTTAACCAAAATAATGGAGGAAAAGATGACGATGAGGGTGAGAGGAATTGCGTAGAGGGTGATCAGAGTGAAGAGATTGTAAAGTTGTAGTTGGGACTTGGAGAGAGAGTCGAAGGAGACGCACTGCATGTACGCGGGGGCGGAAGGAATCGGCTCCAAGTGGAAGAGAAAGGCCTGTCAACAGATGATACAACTTTTAATTCGCGCTCTCTCAGGCGAAAATATAAAGGTGGGTGTGGGGCAATTTGAATTAAAAATATCATTTATTATTTATTTTTATACATTCTTCCTGAAGAAATTAGACACAATAAGGTAAGATTGCTATTTTACTTCATTTACACGCAAGGTTTCTAAGAAAATTCTATCTAATTTCTCATTTCGCAAATATTTGCTATCTAGCATATTAGAAGTTTGCACATTGCGTACTGTTGATGAAGAACAAAAGTCCAAAACACAGCCTTCAATGCTAAATGCTTATTTTTATAATGTTAGATGGCGTTAAAATGTATATAAAGAAATTTTGTCAAATTTAAAAAAAAATTATGCAAATTACCTATTGCAGGCGAAAAAGCAAAATGACCTTTTCTCATTAATTTTTTAGTATAGAGCTGTTTATAAAAATAAATTGGACATTTATAAGCAAGATCAAAAGATTTTAGACAGTTTTTACTCTAGTTTGGTCTTTGATGTGAAAACTAGAAGTAGAAGACAGAAGTGACATTGTGATAGTTGGAAGACATGGAACCCTTTAAGAAGTTGATGAAATACAAGGAATTTTTGACATAAAAAGGCATAAAAACAACTTCTCTTGTAAACAAAATTTGTGCTTTATTTTATTGACATGAATTATTTGATCTCAAATCACCTCAAATAGGGAACTAGCAAATTTTACATAAATTCCAGGAGAAAAGTCAAAAAGCCACGATTTGCTATTTGTTCAAACTTTAAAAGTTAGATTTTTTGTTTCAGTTCTTTTTACACATATACAAATTGGCTAACATTTTGATTGATTTTAAGTTTTTTTGCAAAAATTAAAAACTATTCACGGACCCCATCATTAGACGTAGTCATGGAACCATTAGGGTCCGTGGACCCCAGGTTAAGAACCCCACTGGTCTAAGATATCAGCTTGACGGTTAATTCTTAACTTCCAACTCACAAAATCTGTCATGAAGTTTGCACGAAGTAAATGAAGAAGTTCTTAAAAAAATTTTATACTTATAGAAAAAGAGTTTACTTAGAAAATTTTTGCTGTCTTTGTTAAAGCGGACGAAAATAATATAAAGTTGGCCTAGGTCATAGTGATTAGTATTTAGTATATACAATAAACATAAATGAAATGTATTTCCCCTTTTTTTCAAAACGCAAATGTTTAACTCACTAGTGAAAAAGTAAACGTGGAGAAAGAAAAAAGAAGTTATTTCAGTGGAAATATTTTAGAAGTTTTTATGAACTTTAAGTCACATTACATTTTTATTTTTATTCCCAAATTTGCAACAAGTTTTTTTCTTTGAAGCAAAAGCCAAATTTTACCTCGTATAATTTTTTACTGAAATTTAAATTTGCCGGTTTTATTTAACAAATTTGATATGAAGTGTAAAAAAGCTGGAGAGGATTTCAAACAAAAAATGATATTTAAGATAGGACTTTTTAGAACTTTATCATTTTTTCTCAATATCAGGAATATATCATGTAGCATTTTTATAAGCGTATCGATAATAATACAACGTCTCCTTCATTTTAACAGCATAGCTAACTTAAACTAAGTTTAAAATGAAAAATTGCTTCCCCTTGTTTTATATCAAATGATAATGAATTATTCGGATTCACTCTTTTTTCATTTAAATCGAGTTGATTGATTTAATTGATCTTATTTATTTATTTGTTCTTCAACATATTTTGACAATTTTTGAACTCGATTAAGGTTGCTAACACGTGGCTTGTACAAATTCTCGCGAGAAAGTATTTGAAGCGTGTTATTCACTTGTACTTTTTTAAAACGAAAAGTTCTCTTCGTTTTTTCGCTCATTTATGCTAAAAAAAATTGAAAGTGACGAAATAAAAGTTTTTTGAAATGTAAATAGGAGAACTTGTTGAACAAAGGCAATTAACGGTCAAAAAGTTTAAAACATGATAGACTGACTAACTTAGCAAAGTTGAGAACATCTCTCGATTACTAGTAAAACATATGCAACCACATGATTATTACTCGAGCAAACTCTTCCATTATCACCTACATTTTTTTAGCTGGAGAAAAAATTGTTTCTGAAGAACCAAAATTATGATTTATGTGAACCTATGAATGATATCCTATTTTAAAATTTTTTTGATGTACTTGTTAAGAATGTCATATCTTGACTAAATTTAAATTTCTGGGCACTTGTGGGCGAAAAAATGATCCTATTGGAGTCAAGAAACTTGTAAGGGTTTTCAAAGAGCAAAGTTGAGAGGAATGAACCTGAGGTAGAACGCACAGGAAGCTGAAGAGCCATGAGAGGAGAAGCATGCTTTTTAAGCGCTTCGCGTGATTGTGCATGCGGAATGGGTGGACGATGATGAAGTACCTGTCAATCGAAATGCACACCAATAAGAAGCTGGAGAGGTAGAGGCCGATGCACTTGACGGATTGCAAGATCTTGCAAGAGTACTCGTCAGCTGCCCACGCAACTGTCCACTTCCAAGCAAGGTCTGTGGGAATCAGGATGCATGTTGTGATCAAGTCGGCCAAGTTCAGGTGCAGAAGCAGTTTCAATGCATACGATCTAGGACGTCTTCGCTAAATCAGTGAGAAAGTAGGACAGATTTTTCTTTTTGTTTGACTTTAAGTGGAAATTTTTTGAAGGTAATATCAGTTGACAATATTTATTTTTTTAAACTTTGGCTTAAAAATTTTGTCTGAAAAAAAGTTTACTACACTTCCAATTGTATATGGAAGAATTGTATATAGATATCCCGGTGGGTGCTAATTTTGCAGCCCCTCAAACTGCCAATCAACAATTCAAAGCGCCAAACTTGATAATGCAGATATATAGGTAATGAAAATTGGAATAAAAAGTGTAGCAAAACATTATTAATGCAACAAAAAATAAATTTTACTTTATATCCAATACTGCCTACAAGAGATAGAAAGTGATTATGTATGAAAATTGAAGATGAGAGGAGGAAAAAATTGAAAAATAGGAATCATACTTCACTTCTAAGCTGTTGAATCTTGATTAGGTTGAAGAGAAGGGTGAAGTTAGCGCAGGAGGACAAGAGTAGCAAGAGGAAGAGGAAAATGATGGTGATGGTTGTGCGATAACTGTGCCTCACGTACACTATGAAGGCTTCCGAAGATTGGCGAACGCTTTCGTTAAATTCTGGCTGAAGACTTTCCATTCACAAGACTTTGGAATCAATCAGCTTCAATATATATACGCTTGTGTGACATTGCCAAAGATTTATATTTTAAAATTTTTATTATAAAAAAATGTGAAGTAAAAATTTATAAGTTTTTTTAAATACAAATATTTTTAAATGATCATTAATTAAATAGTACTATTTTTTTTTAAAATAAACTAAAAATTAAATTTTTTATGATCTCAAAAAATAATTTCTGGGATGTATTTTATTTGTTTAAAGTTTTTATTGCATTACGCGCAAAGAAAAATTTATTTACTTTAATCATAAGGTATTAAATATGTTAGCAGAAAGTCTTTTGGAAGCACGAGATTTTGTCAACAACTATAAAACTTAAAACTTTCTAAGTTTTTGGAGTTGAATAATTTTAAAGATGATTTGATGTGAACTCTCCTTATTCACCTTCTTCACTCTTTTAAATATTTTGAAAATAAAAGTAGCAGTAGTATTATTTCTAGAAGTATCTAGAAGTAGAGTTTATTTCTTTTTTTTCCCACAGTTATCAAGTTAATTATTTAGTTAAAAAAAATTTTTTGTTGTGCTTTTATTAACATTTTAGATTTTTCGTAAGTGAAATTTTTTTATTTCCTGTTTCTTACATAATGTTAACCCTAGAAATATTTTTTTGTTATTTTCTTTTTTATCAACATTATTAGTGTTCTTTTTTCATGGAAGCGCCTCATATGGGCCTTTTGAATTCACTATATTGAATACATGTATTGATTTATAATTCATTTTTGCTAAAAGTGTGTGTGTTTTTTTTTAAATAAATCTTCTTCTAACTATTAATAATGTAATTTAGTAATTGGATACTTTATTAGTTATTTACCTCACATTTTAGATAATAGAGAGAAATAAAAAAAATTTTATTATGTACTATTTCAGAATAAATTTTTTTTCTCTACGTAAGGTTTCTCTTTATCACAATGTAAATCTTGGGGACGCCCATTCTCCAATTGAATCTGAAGGGGTGATTAAATTTAAATGATAAATACCTTGAAAATGAAAGAAGGAGTCTTATTTATGGCTTTCCTCTCTTCTAGAAGGGCAGGCGGCGCGCACGATCATGGATTTGTTGAAGTTTGAAAAAGTTAACTAAATTCGAAAGAAATAAAGAAGGGATGAAATGGAATGGAAAAGATGAGAAAGGATAATGACGTCGAATTTGCATAAAACTTTAGCGCAGATAAGTCATGGGAATTAAAAAAAAGCATTCTTCCTTCTTTATAGACTGACTCTTTTTGGAAGATGAGTGTGATAAGGGTATTTACTTTGTAGATATGCTTTTAATTAGTCATATTTCGAAGATAGGAAAGAGGAGAAGGAATTTCCTCCTCTAATTTATTCATAGCTTTTTTAGTGAATTAGTTGAAGTAATGGGAAAATTTTTTAATTTAAATCACACAAACTACATTATCCATTTATTTCTTTATTTTTTATGTTCCAAGTGTAGGCAGAGACTTGTCAATCAGATTTTTAGTGCATCGTGTCTTTATTATCGCTCTCCTGCACTGAAAGACATCGATTAAGTAAATCAGTAGAGAGAGAGAGAGAGAGGGAGAGAGAACTTCATATAAATGTGATTAATATTTCTGACTTATCTCTTCTCTTTTTAATTGCTTATCATCAATTACATCGCCTCTTCCTCGAAATAAGTGGTAGAGAGGAGTGAGTCTGTGTGGAGTCTAGGAGAATCCGTGATTTATTAATCAACGCATTATCTATATTGAAATGCAAAAAGAGATTGCTCTTTTGGCGCGAATGTTTGAATTCAAGGCCTTTCTTCCTTACGCGCAGGTGTTCGAAGCGCTGACACATGACGAGCATAATAATGTGAAATGGTTAAAAATTCCCAATTCTTTTTTGAGATCTTTGCCACTATGGTGAAAGCCTAAGATCAATGATGAGCAGTAAATTTATTTTTTCAAAATTTTAAATTAAATGATGCTAAAAAAATAGATAAGGGGTCATTCACAATTGATGTCAATCAAAGACTGGGGGGGGGGGGGGTATCGATAAGTTGACAAATGAAGAATTTTTAAACTTTTAGTTAAAATTAAGCAAAAAAAAGATTGATTCAAACCCCTAAAGGATTCCATTTCCATCACTGATATAAGAGTTGCTGGCCTGACCCCAGGTAGCACATTTTTATGAAAGTGATTGATTTGTTGATGAGGAGAGTGATCGCGGTCGGTAAGTTCCTTTCCTTTATCTTTCTTGATAAGATCATCTATGTTCATTTCTGAAAACATTATCTTTTCCATTAAGAAATGTGATATGTGTTGTTATGAAGAAACGAACAGCGAAATTCGCGTCGAAATAAGCGCAAACGTTAGTTAGTTACATCTGTGACCAACTGAGCTGCTGTCCATAACGCCGAAACCTTTCATCTTGCTGTTAAACTAGACCGTGCGCGTAAAATTCGCTCATGTACATCTGGAGAACTAGCAAAAATTCGTCACGAAACTAAGAACTGAGCTCCACAGTTTTTTTCCTACCGAGAAAACACAATTAGATGATAATCTGTCTACAGAGAAGAGAAGGAATTTTTTCATTCCTAGAGCAAAAAGACAAGGATGCTTTATTGTTTGACAGGTGCTATTTCAGCGAATCATGCATCGCCACGGACGATGATCCAATAAGCTAGTGGAAACTAGAGCAAGCCATCTTTGCACAGCTAGCTAAACTTTTACATGGCTGGAAGGATATTCCGTCATGATCGATGTAACTCGTCAGATGAGCGCTTTGAACAACGGATTTTTATTTGTTGCAAAAATAAAGAAAAATACCCTAAATAATCGAATATGATATTTGTTTTACACAAACAGCGTTTCTGTGTTTAAAAACTTGCAATGAATACTTTATCAATCTAAATATTTACTAATAAACAGCGGATTATTTTGGAATGAAATTTTTTTCTAATCAGAATCACAATTAAAATCATATTTTGAGAATCAGAATCAAAATCATAAATTTAGAAATGAAAAAATCACAATCATAATCAAAAATGAAATTAAAATATCCAGAGAATCAGTATCATAAACATTATTTAAAATTGGCTCAGAGACCCCACTTAGCAAAAAATTTTTGGGATTTCCAAGTTTCAAGGAGCAAAATTTTTTTATCAGCCATAAAAAAGCTATATTGAATTTATTTGATAATAATTAAATATCAATATTGTTGTTGTTGTTGTTGTTTTATTTGACACAGCTTGTAAAATGCAAGGATTTCGAAAGCTGGCATGAGGCTTTTACAAATTTAAGATGATTAATCACAGTTTTTGTGAATTTGTTTTTTTAGCATTGGGAGCCTTGGGGATCGAACCCCTGACCTTCAACTGTTAAGCTGAGAGGTACACCCTAACAACCATGAGGCTCTAAATATCAATATTAAAATTTTTTTATTTATAATGTTTTAAACTATAACTTTCCTGGGAGATTATTTACATATATAAAAACTATGAAAAAATTAATCAGACTTTTATTTGTTTAATGTATTTTTTCTTCTACCAGCATGTAAATAAAGAAGGCTATGCCAGTCTAAGTTTATCTTAGGGCCCAAAAGTAAAATTTGGGGGTGGACTGTTTGAATGAAAAATAATGCAAATTTTTAGATCGGATATGCATGATGTAAAAAAATATTGTATAGCATTGACACTTTCTTCAATACAAGTGTATTGATTTATTGTAGTTTTCTGTTTTAATTAAAAAATATAACTAAACTCCTATATATTTAACCAACTGAGTATATTTAGGATATGTAAATAAACGCGTAAGTAAGTTTGGCTGAATACGGGGTTTCGATGATTCAAGGTCTTGGATTCGATCCAGTATCAAGCCTAATCCTTTCCTCATTGTTTTATACAAGCGGCGCAATCGTGCCTTCTCGATGAAAACACCTACCTCTGTCAACTTTTATTCACACCTTCTCAGCGACATTTCCTTTTCATTTTAAAGGATTATAATGTTTTACACCACCTATTTGGTTATTTATAAAAAATTTGCCAATATCTCTAGCATTTAATGGGTTTCCATTTATATTGAAATGTAAAATAATGAATTAAAAAGATTTATTTTGAGAAAAAATATGTTCTTAACTCTTGGAGAACGCGAATTTTGAACACTAATATGACGGAGTTTATATATTTAAAGCGGATGGTCTACATTTCTTTGTACACACACACATGTTGCACACTGATCCTTAAAGGAAAGACTCAAAGTTGTTGATAAATCATTTTTGTGACAATTTTGTAAGCCAAATTTTAGGAAAACCTTTCTAAACACTGAAACTTGCTTACGTGTGTTCCAAGAATTTCGCTAAAACAAAAATTGTTTTCTTTTCTCTAATAAAATGACTTGCAGAATATATTGTGATCGATAGCAAGAAGTGATAAATGTAGGAAATGATTGACTCCCGAATTAGCCAAAAGTATCGATAGAAAACTGATAATGGTAAGTTTAATTTATTAAATTTTACTAGTAATAATATAATCAACCACACTATACACACATACATTTATAAGCATGTCATACTTGGATATAGAATTGTTTCGGAAAAATTGTAAGAACATTTATTACAAAAATTTAATTAAAATAAGTATACATGCATATATATATATTTCTATTTCTATTTATAGTTAAATTTATTTATAATGCCAAGACAATCAATATAAGCAATATTTGATCAGCACAATACTTGAATTTCTTAAAAAAGGGCGGACGCGAAAAAAAAAAATTCTTGAAATAGATGGAATTGAATTGTGGAGCATTTGCTATTATTAAAGGAATAGTCATAGAGAAATCCTAAAAGGACGGCTTTGAAAACACTTTTAAAAAATTGGAAAACAAGAAAATATAATGCAAGACATCTTTTGTTCTGGTATAACTGCGTGGATTCCAAACTTCCTTCGCCCTTGAGAAGATTGAAAATTTACAAGCACTCTCAAAGCCCTCTTTTTGCTTTTAAATTTTGACATTTGTTGGAAAATTCCTCAATCTAATTTCTTTAATTTTAAATAAGATAATTCAAAATGATAAAAATATAAAGTATAGAACATATTTTATAGAGAGATAAGAATACAAATTATAATGAATAATTTCTTAATTCGCTTCATTGAAGCCAATTGAAGGCAAAAAGTGTGATTTAGATTTAGAGTGTGGATGTTGATATAAATTATTATTGATATTGATTTCTTATCCATTATAGCGTTCCTTTTAAAAAACATCAAGAAATTGAAAAAACAAAAAATATGTAAAAAAGAAATTTATTCAGTTAGATATGTCTCTGTATGTGTGTCTGTGTGTTTAAATGCATGGCTTTCTTTTAGCACTTACAGTGAACTTGAGGAAAATGTGTTTTAAATTAAAAAAAAAGCTATCAACTTTGCTAAATTAAATTCTAAAATTTTTGAATGCAAAGAAAATAAGTACTTCATACGCTTTAAGAGGAATATTTAAAAAATAGTGTAGTTCTTTGAATTGCGCAAAATTTTCCAAAGTTTTCAATATCAAAAATCAAATATTTGAAAATTGTTCATGATTTAAATTTATTTTTGTCATTATTCACACAGATTTGTCCAAGGAAAAAATACCTCTTCATACTTGTAAAGATACGTATGTTTGTATCAGGGGAATCGAAGCTAGGTGGACTGGATTTTAGTACCGTGGTCTGCTGAATCAAAATGGCCACTTTGACTATGAGATTTGAAGATTGGACAAAGAGAAAACTTTATTGAAATATGCGGACTTCATTAATCCGGTTCCTTCATTTTCCGTATACAAATAAATTTTTTTATCTCAAAATTTTTTTCTCCTCTTTTCATATCTCAAATAAAATAATTTTAATAAAAAAATTATTGTGCATTTAACATTTTTCGTAAAATAATTGAGTTATATTGATATATTCAAAATTTTTTATCAATTATAAAAAAAATGTATATATCGGATCGATTTGATGTAAAGTTAAATAATTTCAACTTTATCAATATTAAATGAAATTTTATTTTTATATTAAAATTTATGCAAAAATTTTTTAATAAACATTAAATTTGATCAATCTTCTATATAGATACTCTCAGCTAACTAACGATAGCTGCTCTGCTTCCAATACTTATCACTTCTTGCTATCTATCATATTTCTATTTGAGATCCATTCTCTTCAAGTACACAGGTATAAGAAAAACATATACGCAGCGCCATTATCGGCAATATACTCTATAATAATAATAATAATGTCGTCTTTTATGATTCACCCATTATAGCAATGATCATATTCCAAATCTGAATACAGTATATTATACATAGATATAATAAATAAATCAGTTCCTCTATATTCTTTGATTCAATGCATGCGCTGATTTTTTTTTAAATAGTAATGTTCTTTCTGCAATTTCAACATTTTTATAAATTCTAGGTCATTAACCTGGACGGATATTTACCATTCAAGCCCCATTCCCTGGACAATAACTCTTTCTCTTAAAAATAAAATGATTTATTTCAATGCTAAATCCTAATTTTCATACTTTGATCTTAAAGAACGCTAATTTTGAATGTCATTTCGAAGATTGAAAAGATGAACGAATTTTTGCTCATGGCGATGAAACAGTGAAGTAGGCATTTGAAAGCAGTCGGTTATACAATCGTTTATTTTAGATAACGTCTACATTTTATACGAAAAGAGCTCTTTCTTTTTTAAACGTAGTAATGGGGGAGGGGGGGGGCGAGAGAAAGTGATATTTAACGAGATGCTAAATGGTAGTAGAGAATGTCTTTTCCTGTTTTTAAATGCAAAATACGTATATAAATATCAATATTCATATTTCATAAAAACAAAACTTAATTTAAAATAAAATACATGATTGGGCGATCGTTTGGAGTTGCTTTTGTTATTTCTTAGTGGTGGATGAGGAGTCCTTTCATGTTTTCCTTTCGTAATTCGGCAAAAATAAACGCGTCTGACAAAGACAAGAAAGTAATGAAATTGAGTGCTTCCTAGTTTCTTTCAAGTCATTACCCAATTATAACTTTTCGCTAAGTCAACAACCCATTCAAAGTATATACCATTTTTAGTTCTATTTTGTCTTTTTGCACTTCTCATTTATCCTTTCGCAATTCTGTTTTCTTCAACTTTTTTTAAATTTTAGTTTAATATTTTGACTTTCACACGATGAAATTTTTTTTATTTTCTGCAAAAAAATGAGAAACTAAATAACTTCAATATTTTAATTATTTCGCAAAAATAAATCTTACTTTTCTTCATTAACTTTTTCCATTACTATAAATTTTTACTCTCTTCATATCATTCTGAAATTTCCCTATTTTTGTCTTATTAGTTTAAAAAGAGAATTAACATTAAAATTTAATTTTGTTAAGTTGGAATCATAATTCACTCTATACATGTGGCAAAGTTTGATTAGAAAGTTTGTTATAATCTGAAAATAATAAATAATGAGCTTGATAAAATCAGAAATCTGGAAACGAAATAGAAACAGACGAAAGAGATATTGGGAATTATATGTAATGCCCCGTTTGGCGCTTCCAAATAAAAATTTGTAGCAGATAAGTTACTGTATATAAATGTAAAGAAAGTATTGCTGAGCGGTCATGAATAAAAGTTGAAGGATATAAAAGGAAAATAAGTAAAACTATCATTCAAACAATTTGACAAACTTTATCAATTTTAGACGAATCTGGTCTTCTTCAGGTAAATAAACAAATCGTTAAATGAACAACATTGATTAATAAAATAATCACATGATAACATCAATGCCATTTCACGATTTGTTTATTCATCTGAAAAAGAACGGAGTGGTGGAAAATTAATAAAGTTTGTCAACTTGTTTGAATAAAAGTTTTACTTATTTTCCTTTTACTGTATACATGTGCAAATCTTTTTATATGCGTGAGAATTGTAATCGTGGATGCATTAGGCATCGCTGTGATACCCTAGAGTAGGCTTCAGTGACATATAGTACGTTTGTCAGATGTGGCACGCCAAAAAAATAAATGTACTTTTTGCCTACAACCATATGGGGTAATAAAATAGTTCTGTTGTAACGAGTTTCAAAAGCATGTTCTCTGAAATCGGTTTGACTCAAACACTATATGACATTAGCACGCGTAATGCGTTTTTTCTTAAGAAAAAGGGGGCCCGGGATCATTGGAAACATTGAAATGAGTCGTTTTCACTACACGGTTGAAAGGCCTTGTCAGGAAAATGCCTTTTTGAAAATGATTACGCTAAAATCTAAATTGTTATTCATTTGTTATATTTGAAAGTTTATATTGATTATTTGTTATCAAAAAATCAAATTATCCAATGAGAAAAATATTAAAAATTTTAATGGGCTTAAAAAAATCTTGAAAATTTATTTGCACTAAAAAATCGCAGAGCTATTATAACTTAATAAATATGACATAATAAAGCAATCACCTTAATCCCGAAAATAAGCGAAGACCAGAAAGTGCAGCTATAAAATTGTGAATGTGTATTAAGATATTCGTATACTTCACGGTTTATTTCAGCTAGTGTGGGTATATTAGTTTAAATTCGGCATATTTCGTTATATTTAGGTATTTCCGAGATGTTAATTTCGGTATATTTATGTTTGAAAGCAACGAATGAAAAAATATTAACATTTTTATCAACATAACGACAAAATTACAAGTTTAGTAGCACGCAAATGCAAAAAGTGACAAATTTTGCCAAAAATAGCTTGGCATGGCTACACTGGTTTAGACATTAAATCCGAGAGGAGCCATATAAATATACTATTTCAGTTTTAAAAATCGGCATTACCTTCAAATGCGGGCAAACATGTGTGTATTAATTAAAGCATTCGTATATTTTTTGCTTCAACAAAGTTAGAGTCAAGCATAGTGCGTAAGTTATAATAATCAAAGTATTGATTATTATTTTTCCTTTTTTATGAATAAATTGAAATTCTATATATATATATATATATATGAGTTTTTCAAATTTTGAACTTTATAACTTACTGGCTCAATGAAAAGTGCGAAGAAAAGTCAATAAAGTTCATTATTGTTTGCACTGAAAAAGTCGTAAAAGGCGATTTTTAAATCAATTTGGCAAATAGTTGACACCTTTTTTGAAGTTTTTTCGGTCGATAAAAGTTAATTTTTTTAGCTAAGTCAATGAAATTTATTAAATATTTTTGCTGTCGTAAATGAAAAATGTCAAGTTTTTTTAGCGAAAAAATTTAAAAAAGTACAAAAAAATTTTTTCTAAAGTAGTAGGTTACAATTTTTTGTATTTTTTATAACATTTTAAATTAAATTTTTTTTCATATACATTTTATATAAGTTATAGCTGTTCCCCTTTCATAGCAATACTTGTTATTCGTCAATATAATATACAAGAAAATGGAAGCGTGGAGGAAGCTGGTATTTCTCTGAGTGGTAAATGTTCGGTCAACTTCAAACAAATTTCAATGGAAGAAAAGTCATTTCTTGTAACAAAAAAAAAATAAATAAATAAAAAAAAATTTATTTGTATACGAAAAATGAACGAACTGGATTAATGAAGTCCGCATATTTCAATAAAGTTTTCTCTTTTTTCAATCTTCATTTTTTTGTATGTTTAAAAGCAATTCAAATCTGCACACAAATAAAGCAATACGGGTTAGGGAAATGACAAAAAATCCAAAGTTTCAAGGAGCAGCATAAGATAGCATTTCAAATTTAAAAATTCTTTTAACCATATGATTTTAAAAAGCACTCAGAAAAAAAGTTTTTTCCAATTTACACTAAAAGAAAATAATTATAAAGTAATCATTGTGGACGGACGTTTATTACTATAACTCAAGGTTTTGGGTTCAATTCCGCTACCAAGCTTCCTTCCCCCATAGTTCGATACAGGCGGTGCAATTGTGCCTTTTCGATGAAAACACCCCACGGTAACTTTACCTACTTTTTAGTCTATTTTTTTTATGAATAGAAAAATTAAAAAAAAACTTTAGCTGAAAGAAAATGGGATATTTGAAATACAGGATAGGCATATTCAATACTCCTATACTTTCACTATACCCTCAAATATGATCATTGAAAGTGATATATATATATATAATATATCCATCTCCATTTAGTAAGAGGATATGGAAAAGTATATTTCAGTAAAGTTTCCTTGAGTGAGGTGTATGGGAAAAAGTTTAAAGGAAGAAAATGCAATGAAAAGCGTGTTAGACTATGAATTGAATATGCACTTAATATGAAGTAGTTGTATGACTTACATCACCAGCGTTGACGGATGTGGTATGCTTACTTCAATTAATATTATATACAGATATTAAATTAGGAATGATTTTTTTTTAAAATTGTAAAATTTAGCAGAGAAATCAATAAGAATTTTGAAAGGCGTTCAATATGTACAGTGTAGTACACGTCCTCGGAGAAAAGTTGAATTTCTCACATTGACAATTGATAAAAAAAATATTGAAATTTTTTTCCCCTTTGTACGGATCATGACTTTTTACTCCACTTTAGGAAATAAAAATATATAATCTAGTGAAAAATTAACATCTAATTTTGGTTTAAACTATTGAGTAAAAATGGGAAATTTTTTTTTGTAATATGACATTCACATTTTTTAAATCAAGTTTTTTTCAGAATATTCATTATAAAAAAATTAATTTTTTTTGCAAATATCAATTTTTTATAGATATATTTCGGATAATTGGCATAAATGATACAATGAAAACACTTTTAAAAAATAATTTTCACAAAAAAATGAATAAAATTAACGCCATCTAAGTACAAAATAATATTTTTCTGTTTTATTTTCCTTCTAAGAAAAAATAAAAGATTTATTTTATAGTTATAAAAACAAAATAAGGAACATAAATTTGAAGTTATTACAATTAAAAAAATAATATTTTAAATGATAGAATTTTCTTATTTTTGTTAGATAAAATTTTTTTTGTAAAGTGAGCAAAAATGTTAAATTAGATACTGAGTTTCGATAACTCAAGGTCTTGGGTTCGATCCCGCATCAAGCCTACTTTCCTCATAGTTCGATACAAGCGGCGCAACTGGTCCTTCTCGACGGAACACTCCGCGGTACCATTACCTTTTATTTGTTGTTTCTTTTTATAAAGTATCTTTATATTATAGATAAAATTATAAAATAGTTTTTTCTACAAAAATACCTAAATTTGATCGATGTTCAATTATTAGTCTGTTATGAAGAATTAAATACAAAAACCATTTTATTGGTTTTCCTGCAATTTAGATTATTATTATTATTGGAAAGAGATGAGACTATTTGATTATTTCTGTGAAAAAAAGGAATAAACACAAAAAATATACTCAAAAATATTTTCCTTTTTGGAACTTTAGGAGTTGAATTTATTTCAGAAATACTTATCACCTTCTTCAGAAAAGTGCACAATTAAAATTAAGTATGTTAGAAGACGAATCAAAAATTCTAAAATATAAATGAGTGCTAAGTATATTTAACTTCTTCTATAAAGACATCTGAAGACTCTAGCATATTTTATTTTTTTATAAATAAAATTATAGAAAGTTATCATATTAAATTTATGTGTTCATTTTGTGAGGGGAGCTTTTCATACTATCACTCACATTTTAATTGAATGGCTGGAGTTAATTGAATAGTTGACCGAAGCAAGTAAGGGCTATATTACAAATTCTAATATTTTATCATTTTCATCATTCTTTTTCAAAGTGTTAGTTGCAAGTTTGCTTAACTTAGTTAAAAAGGACTTTGTCAAATATGATGTCTAGATATTTATAGGTTTGGTGTATCATAAGTACAAAATAAGTTTGGCTAAAGACTTTTTTCTTGGATTTGTTGAAAAAATCGAGTTGTGGGTGGGAATGAAATATTTTTAAAAACACTCAATTATAAGATTTCCTTAAAATACAAAATAACGTGATTCCCATAAGGCTATTTAATTGATGAAAATTTTAGTTATGTAAAAATGAAATTTTATTTGGAAGAACCAAACTATTTTGGCTTGAAACAAGCCAAATTTAAAATAACTTGTGTTTGTTCCATTGGCGTATCCATCGTAACGTTGCTTCATAACATACACGAATATTTCAACTTTATCTCCCGTATATTTTAACCAAATTTTCTAAATGAAGTTACTTTATTATTCCCACTATTATTCTTTTTAATATTTTCCAGGATTCCTTTTGGAAAATTAATGTTTTGCTTTTCTTTTTCAATGAATTTTCGAGTATAAAAGTATTTGTATCGTCATTTAAATACTTCGAAAACATTTTTTTTAATTGAGCAGAGCAATTTGAAGAAATAGATCAATCAGTGTGAAATACTCTAAAATATTTCTACAAAGTAATGCCGGCATGAGACGTGAATCATTCTCTGCCGGGTTCTTTTCAGGGAGAGAACAAGTATTCTGACTTTTTTTAAATTTTTTGTTAAAATGAAAATTTTGAGTTAAGTAAAAATATCATTTTTTTTATTAAAAAATACTTTTTATTAAAAAAAAACTTATAAAAATGTGAAAAAAGTTATTTTTAACCCATTTAGTACCAATGTTGCCAAAGGGAATGTACACAACTTCCGTAATCTCCATTTAATCATATACAAAACAAGAAATCGTCCGCGTTTCCTTTGAGAACATTGGACTAAATGGGTTAAGTCAACAAACATAATGATTTACTTCGCCACATATATAAAATTATTCGCCTCCTTCATATTTAAAAAAAAAGAAGCTTCTTGACAACAAATATAAATTATACAAAGAGCATCCATCCCCTTCCTTATTTAGATTGATTAAATGTTGTAGTAATTTGTATAAATAGTTTAATTATAAGTAAAATTGTTCAATTATTTTTATTTCTAGATTTCACGTGACTAAGCAAGGACCAAGGAATGCGTTTATAAATAGGGAACATTGTGTTGGAGAATATCAAAAACATTTCCAAATCAATGATGCAAATGATAATTAATCAATCAAATACAGTCGATAAAAGTGTTCGTATTAGCGGTGAAAATTAAAATATGGGTTATTGAAGAACTATAAACTCACCTCGTGTATAGTAAGATGAATCTTTCGGAGATGAAAAGCCGATTAGTTAAATGCCTTTTTAAGAATATTCATTAGCTTTCTTTATCAATGAAATTGTACATATTTAAAGATGATTTAAATTTTTTGGTACAGCGATTTCACACTGATCCTCTCAAAGAATCAGGAAATCGTTGAAGTCATTTAGAAATAAAAATTGGATAAAATAAGTTAGAGAAGTAGGCAATTCAAAAGATATTTTTTCTTTTAGAATAAAAAAAAATATTTTCAAGTATTTGGATCTTTATTTTGTACGTAATCTGAAAGTCATAGTCATAGACGCACTAAACACATTACAAAAAAAAAGAACATAACATCGCCAACCTACCTGAGAAGCTGCGAATCGCCACGGCAGAACTAATCGCATTAACCATTTCTGGAATCCACTTCAAGGACAACCCTTTCTTCTATTTCGACTCGGTGCCGTTAAAAATAGAGGTGAAATCCACCTAAACGGGATTATCTCCAAAATGATCGACAACCACGAAAAGCAATTCTATCATCTCCAACAAAATTCCGACTAAATCAACACTATAGACAACCCTGCGGATATCTTTTCTAGAAGCACAAATGACAACAGAGTCAAAAGAAATAACTAAGAATTACTATAAAAGCCCCTGCATTAAGGACACGTAAACGTAACGAAAATCTCGTTCTGAAAAAAAGACGAATAAGCACATCATGAGATAATTCTGGAATCCTTTCAAAGATTTTAATTTAATGTATCTTTATTAAATATTTAATAATATTACTGTTTCATTTTCAGTTTTTTCTTTTCTCTTGCTCCTCAAATTCACGCTCAAGAAAAGTATCATCATCTCTCTCCAAGCCGTGGCAAATATTGATGGAGAGTCCAACGCGTCCACATCAATGACGACCAAATCGGCTCACGCAAGGTTCAACAATATTGAGAACACTCTTAGTTGAATACAAAAAAAGAGAACTCCATAGAAATTTTTTTAAAAAATACACATTACGTAATCTTAAAGCAGAAGATTTCTATTCTAATTTATAAAATTTATTCAAAGTTCTGATTGTTTGCTTTCTTTTCAATGTTATTTTATATATTGAAAAAAGACGATTCTGGTCAAGAGAATCGGTTATATCTATGTGAGACAAAAAGGCTGATCATTAAATCGTGCATTATTTTACTGAAGTATCATCGTTCAAATTTTTTGGAGGAGAAGTTTTTTAAATTATAAATTTTTTTACATATGGGAATTTAATAACAGAAAAATATGTTGAAATTTCAAAAATCAAAGATTAACAAAGAATAACTTAAACACAAATTTAAATGATAATTAAAAAGTGTGTATTTTTTTTAACTTCTGAAGTACTTGAAAGTGTGGCACTTTCACAATAATAATGCAAAAAAGCAAATGTTAAAATAACGATATTTTTCGAAAACTTCACCCTATATCGAATGAAGCGTATTATACACTCCCTCGCTACTACGAAAATCTCGTTCTGAAAGAAAGACGAATAAGCACATCATGAGATAATTCTGGAATCCTTTCAAAGATTTTAATTTAATGTATCTTTATTATTAAATATTTAAGAAACAAATATGTATTGCATAAAGACAGAAGAAGGAATGTAAATGGACAAGTGTTCCCTCCTTTTCACTTTGCACTGTGTTCGATGTAGCAGTGAGTACATGAATGAGTCCTCTCTTTGCCATTCCCACTCACTTTGCAACAACTAAAAACAAAAGTGATGCAGTAGAAAAGAAAGAAGTCAGAGATACAAACGAGAAAAGCGTGAACAACGATTAACCCAACAAAGGAACACGAGATCATGCAATTTGATGCAAAAGTACCTTAAACGGTCAAAGAGCAGAGTCGACTATGCACGAGTTTATAAAAATATGATGGCCAGCGTTTATAAATTCTTTTTTATACAAAGCGTATGCTTTACATTAGACATAATGTGTTAATGGGCTAAAATCAAGAAATCTTGCGCATAAGCTAAAACAGATGATGAGATGAAATGCGTAAAAGCGTAATGAGAAAATGCGAGTGCAAAGTTGTGTGTGAGAAATGCATTTGCTGCCAGAAAAAGGAGATGGCATCACGTAATTTGAGATAAAAGGGCATTAAATTCAAGAAATTGTCTGCATAAGTTAAAAAAAGTTTCAACGGCTTCATAAGGAATGGGGATCAGAATTTCAGAGGGATAAAATCATCTGCTTGGGCAAAGAATAAAAAATGAGTTGATATATCTGTTATAAAAAGACAAAAAGCAAGAAACAAAATTCGTGATTAGCTGAACAAGTATTACCCTTTATTTGGAATAAAATAAAAATACCTTTTTTAAACGTACAAACAAGAAATGAGTTGAAATTGAGTGGTACATTAAAAATAAACTTCTCCTTTGCTTTGATATGAAAATATACTATTATTAAAAATGACATTATAGTCATTGATAACAAAATGTACAGTATTTTGCAAGTGCCCCTATATACGACAAAATAAGGTTGGGTAATTTGTATCCAATTAACGTAGTGGATGTTACAAGATCATAGACATAAATATGTAGATGACGCAAAATAGCTTGCCTCCATAACTTTAGTCTTGAAAGATGTGTGTAGAAATAAAGTTCCCCTTTAAAACGCTTGGCTTAGAATTTTTTCAACAGGGATATTATTCTTTACGATAACAATGGAACACGTTTGGGAGTAATGAAAGATTGCTCCTTCTAAACCTTAGAAGAACATTTTATAAGCTCTTCAAGCATTGAAAAATCAGTTTTCTGTTTCTTTGTAGTTTCAGCGAAACGTTAAAAAAAAGACTAAAAACAAATACCCAGAACTCTAGGCAAAATGGCGTAGAGCATTTTTTCAAGCAGAATGACATGAATTGCCTATTTTAAAAAGGCATGCAAATACAATAAAGCATCTTTGAAAGGCTCAGCAATCTTTTGTTGAAGAAATTTAAAGCAATGATAAAGCTATTTGTAACGACCTTTCTTATTTTGCTTGCCAATTTTCAAGGTTATGAAGGCATTACTGCTCTTGAAACAAAAATCACTTTCTTTCATTCTTTTAATATTTCGATTCAAAATAATGCCTTCAAAAAAAGCTCCAAAAAAATAAAAATAAATATTCTCAATTTATTTATTCATCTAAAAAATCAAGATTTGGCAAAGATTTAAAATATTACACAAGTTATTCACAAGGAGAAAGTAATATTGACCTAGGTAACCTAGCCCCTATAAATGCGTTGATAATTTTGCTCCGGTTACAGAAAGATCAGTACCTTTGTACAAACAAACTTCATATGAAAAAAGATGACAGAGTTTGGGCTTAACGAATGACGTTGCGTTGGATAGTCTACTCTCACTTCGGGGGCTAGTTCGATTCACACAAATGTAATGATCAATCTGCGTAGAAAGAGATCTTGGATTAGCGTCGCTTGTAACGTTATTCAAATTGCTTACTCGCATTCATCCTAATGCATCTTAAAAAGTAAAAATGGAAATATTTTAATTTATTGTGAAATTACAAATAAACATCCGCGCTTAATCACAAAGAAACTTCCCGAAAAAGGATTTCCTTATAATAATAATAATCTCAATGTGAGCGTTTTTTTATTATTTTAAAGTAGAACTATGTGCAAAAATTTGGGAATAAAATTAAAGATTTACAAGCATGAAACTAAGATCTAAAGTCCATAAGTTTGAAGCAAAATTGGTTAAGTTTTTTTAGTTTCATTTTGAATAAGACATAATGTGGTTCACTAATAATAATTTGCAAATATACTTTCCTAAGTACAGTCAAAACGGAATCACGAGATTTAGGCAACTATCAAAAGTGCTCTTTGTGAAGAGATGTTTGCATAATGGAGGCCGAATAAGCTGAATCAGTGACAAGAATTTAAACTAGTGGCTATAGAGAGGTCAAAGGCAGCTAAAGAGGTGCATATAATTCCCAAGCCATATGTGACCGTTTCGCCCCTACCCCAGATCGCCAAATGTCAAGAAGAATAGCGCTGTTTACTTGGTACAAACTTGGATGTTGCAGTATGCACAAGAAAGAAAGGCGACATTTTCAGAGAGGCAGAAAGTGCAGTGCTTGATCGTTTTGCTGTCGCTGTTGCTACTTTTGGAGTAGAGATCTTTGAAGACGTTGTAGGATTCCCCGCTTTTGGATGAGTCTAGCAGTGACCAGGCATACACTTTGCCATTTGCATCACCAGTGAAAAATTTCTTGTGATCTCTGAAAGCGAAGAATCGTAAAATTAATAAGGATTAGAAAAGAGCTTTCTTAAACTTTATGACAGTAATCCTTGGCGCATGAGAATTTTAAAGCATTAATTATGCGACGAGCATAACAGGAAAATTGGAGCCGAAAAAGTGAATAAATATTTGTTCATAGTTGTAAAACAGGATAGACCATAGTTTGATGCGATAATAGACGTATAACTGTTTAATTATTATTATTATGATGATTATAGCAATATTATTCTAATGAAAATATGGTGCAAATAAAAAAAATTGTAAATAGCAAATATTTTTCTCTAAAACGCCTATTTAAGGTTTTTTATAGAGTAGAATAGAATATATTTCGCATAAATGGAAAAATATAGATGTTGGCAACGAGAAAATGTAAAATTAGGATGTTGGACATGGTAAGAGATGTAGAGTGCTATAATAATCAAGATTATAAAAATAGTTTTATATAATTCGTGATAACTTCTTTGCTTTTACATTTGATTTGGATATTAAAAAGCTTCACATTCTTATTTTTTTTCAATGAAGCCGCCTCAAAATGAGTATTCCTGAAAAAGTTAGTACCGTAATATACACTTGTGTTTAATCCGCTAACCTGGATAATCCACATTCCAATTATAAGCTATCATTTTTAGGAACATACCTAGTATGCGTGGATAGAAGGCATGCGAATAAAGAAATGGTTTCCAAGAGATTAATCTTATATGCCAGTAAGTAGCTTTCGAAGCCTCATGCAGCTCTTGGTTCTTATCGTTAGATAGTTGTTCTCTAACGTATTTTTTGAGTGTGTGCACAAATCGTATTGACCAGTTGGGAAATCTTTTTTAGCTAGATTCCTTCCGCAAAGAACTTATTTTGTCTCAAGAATACCTTTTATCTGTAAAAGTAGGTTCTATTTCAACTTTCATTCGGCTTACGTAGACGAAACCGCAGGATTCTAGAAAAATTAGGTGAGCGCGTTCCAAAGGCGTGTTTATAGCGCAAGCGTGTTGACTCAAGAGATGAATAGAGAGAGGAGCATTGCAATTCCTCGCCACACGATAAGTTACAGCGCGCTTGGCAATTAAATAAATCAACGAGGGGACGAACGTTGAAGAGAAAGGCACTTTAAGCAGTTTTTTTTATGAGAATCGCATTGAAAGTAATTATAATTGCACTCTCTCTCTCTCTCTATCATCGAGATTACTAAGCCATTAATGCAAAGCATATTTGCCAAGCATATACGCATAAGTATATTAGTGTGTGTGTGTGTGTGTAGTTTGTAGAAATGTTCGCTGCTAAATTTAATCAAAGCTTCAGAATTAATATTGAGAATAATAAAAATTTGAAATTTCAAGCGAATCAGCAGCATGCGTTTTGGCATGGAGAATAAAATTAATTCGAAAACTTTTAAAGATCACACTCACTCTCGAAATGAGGGAGAGTGGATTTGAGAGTGCGTAAAAAAATCCCTCTAAAACTTTAATTACTTTTCCTGAAGATGGAGAAATGCAAATTTGCTTGCATTTTGCAAAATCGAGGATGGAACACGTGCTCACAAAATTATATAATGTAGAAAGCAAACTTTTGATTGTCAAACTTTTTAGTTTGGAAGATGAATTGAAGACTGTTATTATAAAGATGTACGTACACACGCCCAGGACCGTGACCAGGAGTAGGGCAGTTGACTCCTATAAAATTTTCAGATTAATAATAATTCTAACAAAATTTGGAAAATATTTTCATATAATTGCAATTATTTTATCAATTTATTTTGGACAAATCTTTAGAAGATAGGCTGTCGATTTAGGCACTCTAATCGTAATCCTTTTTAGATTTCTAAAAGTTTTTCTGTTTACATGCTCGGTTATATGAATTCCAGAAATTTGAATAAATCCTTCTAGAATCTAGAACATTAAAACAAAAAATGGCACACAACGCAAATGCAAACTAGCGCACATTCCCGAAAAAGCTGAGTTATCTAAGGCAGTAATCTAAGCATAGTAGGAAAAAATTTTCCCCCAAAAGGCCCAAATCATAATGCGAAATATGAAATAGAAAATGATGAAATCTGTGAACAGTTAGACTTTTAATAACAATGAATAAAGTAATGAACACACCAACCCTGTCTCTTGTTATAAACATGCCTCTCTTAATAAAAGCCGTGTCAATGTGTCCGCATTTTTAAGTTTTGGATATTTCAGATTTAATAAATGTTTTTAATGCATATATTTTAATATTCGATATGTCTGCCTATTTCTTTTATCAGTTTTACTTGATATTTAGGCGTTTTAATAAAAAACAATTAAGTATGGTATGAGGTGCTTTAGATAATATCAGTCTTGCTGGTTGGGACAAATATGTCTTTTGCCTTTCGGTCAGAAATTATTTTCAAGCCTTTCAATGATCCTCTCTATATTTTCTTTTGTAAAATGGTAGATTAATTTGAATGGCGCTGTTTTCAAAAATGCTCTTGGCATTGATCTCTAGATAGTTAACTAATAAATGGATTGATGATAAACGTCTAACTAACAAATAATTTGTCGTCGTTGAAACGTCGTGTTAACAAGGCGAACGTTTTTCATGCAAAAACATCAATATGAGGCCACTTTATTAACCTCTCATATAAACCAACATTAAGTATACATCGGACTTCTCTGTGTCTTCTATGCGTATAATTGCGCAGCTCTAAATATGCTCTTATGATATTTGACTGGAATATTGCAAAATACTGAACTTTTTCAAATGCGCCTTAATTATTCAAGGTCGTAACTATCGAAATTTAAATGCTGTGTAAAGTTAAATATTTTCGTGAAAGGGATTTAATTTAGCAAAATTCATAAATACAAACATTTGCAAAATCAACTTCCGCGAACTTAATTTATCCAGAATTTTAATTTTTTTTATAACATTCAAAATGTTTTATACATAAAATTAAGAATCATCATTGTCACTTCGATATTAAGAAGTAAAAAAACTAAAATTGATGAAATCCCTTTTCTGGAAATCAAAGTTCTCTACAGTATTTGAATACTTTCTGAATTTTTTTATGTAGGTATTGCTTTCCATGGAAGAATGATCTTGCCTTTTGTAAAAAATGTCAAGACTGGGAATCGAACTTAGCACGACTGGATCAAAAGCAACGGTTTTACTGTAGGTTCAGGGATTCACTGAAATGAATGGTAGAAGAGTTTAACTATACCATTTTGTCTCTATTAGTTGATTGATTAAGGAGTTACTAGAGCAAAACTATTATTCAGAGAAAAGTACAAGAGAAGAAAAATATTGTCTAGGGTGATGACTTTTGGTATTTTTTTGGAATTTTTTATGGTGCATGTCATTTTTGGAGGAGTTTTTACTTATGAATCTAGTAAAAGTATTTGAAAATTTTTTTTCATCAAAAAATGTCACGCCCCCACGATGAAACAATTTTTCCTAAACAAATCCTATATTAAAATCATAATAAAAACACATAAACAATTCAAAATAATTTATGAAGTAAAAAATCGATAATATGGGTAAATATAAAAATTCAAGTAATTCAGTTTCCAAAAAAAGTCGGCTTGGGCTAAAAATCTAGTTAAATTTCAAGATTCGCACAAGAGCAGGGGCGTTTCTTTGGTGTAAAAGAATTTCAGTGAATTTGCCAAGATGCCCTCCAAAATGGATATTGCTGGTCGCCTTAAACATTTAGCTTCTATCGAAAAAGACAAAAGCAAACATGTTTCACTAATTTCGGAAGAAATTATTGATCTTTGGAATATCAAACTAAATTTTCCTTCTTTTGAAATCAGAATAGTGAACCGAAAAATTAACAAAATATGAAAAAAAGGAAAAGCTGGTGAATTAGAAAAAGAATTGTTCGATATCACAAATTGTAAAGGTGTTTGGCTGACAACAGAAGACAAAAATCTTTATCAACTTCAGATTGAATCTAACGGAAAAGTGGGATATGCAACGAGTCAACTTGCAGACCAATCATCAATTCATCCAAGAGTTTTACAAAAATGAAAAGCCATCTCTACAAAACCAGAAGAAAGCTGTTCAACCGAAGTAATTGACAAAAAGGATTTGAGCCCTGAGATTGATGATGAGCGAGAGAAAAGTTTCATTCCCAATTTGAAAGAAAAACCCCAAAAATAATATAGTTTAAACAAACACCCACCTCCTTTCCCCCCAAAAAAATCTAACCCCCCCACCCAAAAAAATTTTTAAAATAAAAAAAAAAGAAAACTCCTTCTCCACAAACCCCCCACCACAAAAAAACAAAAACTTAAAGAAAGCAAAAGATATGGAGAAGAGATACAAAGAAGAACTGAAGAAAGAAAAATGGAGCTTTCAAGATTTCGTATTATAAAGAATTTTTTGCACTTTGACGGGAAACGTTTGAATGGTCTGGAATATCAAGTTGTTGTCCTTAAGAATGAAACAAGCGAGATAAAGCTAAAAGTTTTATGACTAATTAACGAGAAAGCTGAAACAATGACTAATGGTGTGGTGGAAGTATAGAATGAATACGATCTTTGGAAGTCGATAAAAATGATGGTTTGTGATACAACAAACGTTAACACTGGAAGAAAAAATCGTGTATTCAAGAAGTTGCAAACCATTTTTCAAAGTATGGCAAGTGAAGTTCCGCAATTTTTTGGATGCCAGCATCACATTTTGGATGGGATTCTCAGACTCGTCATGGATCAAGAATTAAAAGAAAGTGCAGTTTCACCCGATATAAATTATTTTTTGAGCCGAGATTTAATTGAAAACTATGAAAATGGAGATGAAGAAATGAAAGAAAAGGGGGGTTGGAGAGATGACATGAAATTTTTATTCCATTTGACGAAAGCCTATCATTTTTTGAAAGAAAATAAAGGGGTTCTTCGAATCAAATTTCAAAAAATACATCCAATCAGCAATGCCAGGTGGAATTCTAGAGCCATTTTGGCATTACTTGCTTATTTTCTGATCCCCGAAACGAAAAATGATTTGAAAAATTCTTGTGATTTCATTGTCAAATATTGGGCAGAGTTATGGTTTTCAGAACAATTTCACAAAGAAAATGGCGGACGGAACTTCGGTGAGAGTTTGAAAAAATATCCTAAAGCCTTGAATTCGTTCAAAAAATATTGGAGAAATCCAAATTCCAATTGCTACTCCTAGAAGCAATCAATGTGCAGAGCGAGCTATAAATATCATGCAAAATATTCAAAAAAAATTGTAAAAAAAGGAAAATTTGCAGTTAAGATTTTTATTATCAAATATTCAATTTATAAACATGTTAAATCATTAATTTTTGTTCTTTTAAAAAATAAATTCATTGTTTAAAGTGAAATTTGTAGTGTTTCAGAGGAATACACCCTTAAAATTTGGCTCAGCGTATCTTTCATGTAGTTTTTCCTCTCGGGCATGAATTTTTTTGAAAAAAAAACACAGAAATGTTCCTATCAGACCAAAACTAACACCCGATGTGGGTTGTACAATAAAAGATAAAAAAAGTCATCACCCTATGCCTTATCAATATCATTAAAGATATGCAATAAATCTCTATTAATATGAGTGCTATTGTACTTTAGAAATCCCAGTTTAGAATATCACGTTCAGCAACTAAATGTGCTGGGTAAAATAAAGAGAATAAGAAGAGAAAAGATTACTTTGAGATTTTGATCGCAGTTACAGCGGATCTATACTTGCAATGAAAAGAATCCTTTCCTTTGTTATATACTTGCAGCTTTAAGACAAGTTTCCTTTTCCACTCATGACCTAAGAGAAAAAAAGCGTAAAAATGATATTTGCACATGCTGGAACAGGTACAAAAGAACCTTCTTTCAAGATATTTTCGGAATAGAGGCGTTTAAAGGAATCTTTACGCACACTTTTGAAAGAATTAATGTCAAATTCAGAAAAAATTTCAAAAGACTTTAACTGTTCATCTTCAAGCATGCTCGTAGAAGTGTCTTGGTCAGGAGTGGTGCACTTTTTTCCAGACAAAATTTCACTTCCACTAACATTTGTGTCTAAACTTTGATCTTTGTCATGTAAATGTTTGAAATAGGGAGCAGAAAACGGAGATTCTTGTAAAGCTTTTTTATTCTTGACAGCTTCACTTTTCAAAATATCAGCATCATTTAAGGAACTTGTTCTCCGAAGAACCCTTTGCTTTGGCTTTAAAAGATCAGCATCATAACTATGATAATTCGTGAATTCATTTAAATGTCTCAGAGAAAAGTATTTGGAATGTAAGTCATCATCAAATAAATTAGAATCGTATTCATTTTCAGGCGAAAAGAGTCGTATGGATTTGCCTATTTTTTCTGTGTAAAGTAAAGATCCCTCCTTCAAGTCGTGATTTCCGCAAAAAGGGTTATTGATCTCATCCAAATTTCTGAACTCACTTTGCGAATCTGGCACTGTTTCAAATAATCCAAGTTTTTCCTCATTAACTTCATCGTTGGTTTTGGAAACTTGGACATAATCAAAACACCAGATCTACAAAATGAGAGCATATTATTGAGGAATACAAAAAGAGCGAAAGAAAAACTTTAATTGATCCATCAGAGTGGCCAGTTATGATGACGTTGTGTTTGTGCCATTCTTTGAAGTCTGACATTGCGACACACAAAATTTTGGAAGAAAACAAATTTTTCGCGAGTGCTTGTTGTGAGGTGAAATTTGTTTTTACGATTAAAAAGCCATTGATATCCCATAAAAATATTTCAAAAGATGAACAAGTTACAAAATCTCCTAAACATAACAACGTGTGTATAAAGTAATGACAAAATTAAAAAAAAGAAAAAGGAGATATCAAACCTGTTAAATCATTTATAGTGATGGCAGATATTGGAGTGAGGTGTTTGACAAGTTTTTTTATGTATTTGAAAGACTTAAGATCCCAGATAATGGCAGAGCAGTCTCGGGAGCCGCTCACACAAACATTGAACGCAGAACTAATCACAATACAAGTGACAGCTTCTGTGTGCGCACAAAGGTGAGCCTTAATGATTTTTTTATCAAGGATATTTGCTTGATACATTTGCTGGCCAGACGTAACACTAGACTTCGTGGAATTGCCGATGTATAGAGCGATTATGCTTGAGTTTGTGCCTAGAAATGGAAAAAATAAAAGATAGGAAAACTGATATTTTGGTTATAAAACTTTTTACATCCAAGGAAGAGAGTTGAATTGTGGATCGCTGCGCAGAGAATGGAGTGTGAACGAGGAACGACGGACTCATACGTACAGACAACTTTGTCAGTTGCGTAGAGGCATTGGCGAATAGAGCTATCAGGCAAGCCCCAAACCACATACTGTTGAAAATTGGAGCCAATGAAGATCTTATTGGATTCAATTGCACAAACAGTGCACGAGTCAAAGGAAACACTCGAAAAGAGAACGATTCGGCCAATAGGAAAATAAGTACTTTTGATTGGCTTAGCAAATGATCGAAGCTGAGGTAGATTGTTATAAAAGGCAGTTTGCATGTTATAACACATCATTAAATTTTCGGGACTAGGATACGACGCACTCAAAGCGTCCTTCCATGAAAAAACTTTTTTAGCGGGATGAGGTTTTTTAAAGAGTTGTTCAGGGATTTGACCAAAATTGTTAATGAATCCGATGATGGCATTCTTTTTCAAGGGATCCTCAATATCGTATATGTTCGCATTGCCTTCATAGAAAAGGTGGTGAAAGACGTTGATAGCTTTGACTGCAGCATCTCCCTTTTGTTTGTAGCCGAATATCAAATCAATCCAATGATGAAGTTGGGAAGACACGTAATCGGATTCAAGCGCCTCACGATGCAGTCTTATGAATTCTCGCGCATCGTTTTTGGCCCAATGAGGCAGAATCACGTCATTGAGTTCGGTTGAGTCTTGCTTCACTCCCAAGTCGAAAGCGTTTGAATTCACGAGAAAATCTGGAAGATAAAAGAACTCTGGAATCAACTCCTTGACATCAGACATGTTGTTGCAACTTGAAGAAAGCCAGCTACCCTTGACACTATGGAACATTCGATCTGGCAAGTCAAATTGACCGCCCTAAACCGAGTCAATGAATAGTAAATAAGCGAGAAAGAAAGGAAGCGCAAACTTGAAGGCGTAAGAAGAGCTGCGTGAAGGGCTCTAAGCGCACCATGTAACTCGCGACAATCATTGCTGAAGAATAGTGCGTTCCGTAATGGTAAGGAGGCGTATCTTCATTGTGATCGTCCCACTCTTGGAATCTTTTAACAAACATTTCCCTTCTTTCTGTGGATTGAGCGCCCATTGGAAGCGTAAAATCTCGGAAGGACTTTGGGTCTGACAAGTCCAGAATCTTAGAAAAATTAGGGTGCATAAGGTGGGGCAAAATAATTTAAAGGGTACTTCACAATCATAGTCTGCCAAGACCCATGGGAAAATGGGATATTGCATTAGATCGTTGTAAGATCTGCCTGAAAGTGTGTTGAGATGCATCAAGTACTGAAAATTATTTATTTCTCCTTTCTAATAATGAAAAAATACAAGGGATGAATGAGGCACGTCAAAGTAAAAGCATCTTACAATCCATCTTTCAGTTACGGATTTGTCTGAGATCAAATTCGTTAAAATACTGCTCCCAGATTCTACATTCACATTGCGTTTTTGACCTGAGACCGAATCAGAAGCGCGATTCGTGATGTAAGTTGCATAATTCAAAAATCTAAAAAGAAAATAACGATTACTTCAAAGAGATAACTAAAATCTTGAAGAGACTTGTTATAAACTTTGCTTCTGACTGACTTGGGGAAAACAAGTAGATAATTTCTGGCATCCGATAAAAATAATTCCACGCCTATTGGCTGCAACAAATATCTCCTCTTAAAAACTTCTCTGATTGATGAGAACAAGAATTTGTTTTGTCTAAAAATAAAAAGCAAATTCACTTTTCCAAAAAAAATATCAGAATGTCTTGGCATGATACATATAATGGCATTAGTAAAAAACGTTCTGATTGTTTCTTACTATTAAATAAAAAAATATAACTACGACGTATATATTGCCAATTAGAGGAACGACGTATGGGAGTCCTCAACGAAAAGAAGGAAATCCTACTCAAGGCCCTCTTCGCCTTTCTTGTGGCTCACAGGGTAGAGAAGGTCCCCTTGCGATGGAAGCAAAGTGATGGGCGTGCTCAACTACTACGCAGCGACACTCTCAGAAAGATTCAGAATCATAGCAGCCCTCTACAACTGGGAAGATGCGAAAGATAGAAGGCCTCTGATCCAGTTGGCTGTAGCATACATCTGCCACACCATCCTTATCCCCTGGAGCCTGGCGGATCCCGTCAAGGCGCATCGCGTGGTCCAAGTGGATGCGTGTCTCTCTGGTATAGGGATAGTAGCTGATAGCAATAAATGGACCATCCCCATCGAGCAACAAGGATGGCACATCACGGACTTGGAATTGTTAACCATTATCCTCGCACATTTCCTCTGGCCCAGAAGAGAAATCATCTCGGATTCTATGGCAGCCATTGGATGCATCCGAAAACTGGGGAGCAAATCCACACATCAAGCAATGCTCCTCCTCTGGCTCGAAGCCACAAGCAAGTGGACCGACTCGCTCAGAGTGAACATGGAACATGTAAAATCCGGTGGACGAGCCGTCCAGAGCCCATGAAGCACACACCTTGAAGATCTGGGATTGCAACCTAAAGATAAGCGAGACGCAATGGCACACTTTCATCAAGCAGACATGGGATGGCTTCAAGGAAAAGACTAGGAAAGATCTTGAGAGATTCTCCAACGACAGGCCTACCAAAAGCAAGGATGCCATAATAAACATCTGTAGTATAAATAAGAATTATTTATATACCCATATTATTAATAATTATCTGATATGTATAATTTTAACATGGGTAATCGCCATGCCATGGAGGGGACTATCAACCACCCTTCTGGCATCAAGCCACTCTTCAAGCTCGATGCCCATTGGCTGGCAAAGTTGGACAATCTTTCAGTTTCGCGCCAACTGCTGCTAACCACCCAGCCAATCAAAGCTTTCTCCCTTCTTCTGCCCACGCCGTGGGTATATAAGGGTGCGCACGGGCAGGCTTTTCATTATATTTCTCGTTTCCTCTCGTTCTTTACTCCCCAGCCCACCCTACCAAAAGATACGCAAGATCCTTGCAGAGAAATCCAGAAGATCCCTGAACGAACTAACAACACAAGAAGATTCTTCAAAGCAAAAGCAAGGTCCTTGAAAACAGAAGAATAGAGAACAGAAGAGCAAGTCCCTTGCACTCCTTCCTCAAGAAGAAGCACCAGCGAAGGAAGAACACGGAACGCGGCCTCCTTCCAGCGAAGATAAAGAAAAAATCATTATAATGTGCATACGTCCCTCTCGCAATTGCAAGAGGGGATTGCGAATCATGCTAATATTGCAATGTTTATTTAAATAAAAGCTTCGCTCCAAAAAAAATATATATATTTTCTAGGTGAGTTCATAGAATTAAAAGTGTAGAAAAGATTACAATAATTTCGAGATTTTAAGATCGGAGGAAAGAGGAACGATAGGTTCATGAAAAGAGAGAGATGCTATGTCTTTTATCTTCCGACTTTTTAGGAGTGTGAAGCCATCCAATATGTAAAAATGGCGACTTCCAAACAACAAAATTCCTTCAAAAGTGTCTAAACCTTCTACTCTTGCAACTCTGAACATACTGGTTATCTGAAAGAAATAAAAATTCACATAAAATTTAGGTGATAAAAGTAAAGAAAACGACTTTTTCATCAGGCTCCAGCATTCTCAAAATAATTTGATTGTCTGAAAGATTTTCTTCGGAATCGGTAGGAGAAGTGTCTTTTTGTTTGAAGGGAGTAAATGAATGATCAAGAACGGCAGAACGGACGCTTAATCCAGCATCATTGTCAACATCTATGGCTTCTTGTTTCTTTAAGATGGACAAGCTACCATTCCCATCATTACTTTCTTCAATGTCCTGATTCACAATGAGAGTTAATTTGTCATCCTTCTTCGTGAAAAATGCATTGCCAGGCACTGCAAAACGTGTACAGTTATAAATGATATCCTTCTACCGTTTCTTTGGTTGTTGGCGCCCAGATTAAGATATTTCATCAAAAGGGTAATGTGAGAGTGAAAAAAACCACAAATTTTTTTTAGCCCCAAATGAACACTTTTCCTCAAAAAGTGCGCTCGGCGTAGGAGTGAGAAAATTTTGTCACACTTTCACAGCAGCAGCGGTGAATACGTGTAGAAGGAGGCAAAAAATTAAATTCTTAAAAATTAAAACATTTTTCAAATCAATTTTTAATTTAACTTTATTTCTTTAAAATTTAAAACTAAAATGCCTTTCTTTAAAAAGGGTCAATTTTAGACGTTGAAAGTGACGAATTTTCAAAATGTCTTTCTTATGAAGAGGATTTTTGCATACATTTTAAATCCTCTTCCGTATGTATTGTAAATTTGAGGACTTTAATTTTCATTATAAATAAATTTGATAAATTCGGGAACAAATTTTACAGATGTTTTTTATCCACCGAAAATTAGCACTGATAGGACGAAAACCTTAACCTAAAACATAGTAAAGGTAAAGGTACCATAGGGTGTTTTCATCGAGAAGGCACAATTGCGCCGCTTGTATCGAACTATGAGGAAAGCAGGCTTGAAGCGGGATCGAACCCAAGACCTTGAGTTATCGAATCCAGCATCTAACCAACCCTACTCATGCCCCTTATTGTAAATAACGGTCAGTATATTGATAGACGTATTTTCACATTTTAATTCTTAAGTGAAAAGTTTTGGCTAATTCTTTTGTCTTTTAATTTTTTTTAAATCTTTAAAAAATATCTTCATAATTCCTAATATAGGATTTTATTTAAAATATCATATCTGGATTAGTGATAGTCAACTGTACCAAGTAAAAAACTTTTACAAAGAATGACTCCAATTTAAATAAAAGCCTCTTATTATTAATATAGTATTTCTAGAGAGTTGGCGCTCCACAATAATTTTGAAGGGTCCTTCTATAAATAGAAGCTTAAAATTTGAGAAAATCATAAGTCAAATGTTTCTGCAGGATTTAATAAGATATTTGGAATAGCTTAGAAAGCTGTGTAGTAGCGTTTTGTGCATTTTGTATAAAAATTCCGCAAACAGCCAAGTTTCATTTTGTTTTTGCATAAGCACTTACAAATATTTTTTGTTAAAATTATTTAAATTTCAAAAATCTAATTTTACTACCAGGTATTTTGTTAAGCTCATCTCAATCGATTCAATATTACTCTATTAATTAGAATCGATGTTTATCCTACGGTTCAGAAGCGTTATTCAGCTAATACGAATAAAACATTTGCAAAAGGTAGTGAAATTTCCAAAAAAAACATTCCGATGTTTGAATAAAATTGATTAGGAAAAATGATATAGGAACTTACGCTGAGAGTTCTGAGTTTCAGATAAGGTGTCATCTTTTATGACATTTTTTTCAAAAGTACTCAAATACGAGGTGTAAGTTGAGTCGGCAGAAAGTAGCGTCACTCGTCCTCTGCTTGCAAAGCTTTGATCATGCCAAAGTTTGCTATGGTGGCTGAAGGGCTGTCTTTGTTTCTACAAGATGATTAAAAGCGAAAGAATTCACAGTTTGACATTAAAGGCGCATTTACTTTAGAAGTTTGGTTGGAAAGAGGGAGACATGGATAGTGCTTGTAAAAGTCCTCGTTGTAGATCAATTGTTTGCGCATTCGATGGGGTCCTAGAAGCAAAAAGGAAGAAATTTTGAAAGCAACGTTTAAAGCAAGAATGATGGTACCTTCGCACAAGTCTAACTTCCATTTATCCAGAATGTCTTGGTTTGGGCCTCCCCACAAACCGTGCTTCCTTGTTAATTCCTTTTCGATCGTGTTCCACTCTTGCAAAACATAGAAATCATATAATGTCTTTTGACTCTAAAAAATATTCCAAATAGAAGAATTAATTTTATTTAATTTTTGACTTTTTTTATTTTGTCTTGATTTAAAAGTATTGTATACGTGTGTACTATTTTCTACCTTTTAGGTAGTTTACCATGCATTTGATGATTGTGTTTAGAATGTTTGTATTGTGTAATTTATGTATCAGTGTCTGTAGATGGACGGTTTCAAAAGCTTTTGACAAATCGAGTGCTATGGCGATGTTTCGTTTCAGTCTTTTCATGTCGTTGAATCCATTCGTTATGACGTTGTTGATTGCGTGAAGCGCTGTAGCTGTAGAATACTGTTTTTCAAAAATGTTGGTGTTTTGGTAAATTGATGGTCGGTTGATGTAAGTAAGGAGTTTTTTCTTATTTTGGATATTGGAGATAGAAGTGATATAGGTCTGTATTGAGAGATTTATTGAAGATTTTTGTAATGCATTGGGTTATTTTTGGACCAAGGTGTTCAGATGCTTGATGTTAATATCGTCTGGGCATGTAGAGTTGAATAATTTGCGTTCAAAATGAACTGGTCGCAAGCTAGCCAAAAGGCGGTTCCCTCGGTGATCGCCATTGGGATCACTTACTCCCGTCCAATCCAGTATCAGCGAAAGGTGAAGTCTCCCAAAAAGATTGTGCCCCTACACCGAAAGCCCTTTCCCAAGAAGAATTCTTCCCCCTACTGGAGTACCTGCCGGTGCTCCTCATACCATTCCTTCAAACCGATCCAAAATGGCCATTCCTTCCGAGTAGGCAGAAAAATGAGGAAGCCTGTGATTTGCAGTACTCTCAAAAATGTAATGTACAAGAATTTTGGTTAATAACCCTTTCATGACCAGAAAAATCAGACGAAATTTATTAAAAAGCAGAAGATTCATATACAAAACTATTTGAAAAAGCAGACGAAGGTAAGCTTGTTTGTGTATCATATATGATACACTCGTCACGAAGGGATTAATCCAGGGGTTTTCCATTTTTTTCTCTAGAACTGATGCAGAGATGAGATGAAGAATAAAGTATAAAAAGAAGGGTGCATACTTGATAGAAGTACTTTAGTTCATTGTTAAAGAGCATTTGCGCAGATTCAGCATACAAAGGGAACTTTATTTGTATTTCGTGGTCTGGGATATACGACATTTGCTTGGTGGGCGATTTCTTTGGAAGGGAGTACGAGGATTTGGCGCCCACTTTTGCTATCTTCGTCAGTTTGTGCAAGCCTAGGCCTATTTTTGCTTGAATCGGCAAACTGGAGGGAAGATTCATCGAGGAAAATAGATTTATGGAGTAAGCGCATTTTTGCTCATTCTTGACGTAGGTATTCCAATAAAAGGTTGCTGTTTCAAATAAATACATTCGGTTGTCTTCTAGTGAAGCTTTCTCAGATATGACTATGCTGCCACTAAAAATTTCTCTCATTTTCTAAAAAATAAATAGAAAAAATGGAATGAAAGTTGGCAATTTTTGTGGAAAGATTTTTAGCGCGCTTTATTAGCTTTAGTAAATTGTAATAATTAATTAATTAATTTAAAGGTATTCCATTTATTATTTCTATTTTTAGTGATCATCCCATTTTTCCGTCTCTATGCCGATGTAAGAAAATTTAGGAATACAGAAAAGCACTTATAACAACAGGATAAAAAATATTCACATTGAATGTAGTTTCAAGCACCATTTTTATTGTGCAAAATTTTCTTTTAGCACGGAAAGTCTACTAGTAGTAATGTTTATTAATACATGGTTAAGCAAAAAGTTCTGTAAATAAAATCAATTTCTAAAAAATCCTTAGATAAGTCAAAATCGAGGTTAATTCTGGCCTGAAAACTTTTAGAAAGTAATGTAATGACTTGTAGTCGTAAAAATACGGGAATTTAGTCAAGTTTTTATAAATTTGACTGCTTTGGATTTTGCATCTCCAAAGCACTACTCTACCTCTCCATTTTCTATTCGATGTATGTCTCTTCAAAAATCAAAATGTTTTTAATCTAAAAATTTCAGGTGTTAATATATTAGAAATGAACATTTTAGAGTATAACAATTTTTGGAAATTGAAAGGATATTGAAGAAATCATTGATGGACATGTCATTAGTTATAATATGAAGTAATTTAACATGCTTAGTAAAAAAAGATTTTAATAATCTAAGTCCTTTTTTAACGATTTTTATAATAAAAAAAACTACACAATTTTCTTTTTAAGAGGCGCCAATTTTAATAAAAGATATACCGTATTTTTCGGACTATAAGGCGCACTCTGAAGATTTTTTTTAACTAAAAATTTCAATGCGCCTTATAATATGGTGCGTCTTATATACTGAAATTTACATAAAAAAATTATTTTCAATCAAAATTTAAGTTTTTTTCATTTTATGTTTAAATCAATTCACTTTTACTTGTTATTTGTTAAAACTGAAATGGCTTACTTTAATTAAGCTAGGTTCATTTATTTACGCTATTGCTTTTCCCTAATAAATTAGTTTTTTTATTCAAGTTTGAATTTGTTTTTGAACTTTTCATTATAAATTTTGAATTATGCCTGCAAAACGAGATGCATATGATGCTGGTTTTAAACTAAGAATTATTGACTATTCGAAAGAGCATGGGAATAGGGCAACTGCAAGAGAATTCAACATAAATGAGTCTATGGTTAGAAAATGGAGGATACAAGAAGACGACTTAAAACAAGTGAAGAAAACAAAACGAAGTTTTAGAGGTAACAAAGCTAGATGGCCTCAGTTGGAAAATGATCTCGAACAGTGGGTAATAGAACAAAGAACAATGTGTAGAGGTATATCAACGATTTCGATCAGATTGAAAGCAAAAGCCAACCTTAGCACATGAAATGAAAATTAAAGAGTTCCAAGGAGGTTCATCATGGTGTTTTCGCTTTATGAAGAGGAAAAATCTTTCAATACGCACAAAAACTACTGTTTCGCAACAACTACCAAAAGACTACAAAGAAAAAGTTTGTGTTTTCAAAAGTTACCTCAAAGAAATTGTCTCTCAAAGAAATATTAAACTGACACACATTACTAATATGGATGAAATTCCACTCACTTTCGATATTCCTATGAACCGTACAGTAGATAAAAAAGGAACAAGTTCGGTATCAATTTCTACTACAGGAAATGAAAAATCGTGCTTCACTGTAGTTCTTGCATGTCAAGCCAATGGCTCTAAACTCCCACCCATGATAATTTTCAAACAAAGACTTTACCAAAAGATAAGTTTCCATCTGGAATTATTATTAAAGCTAATTCAAAGGGGTGGATGGACGAGCAAAAGATGAGCGAGTGGCTTAATGAAGTATTTGTTAAAAGATCTGATGGTTTTTCCATTCATCGCCGTCATTGTTGATTTGCGACTCTATGCGTGCTCACATCACCGATAAGATAAAGGCTCACGTTAAAAAATTAACACGCAATTAGCAATAATTCCTGGTGGTTTGACGAAGGAGTTACAACCTTTGGATATTACTGCGAATAGATCCTTTAAAGTTAAATTAAGAGCTCTATGGGAGCGCTGGATGACAGATGGCGAACACACTTTCACGAAAACTGGAAGGCAACGACGTGTTGATTACTCCACCATTAGTAAGTGGATTCTAGAAGCTTGGTCTAAAGTCTCTCCTTCATGCATAATTCGCGGTTTTAATAAAGCTGGAATTATTGATGATTTGGAAATAACTAGAGAGGATTCTGACTCTACTGATGATGAATCACTTGATTATTCAGTGAGCGAAGAGATTGCTCAACTTTTAAATTCCGACACAGAAAATGAAGGGTTTGAAGGATTTCAAAGCGAATAATAAAAGCAATTTAATTTTTTCTTATTTTGATTAAAGCGTAGTTATTTCAATAAACTATTAGCCTAATTACCTAGTATATTGGTTTTAAGTTAAGATTTTTAATGCGCCTAATAATCCGGTGCGCCTTATATATGAAGCAAGTAAACCTTTTTGTATTTTTTTGAATTTGCGCCTTATAATCCAGTGCGCCTTATAGTCCGAAAAATACGGTACTTTCATTTACATGTATTATTTCTAGCCATATGTAGAAGCCTGCGAAAAGCCAGCACTACCTTATGGTGGATTTTTGCGGGTTGGCTGAAATTACACTGGTTTATCGCTGCTGCTGCGAAAGTGTAACAAAATTCTACACTTTTCCCTGAGAGTACTTGCTTTTATGGGCATACTCTCTCAGTTTAAACAAAGCTTTGTTTGGAACTGATAGATTATACTCATATAGAGATAGTATAATCTGGGGGCTAACAACAACAACAACAACAAAGATATGTTTAAATTAGAAAGAACATTTGAACTTTTTTATTAAATATACTAAAAATTTGTTATTAAAATGGCAATTGTAGAAGTATATATAAAATTGGACATACCATATTACCTTGAAAAAGACAAAGGTTACTTTAGAATCAAAGTGGCAACGGTGAAAATGTTCAAAGTAGACTTTTTTCTTTAATACCCTTTCTTCATCACGAAATGTTTTTAAACACAGCAAATGTCTCCGATTCTGCAACATACTACACTTCATCTGTCGTTTTATTTAAAACAGACACACACATAAAATTAATCTACACGTTTCTCAACACCAAATACCTGCCAGGCATGTCTTTTACCAATCCGTCTAAGCTTGGAAAAAATATATTATAAACTAAATCAATGATAAAAAATTTTTTTTGATTAGAAATTAGTTTTTATACACAATAGTATGCATCGAGAAGAATTTAAATATAAGGTTGGGAAAAAATTATTTATACAACTTTATGGTATTTTATTCGAACAAAAATAGCATTAATACTCTAAATTCTACACCGAAATTTGATAAATTTACAACGCAAATTAAAATTTTTTTTTTCTCATTACAAATCTTTATACAAATAAAGTAAGTAGTATCAACTTTTAAGTTATTACATAAATTTAAATGTGTATTAAATCTTACATGTTCACTTCATATGGTATATGGTATCCATCCGTTTGTATAAAAAAGAATAAAAAAAAGTAAACAAGATACTTAAAATGGTTAAACGAAGTTATTGTAACAATTTTCTAAGTTGATTGCAACGAATGTGTTTAAAGTCACGTCAAGCGTATTCCTTTAGAAAAACTCGGAATTGGAAGGCAACATTATAGTTCTTATTTTTAATTAGTTAGAGTTTTTTTAATTAGTTAGTTTTACTAGTATACTAAATTTTGAAATAATTTTAACTTTTCAAACATGTTTGAAGAATTTTATCTTTAAAATTTTGGAGGCAATCTATAAAAATTGGGTGCGTTGTGATAAGTTAAAGGGAAAAACATTACGCCTTCTTGCAATGCTGTTAACTCTTGAAAAACAAGCTGGCATGATCTCCTGAGTGAACAAACATACTCAGAATTTCTTTTGTGCGAAGTGTAGGCTTGCTTTTCATCTCTAAAATAAAAGTGAAGATTCGCAATGTTCCCTAGTAAAGGGGGAAGAAGGGTGCAAATAAAGTTTACGCTGAGAAACTTCGTATGCAGTAATTTTGAGTGAGTTTGAGGAGGCAGTAGCAGAGAGATGCGAGGAAGAGATTAAAGTGAAGGCTGGAATTCTGAGCAAAGATCAAATTACTAAGTGTGGTCAATTTTCGTAAACAATTCATAATCGAGTCTTGTTCTTCAGTGTCTGAGGAGTTGGCACTCAGTTGGTAGAGAATAATTCTGATTAAGCATGTGTAGAGGTTATCCTTTGGAATCGGCCATTTTTGATTATCGCTCATGCTCAAAATCTGAGTGATGACATCAAAAATGGCTCCAGCAGGATGAATATAGCCTCCTAAAATGGAAAATAGATAATAAAAAAAAAGGTAAGAAAAGAAAAAGCCTCCTGCTCACCACTCCATAAGAGATCTAAGAGTTTGGAAACAAAGTAGACTAGGTGCAACAAAAAATTGATTCCCTGCGACGAATCAATGGAAGAGAGCTTGGCTTGAAGGAAATTGAGATCATTTGAAATCAAGTAATCAAGAAAGAATAGGAAGAAGTCTGAGTGAAAAGACTTTACGTAGTGCGGTGAAGCGTTTGTAGGAGTGCCCTAGGGGAACAAAAAGGATGCATTTTATTGATTATAATTATTATTTGAGAATAAAGACTTCCGTTTCATAACTTTACATTTAAACTAAAAAAATAGTATGCGCCAGTTAAAGATTAAATGAGTTAACGCAAAGGGTACTAACTATATCAGTATCAGTTAATACTGACTAAATTTAAATTTAGTAAATAAAAAGTTTTAAAAGACTAAGCCAAACGTGCTTCAATGTGTAAAGCGAGCTTCCCATACTACTCAGTACGAAATGATTCTTTTATTGAAAGTCAGAAATCCCCTTTTCTTTCCATAAATGGTCACAGGGCTAACGTGTCGCTGTTTTATTACGCTTTTGTAAGAACAGCGGTGAGTAAGTGTAATAACAGACATCAGAAATGGCAACCACCGTATTGTATGACTGACTCAATAAGTAGACTTCCGCATATGGCGCCTAAAAGCTACACGTGGTAGCTTCAAAGTGAGACTTTGCCATTATGTTGACCACTAGAAATGAATTGCCAGAGTTTCTCAACTGTGGCCAAATCGCGCACTTCTGGATGAAAATGGAATCAAAATAGGCAATTTTTTTACTTTTTACACTGGAATTTAGGGAAGTCACATTTTAAATCAAAATAAAATTTTCTCAAATCATAAATCTCAGCTGAAAGATCGCTTATTGTTTAGCATTCAGAATTTGTTTCAATGATAAAATCATTTTCTTGTAATATGGAATCTCTAGAAGAACAGTTTACGAAGAATTTATTGAATATAAATGGAATGAAGTAGTCGAATTAAAGTTTGAAAAAAAGTGTAAAATTTTGGGCATTTTTCTCTTCATAGTGGTTGCTTCTAAACCTTTTAAGAATCTCATTGGATGATTTAAACATAAAGGTTGAGAAACCTCAGGTTAGACAATGAATGAATGAGAGTTAGTCTGGATCCAAGTAGTTAAAAAAATCCGACCACAAATTTAATGTCAACTCTTCGCTCCCGACTTCGACAAAAGAAGAGTCAAAAATTATTTTTTAATTTCTAAAAAAAACGACTCCAACACATATTCCATCAAAATCTCCGACTCTACCGACACGCGACTTCCCAAACCTGATATCTCTTCTGTCTAAAATTATAGGAAATAAAAAGTTAAAAAGTTAAGTTAGAAAGCACATAACGTTTTAGATGTGATAAAAAAATTCAATTTATATGGTCAGGATATTTAAATAAAGGCCTATGTTCTAGCCCGAATTTCATATTATACAATAGGTAACTGATAGCGGATCGAGTAAGGAACACAAAATATGTACATTAATAATGGCTTCGAGTATAAGTCCTTTATTTGCATCTTCATTGTAAAAGCTTTCAAGTAGTATGCTCTTTAGAATATCACGAACTAAAGCTTTTGAAGGTGGATCTTTAAAAATTTCTGAAAACAAAGAACAAGGCAATGATGATGGAATAAAAGGGATAACGAGGTAAAAACCGATGTATTTGTGATGGTTTTCACTTTTGTGCGAAACAACTACAATTTTATCGCTCTCCTTAAAAACGTTGAGATGAAGAAAGGGATGAAAAATGCGTATTAAAAGTTTACAGCGTCTTCATTTAAATCGTCGCTTATGCACTCCTCTAAAAGGTTGAAGTCTTCTTCCCGCTCAATTGGAAATAAAACGGAGGTTAAGGCGGCTAAAACCTCGTCATTTTGACAAACAAGGCAAAAGGAAGGAACGTTTGCGTGCAAAAACAAGAAAAACTGCATAATCACGGTTGAGTGATCGCACAATTTTGTTTTGCATTCAATTGAAATGCTTTCCGAAGAGATCTAAAAAAAATAAATTTGAAAAAAAGAAAATTGTTTGACCCCTTTCAGGCATTGGTTATAAGAAATTTCTTTTTGAATGAAATATCAAATCTATCGCTGATTTTGGCTACTCAAAGTTATTTCTAACCTTGAATAATAGTTGACAAGTGCTCAGCCAATTTAAGGCGTGTTAGTATCAGAGTTATTGTTAATGTTAGCAGAATCGAACATACATGCATGCATATACATTTTTTGACATTCTTCGCACAAAATTTCCTATTTATTTGTATTAATACAAGTCTGACATAAAAAACATCTACATACGAAAACATACATATTGATATTAGACACACATACACTTAAATACTTAAATCTGAAAAATAGCGGTATATCCGACTAGTGATCCATTGTGCCTGAAAGGGTGGAAGAAATAAAATCACACAATGTGATGAAGAAGATGCCGAACTAAATCAAGAATCAAAATTGTATATGGAATCATGGTGGAGATTTGAGAAGAACAAGAAGCTAGTGAGGTTGCTTGAATTGCAGACACACCAAATATGTAACGCATCAGCAAATCAAAGTCAAACTTAAAAGAAAAAGCTTTATGATTATGATGGCAAGGAAGAAGTTCGAATGGTTACTTTTAAGTTGGAAGAAGTGAATCTAATGTCCCTAGGAGAACATCCCAGCAAAGCAGAGAACAGTACAAGATATGTGTGATAGGAATCAAATGATGATATCGTTAGCAACGGCTGTAAAATTGAAAAGCCCAAAGTATCCTTAAAGATTCCCTGAGTGATGGAATTTCGTAAGTTAGTTTGATTGACATCTGAAATCGTGTATCCTAGTATTTATGTAAAAGCATGAAAAAAAGAAGAGAATAAATTAGAGATAAAAAACCTAGTATAGATTTGTCATTGGATTGTATGTCGCTGTAGGAAGGTTTAAGCCAAGTTCCATTCACCAATTTTCCGTCCATGAATTGCTGAAACACTTCTACATCACGAATCAAGCCTACTAAGATGACAAGAGACAAATTCAAAGAAGACAAATGCATTTTTGTTTGAAAAAATGCAAATGTCCAATCAACACCAAGGATTCGAACAACTTGATTGCAAAAGCTAAAGCATTGAAAAAAAAATTTCGTGAACTACTTACTATCAAAAAAAGAAGTCAAGAGAAAAGCTGAATCTATTACGGAATATTGTAACTTCCAGAAGTTTCCTTCATTATCGACAAAAGCATACTCAGGCAAGAGTTTCTAATCATTATACTGTTCAGTACGGCTAACTCTTTGCCTATAAAAATGAAAAAAAAACTAATAGAAAGTTTCTAAGAAAAGTTATACTAACATTTGCAGAGATGTGTGTGTGTGTGAGTGAGTGAGTGAGTGAGTTTGTGTGTGTGTGTGTGTGTGTGTGTGTGTGTGTGTGTGTGTGTGTGTGTGTGTGTGTGTGTGTGTGTGTGTGTGTGTGTGTGTGTGTGTGTGTGTGTGTGTGTGTGTGTGTGTGTGTGTGTGTGTGTGTGTGTGTGTGTGTGTGTGTGTGTGTGTGTGTGTGTGTGTGTGTGTGTGTGTGTGTGTGTGTGTGTGTGTGTGTGTGTGTGTGTGTGTGTGTGTGTGTGTGTGTGTGTGTGTGTGTGTGTGTGTGTGTGTGTGTGTGTGTGTTTTATACAATTTTTTTATCGATAAATTTTCGAAAAAATTTTTTGTTACCCGTAAAACGATGGATTTGCAATTAAATTAAACTATATTATAAATAAAAAGTTTCAGGTATATAAAATTTTTTGTTCAAATCTTTTTCATTCCAAAATTTTTGGTCACTTAAAAAGATTTAGTTGGAATTTGGAAAAAAAAACAAAAATAAAATTGATTTCAGCGAATTGTATTATTTTTTAGTATAGAAACGCTATTTATCGACATCGAGGATAATGATTTTGCTTTATGTTTTTAGTCTATGGACCCTAATATGACTAATAAGCTACAATTTTCGTACTAAAAGTTTTTTTGACACGTTACAAGTTATTGAAGAAAACAAATAAAATAAAACGAAAAATAGGTTATTTTTATTTTCCAATATTCAATAAAAAAATGAATATTTTAGGGAAAGGAAAATAATTTTTTTGAATCATATTTAATAGAATTAAATCAAATCGTAATCAAAAAAGTAAAAGTTATCCTGATCAAAAATTCTTTTCCAAGTACGGATTATTATTGATCCCCGGATTGACTTTATGATATGTCTAAGAAAAATTTCTCTCATTTAAGACGTCCACATGCCCCCTCCAAATGTTGCTTATAGCGGTCTCTGTGTACACTAGCACACTTTTGTTAGAAATTTGTCCTTAAAATTCATAAAATTTTCAACTTTACTAAAAATGGAATGAAAAAAGAAGATAAAGTACAAAGTGACATTTGTCAATTGTATTGTGTAATAAAAAAGCTAATAAGATTTGACAGCGGTCGCCTCATAAAGATGGAAACATTTTGCACTTTATTTTCCATTCTTCATCCCATTTTTAGCATGAAAGCTACCAGCGCTGGCTTATTTTCTAAAAAAAATATTTTAGTGTTTCATAAAGCACTTCTTGAAAGTAAAAACGCAAAATTCAGATAAGGGAATAAAATTTAAAAATTAAATATATACTAGAAAAAGTGGAGTAAACTTTATCTAAGCAGATTTCTCTTTCGTTGTCCAAAACAGAAGGATTCAATGATACAAGAAAGTGACCAAACCTAGTGAATAGATAAATACAATCAAACACAATTTGTATAACTTTTATTGATGTTGATAGGATCTAAAATAATGTATTTGGTGTACAAAATATTCATAGGATGAGTTTTAAAGTGCAAGAGAAGGAAGGAATGCTAACAATAACGTAATTTCTGTGTATTCTTGAATATATGTGGATCTTGAGTATAAGACCAAGAGAAGCCAATGTTAAACAACCTTCAGTCCCATTTGACTACTTTATGATTAATGACAGATATAAACACAACAACAGAATGACGACTAGACACATGGAACAAGTGAACATACAGTTTGTGCTTATATATTTATTGTATGATATGCGCAAGTATGATTTCTTTTTTCAGCGTTCACAATTAACACTTTTCTCTTGTTGTCACCGTTTTCATTTTGCATTCCACTTTAAAAGCAGCGCCATCATTAATTTTCAATATGACTGACTTAAAAAAATAAAGTTTCCCGCTATATTATTCTAAATATTACTATTATGGGAACGCCTGTCAAAAACTTTATTTCTAAATTATAAAAAGATCTAGACATGCATACACAGTGACACACATACAATACATAGGACATCTTTAAAATTTATTTTAAAAGGATTTGTATCTGAAAAACAATCATAAAACAAGTAAAGTAATATGGAAAGTCTACTCACAAGCCAAGCAAGTCTTTTAATGATATTAAATATATATAAAAATTCAAAAATTATTCGTGGAAGGAAAAGCTTTTTCGCCCCCCCCCCCCCCTCACCACACGGATGTGCGCCCCTGACACATACATAAGAATAAAAAGAATACATACATACTACCCACATATCGATTCTAAACACATATGCACTGAAATAATACTTAAGTCTCAAAACAGTGGCATAGCCAAGAAGATCCTTATAAAGTCTACTGAGACGGTTTTTCATTGTTTCCACTCAATAACAAATGAAATAAGTGAATAAAGCATCATTCAAAGAATACTGATTTGTGGTTCGATAAGTGAAAGATGACCTATCTTTGTTGACAACTCAGGAGTTTTATTGCTCGTTTAAAAAGTGCATTGCAACCTAAGCTTAACAAAGAGTGAGGATTTTATGGTGTGTTGTTACATTTAAATCAAAAAACTCTCATCTCATGTTCGAATACATAAGGTAGCAGGGCCGGCCTTAGGCCACTGCAACCTATGCGGCCGCAGTGGGCCCCGGGCTTCTCATTTTTCATTTTGATGATATAATGTATGATTTCGCTAAATGCAAGGTTCGCAAAGTAAGGTTACTTTGATCATCATTTTGTGTTAATGAAAAAGTAATAAAACAAATCCCTTTTCTTTTTTTCAAAATCTTATTTCTCACTTTTAATCTTTTTTCCTACCCACACTGGGCCCCGCGCAATCCATTTTGCATAAGGCCCCGCGAACACTAGGGCATATGGTAGTTTATAGTAGTCATATGCTTAGAATAAAAAAAAATAAAAAAATGAAAAAAAGGTTAACATTTTGAATAAATAAAGTACAAAATTGAGTTTTATAAGTTGTAAAGTATAAAAATTATAAATCATAGCAAAAATGATTTGTGGGTGAATTTAGCGTGAATGAATTTACACTGAATCACAAATTAAAAGTATGAACAAATGAAAATCTTCCATTTCTAAAACTAGAAAAGCTTGCATAGAGAGGAAAGATTTTCATTTAAAATCGGGATATAATTGAAATAGTAAAACGGAAAATTTTACTACTCATTCACCGTATAATGCAATAATATTGCGCGAATAGAATCTAGGAGGTTGGTAGCGAATAAACACTACATTTAGTGCACGTTACATTCGATTAAGAAGCAAATAAAAAGGGTTAACTTGAACAAGGCATCACAATCACGATTATCCGAGATGAAAATGCGAATGACATTTATCAAGATTTCTTGAACAGGAGATACTTTTGGAGTCTTTTCATCACTTGCATACGTTATTTGGAGTCCTTTCAACAAGAATAAAAGCTTCTTAACAATACCTAATTCTTTTAAAGTTTGAATGTTCTGAATTTTGTGACTAAAAATAGAAAAATAAACTATATAATAAAGAAGCGTGAAAATCCTTGAATATTATAATTGATAAAATCTTTTATAATATTTTTCAAGTATTTCGGGCTTTTTTTATGTTAAAAAAAGATAAATATTTATATAACAAGAAAGAAACTTCGAAACGTTATTAATTCATAAAAAAACTCTACTACCGTTTCTCACTTTCAACTCCTTTTTCCAAAGTATAACGAAAGTATGATAATGAAAGAAAAACCTGGACTTAAAGGTGAAAAAAGACTGAAATATGAGAATTATCATTAAAAGTAGTAAAAGATTACTTTTAAAACTTAAAACAATCCCATTAATTACCTTATGGACAAATACTTTATATTGATGTCTTACTTGCATATATGCAGACATTGATTTTTGGTAGCGATAATGTGTTAATAGTATGAAATTTTGATAAGTAGAAAAATTTAATTGCAAATAAAAAAATTTCTTTGAAAAAATCACTAAATAAGTTTTTCATTTGGAAAGTCAAAAGAGCCAACTTGTTGAAAAAATTGATTTGTAGTCGGACAAATACGACACTCAAAAAATATAAGTTTTCTTTGATTGTTCCAGCGCTAAAACAAGCATTGGAATGATGGAATTGAAAAATAAAGCATAGGAAATAACAGTTTAAGAATTAATAATAATTAAAAAAAAGACGTTACGTTGAAATCTGAATAATATTTTGTATGTTTTCCAAAACAGATTTTAGGAGATTTGATTCTGAATGTGTCCAGAGCTTTTTAGGAAAAGCAAAAAAAAGATAGCAAGATCACAATTACATAAAAAGAAAATCTTAAAAGTGATACCGAAAAATCGAGAAGGAGATCCTTAACAGCTTTAGAATTAGGGATTACGGTGGATTCTTCGTTTGCATTTACCGTTTTAGAGAGAACGTAGATCAAATTTAGAATATGACTTGACAGTAAAAACTTTTTGCGATGAAGTATCATTGCTATAATCTATTGTAAATATTTAAATACTTATTTAATTAAGTAGTATAACTTTCGAAAAATGTTAAATATTTGCGAAATTTAAAAAAGGAAACACATTCAAATATGTAGAATATTAGAGCAACCATAATTAATTATTTTGGAAGGAAAGAAGAGAACGCAAAAATCAAAAAAGAATTTTTTTTAGATTAAGAAATTTAAAAATGTGCTAAGACGAATTCTTTTTGTAATATTGTGCAGAGAGGGCAGTGAGGCGAGGGGTGTGTTTTGGGGCTGAATTTGTGTAAGTATTCGAAGAAAAATGAGGATTTGTTTGATTTTCATTGGGCGAGAGTACGTTCGCTTTTGATTGGCAAAGATTCTTTAGATTTATGTATGGTGGGTGGTAAGATTGAAAGTGAATTGAAGTAATTGGTGACCGCTTGTGTGTGGATAGTTTGGTTAGTGAGTGCAGTGGTGTATGTGTTGACATGTGTGGAGTAAAATGTTGTTGTTTTCGTTGTTAAAAAGTGCGATTTTAATGTGTGTTGGGTTTGGGAAACAGACGTTATTTTAGTGGTTACTTGAATAAGATTTACTAAACACTACTAGAACAACAATAAACTCAATCATTTGATAAATTCTGAATTTACACGTCATTTTATTTCAGTGTTAGAGTGAATATTACAATTTTCGAAGTTCTTTTGCTACTTTTATAAACCCGAGAATTCCTTATTTTATTTATTTTCAATTGTTTATCAAAATTTGTTTCAAATGCCCAAAGAAAGAAAGAAAGAAATTTCCTTTTATTAGTTTAAAATAATTCTTCATTTTGCGTTATATGTAGAGCTTTTTGGGGTATTGATAAAAAAAACTTTTTTGATCATTCTATTGGTTATCTATCAATTGATTGTACTCACTTGATAAGCATTTATTTGATCTAAATGATTGGCGATGCAGGAATTCAAGCGACTAACGGAAACCAATATTTTGAAGCTGGTATAGAGACTGTCTTCGTCTTTGGCGATAGCAATGAGGCCCAGCAAAACGTATTCGCCTCCCAGACTGGATAATGTGATGTAGAGAGGCTGTGGAACAAGAGTGCGTAAGCCTGGGGAGAGAATAATAGAGAGAAAAAGTAAGCAAAAATGAAGAATAACTAGTTTTTACCATAAAAACCAATGAGAATAGCGCCGAGAGATCTTGCTGTTCCGAAAAAGTTAGCAACGGTGTTATGCAGAATTCTGATAGGAGTGACATTGTCGTGAACTGATACATTAATCTAAGGAGCATCATTTGAAAAAAATAAGGTATCGCAACACAGAATTTTACTGAGAAAATTTTTTGGCCAGAAATGAAATTGCAAAACTTCATAAAAAGAATGTCTACTTTTATATACCCAATGCAAATAATGTTCATGGTATTAGATTATATAAAAAATAAGCTATATTTAAATTTTTATGATTTATATATTGACTTCAACGCTGATTCCTGAAACTTTTTTGTTCGCGATTTTTAAGGAAATATTCTAGGGAAAAAAATTATAACCTGTAAAAAAGCAAAATGAAATGGATTCTTATAACAACTTTTTAAAATTTTAAATATCAAAAATTGAATATTAAAAAAAAGGTTTTACTGAAGATCGAAAATTTGGCAAAAACAAAAAGTTTTGCAATATTATGTAATCATTTAAAGAAATTATGGTCTCCAAAAAATGATCTATTCTTTTAAAACAAAGATTTTTATTGTAAGAAACTGAAAATATTTATATCAGATTCCACTATGCCCCATATGTGTATACGATGCGAACTAAAATACACCCAAGGGCTGCAACATGCGATATAGTGTAAACAATTTCGTTAAAATCCTTTTACGGAATAAAGTGAAAGCCTGAAAAGTTGTTTGTATTTTATGCAACTTCTTTTTTTCCTAAGACTGATAAACTTTGTATACGTTTAGAAAAGTCAAAAAAACGTGCACACAAAGTTATAAATAATGTATTTTAATGAGGCGATGATATGTACGCACACACTTTCATTATCGCAATATCTCGCACTCTGAAAGTTATTAAATGATTTTTTGAAAAAGCGCGGTAAGAAAGCCAAAATTGCCATTACTACTCTGACATTTTTTTAATTAAAGAGCTAATTTGTTCACATGATAAAAGATTAGTTGTAAAAATTTATGCTATGCATAAAAATAATGCATGGAACTAAATTTTGACAGGGTGTGAAACCAAAATAAAGCAGTCGCCACACAACGCTTCTTCATAGAGACAATATTGTTCACAAGTAGTTACAATGTATCACACTGTAACTGTCGCGTTTCACGTGACTTGAGAATCACATGACAAAAACAATTCGCCACGTAAAAGAAAGAAATTCGGTTGGAATCAAAGGAATTGAGTCACACTTCTTTGGCCTGGTCAAAAAGTCTTAGAGATCTAGAGTCTTAGAGAATTTAGAGATTAGGTGCAAAAAGCTTAAAAAATCATACTTTTTCGGCGATGCATTTTGCGTTGTATTTTCCGTATAACCTTTTAATCTTGGATATCGTCATTTGTGACTGGGATTGCGGAAAGATGGAAAGCAAAATTCTTTCATCGCCAAAAAAAGGAAAACTGACTTCGTCCAACTTTATTTCTAAAGGGGCATACGTACATACATAAGATATTTAAGGATTAACGTTGTGCAGAATTTAACTTTGATTTATTAATGGCGGGCTTAGCGTTATCATCCAAGAAGAGATCAATACTTTTACAGTTACCTTTTTAGTAGTAAACAAGTTTTGAAGATCATTTTTACAAGTTGTAATTTTCAAAAATTGTACACTTTTCCCTAATAACAGTAATAAAATTTTCTGAAATGAACAGCTTCTGGAAAGATCATTCGAGGATCAGAATTTTGTGGATTAAAATGATCTACTTTCTTTTTCAATGAGACATTGTCTTATTTAAAAAGGAGACCGACTTCATTTTTGTAGCATTGGTGTCATACTGCTTCCTATAAAGAAAGGGTTAAACTGAACTATATATTTTTCTATTTGTTGTGAAAAGACTCGTGCGCTTTGTTGATTATTTTCAATAGACAAGAATTGAAGCACGGCAAACCAAAGGCCGTTGATATAAAAATGATTGCTACTTATTCGATTATGCAAAGCGGGATTAAAAGATTCTTCAAGTATCTTCAGAAATAATATTCACTCATCAAAAATTCTTTAATAAAAATAGCTTCTGATTTTTGAAGAAACAAAATCACTTCCGTAAAGGATTCTCTCTTTAACGCGTTCTTGAATTTTGAAAGACTTCTACTACTTGTTCTAAAATTCCTTTTTTTTTGTTTTTTCTCAGCTCCAAGCTTTTTTTTCTCAATAGTGAATGCCATTGTTAAAAGTTATGGGATGAATAATGGAAAAAGCACTACCTTAAAATATACAAGAGTAAATGTTCATTAAGGAAGAGAGTAGACAAAAAATGGAAAGGAGATATTAAAGAACATGTTTCATTAGATGTTGTACAGAAGTTCGATTTTATATATATATACCTTTTCTCAATGATTAAATACTTTTTTTATCTATTAAAAGAGTAAATATAGATCAGAATATATTCTTTTTATTAATAACTTTTATACCTTTTTTATTGCAATTTTTCGCCTGCTCATTTGAATTGCAAAAGAAAAGTTTTACTAGCGAAATAAAAATACAAATTAGTTCAGAAAGTTGTTAAATGATTCTCATAATCTGAAAGAAGCTTGACAAATGCTGGAAATTAATTATACAAGTGGAAAAACAATTTTAAGAAGTTATCAAAAGTTTGCAAATGTTACAAATTAAAAAAGAGAAAGGCTCAAAATCTAAAGTACAACATAGTGAAGTTGTAAATTTTATTGAAGAACTTTTAGTGTAATACCGAAATCACAATTAAAGCAATATAACAAAAAAGTTTTTGAAAGGTTATCAATTATTTACTATCGCTTCAATAGAAGCAGTTAGACGAAAAACATTGGGTTTAAAATTTAGTTTAAAGAAAGTAGGTCTCACTTTTGAAAATGTAAATACTTCATGTTTGAAAGCAATCTTCAGATTTTTAAAAAAAATTCCACTTCGAATGATGAATTAAACATAGTTATTGATGATTCTGGTTCTAGCGTGCACTTAAGGAAAAGCACGGGAAGATCAATGAGAAGTAGAAAGAAAGAAAACTTCATGATAAATGCACTTTTTAGATGGACAATAGAAAAATCCATCATCAAAGTTAAGGTTATAGATTATTTAATTGAAAAAAAGTTCAATATGAATATTTGAGTCCTTATTCCTATATGCTAAATCCTGTTGAGAATGTTTTTTCTAAAATAAAATTTAAAATTAAATCTTTGCTTGCTCAAAATTCAGATATGGATTTTATATTATGAGAAATGATAAACTCGGGAATTGAAAACATAACTGCACGTGATTGTTTGGGATCGTACAGACTGATTAAAAGGAACATAGCTTTGGCTAAAGATTTTCATAATTTTATATAAAATGGAAAAAAAAATTTTTTAACTTTCGACAAATAAAAATTAGGTTTTTAGTATATTCATTATTATTCAATTTTTAATGAAGCTATAAAAAAATTCAAGACCTTTTTAAAAGATTCATTAGATCAAAATTACGATAACCAATTTCATCGAAGTAAAAGCACACCAGATTAAGTAATTTGATATAAAGGAATACTTGGCCCATTCGATCCCAGCCTCATCTTTAGAACACACAGGCGATTTCTTAATTTTAATGTAGTTTTATACCAAATTATTTATAGTCTGCCTTGTTCAGGATCAAACGGAATCAAGGAATCGTTCTGGTCAGTCAAAGGTGTCGAAAGATTTTTAGAACACAGAATGTAATCTAATTCAAACATTTGACGTGAATAAGAAGATATCTTACTTTTATTATTTTGATGAATGATTTTTCTCAGCTGAGAGGAGTTTTGGAAATTGCCAAAATAATCAACATTCAGGTTGTATATGGTGTTGACAACGCTTAGCGAAACAAACTCTTCAATTAGATGAAGTGAAGCCAGCTTCCAAACAAAATTGCAAGAGATGGAGGAAAAGAAGGAAGGGCTCCCAATATACGCACAAACATCGTTCGCGTGTTGGTTAAGAAAATTACTAGATGATGACATTTGGAATGATGAATTCGACAAAATCAAGGATGGCTGAGATGATATGTAGCTAATCTTGATGAAATAAAAGGAAATATGGACATAGCATCACACATTTGTAAAATTAGTAACTATCTATAAATTATATCTATTTTTAACATCTATTAACAAAAATTACATCAAAAATCTGTAAAACTTAAAAAATATATGCGATACCTATTTTTAAATTTATACTTAATTTTAGCTAATTTATACAAGAGAAATATTTCCAATTTTTTTTAAATATTTATAAATTTAAATAAAAAAAAATTTATTTGAACTTATAAATTATTTTATTTATTTAAAGCACAAATATTTTAGCTTCAAGCAATGAACTTTTATCAAGATAAACGCAGTTCGAAATGCGAATAATTCACAAAAATTGATGAATTAATACGAATAAATCAAAAATCCGAAATATCCATTCCTAGACACAGCCATTCTTCAATCAAATTAATCTAGGTATGAAAGAATTCGTGATTATTGATGTGAAAAATCAATCATGCCGTTCAAAATACCAGGCATCATGCTTTATCAAATGCTGCTTCAATTTTTACAATTCATACACTTTTTTTCATTTGATAAATTAGTTATTGGTTTTTTTTATTACTTATTAATACTTTTTTTTATTTTTTTTTCATTAATTTATTTTATTCCTTCACTATCTTAATTATTACAAATTGTTAGTAGGTTAACAATCTTTATAAATTTCTTCATATGTACAATATGACAACTCAATAAAAATATAGAAAACATAAATATAAACATAGCTTAGAAAAAAGACTCTACAAATTTCAATTCAGAAAGTTAAGCCATATGTGTCCAAACACTGAATAAATTTCTTTAATATTAAAGAAATGTGTGACAAACCACATAAGAAAATTGATTTTCATCTAAAAAATTTTTAGTTGCAAAAAGTTAAACTCAAAATTTTTATGGAGTGCAGCGTATTTGAATTAGCGATAGCTTGCTATTGGAGAAGGAAACTTGTGAGCAGCATATAGTGAGATTTGCAGTTGAATAAGGATGGTAATAGAACTCTATCATGAATGAACATCTAATTTTGCAAAATCAGTACATACTCGTTTCTTGTGTCATTCTTATACGCGCTCATACCCTTCTTGTGTTATTTTAAATTTATACCCCCCCCCCCCCCCCCCCATGGCCTTTAACGGATATGGGCCTTAAGCGAACCCATGCAGTGCTCTAGTGAAAGGTAACTCTCACTGCAGTTCGTATGTTTGATCAAAGCCTTAACCAAACTGAATGTCTTTAGCAAATTATACAAACCCACAGTAAAAATATTCCTTGAGATTTAGATATATTGGTACTAAGACATTGAAATGGATACTGCTAGCAATGCTACCCTCAAACCAAATAAATTTAATATATCCTATTTACACAAGAGATCTATTTCCTAAATTTTAAACATTTTAGAAATAAAATCTTTGACAGATATGCGCATTGAGGTGAGATAATTATAACAAATATAAAAAATTGGACACTATTGTTGATTTTTGCTAACTAGTTTCGGAGTATAAACTCCTTTTTCAAAGCAAATAATATATCCCGAACATGGATCTAAAAACTACAAGCAGTATGTAGAAGTCTCTACAGTATTAGAGTAGGTTGCTGAGAAAGTGTAACAAAAATTCTCCACTTTCCCGTGATTCACAACTTCCTTGAAAAGAAGTTTGGAAGGAAATTGAAACTTACTCATTCTCAAATAAAAATATTATATTTGCTTTGAAAAAAGAGTTTACACTACCAAACTAGTTAGCAAAAATCAACAATAAAGTGTCCAATTTTTCATATTTGTTATAATTATTAAATTTTTTTATATAAAATGTTAAATTAAAGCCTAATTATCGGTTGAACTAGCTAATGTTCCAAGATCGTCAATAAGTGTATTCAGAACAATATCTTTTTTCGTGTAGAAAGACTTGAACTTGAGAGAAATGACATGTTACAATTTAAACAGATTTTGTGTTTTTCGCCAATAAATAGAAAAAATATTTTTATTTTTAACAAACATAGTTTTATTAATGGCACATGTTTTTTGAACAGATGATTCTTCCAGAAACATGTGTTCTTAAATTACAATTTTACAGAGAGAGATTCCAACACCCTTGAATTAACTCGTTTTAACTTTCTTTAGTTTAGATATTAATTTATTGATCGGAACAAATTTTCAATTTTTAAGTAGCATTTACACTTTCACGGTTAAACACATTTGTTCTTCACTTTGTTTCCTATATTTTCAAATAGTGAAAATGTCAATCTTCTAAATCTTCCAATGATTTTGACCATATTTATCTGATTTAGAGGTAAGAAATATATGTGCGTTTTCTAAATTCGTCCTATATAAGTATAAGCTCTATGTTTGAATGCATTGAGCAGATTTGGAGGTAGATCCAATAACTTGGCAGAGTACAGATTGATATAATTGGTCAGAGTAAATACAATAAAATAATTTCACAAATGTGTGTCTCTGACCGAATGGGGGTATGTGTTAAAATTTAAGCATTGCACATATAAACACATAGTTTAGCTTTTTTTTAGTTTAGTTGCATCTAAAATAAAAAAAATGAAAAAAAGAGGGTTGTTATTAAAAATAAATAATGCAACCTTCTGCGAGTGAACAAGGATGCCATTGAGGTATATGCAGAGCGTGTTATACTTTATCAAAGTTTTGCTGAGAGAAACGCATAAGTGATTCCAACGCTTTTCCTTCAATTTATCCAGGAAAAGAAATTTCACCGACTTTTTGCTAAGGGGATTAACTGCAAAAAAAGTATGAAAAGGCATTAAATTAATTACTTCTATACAGATGATACTGGTCTGAAAGTATTTCAACTATTATTATAAAGGAATTAATGAAGAGTGAGTTTTCTCTGTTTGAGTCTTCCCTAAACTCTTCGTACTTAATGCCTCCTTAGAAGACATTTTTGAAATAAAAAAACGTTTCATAGACAGACAACATTATTTCAAGGAAAGACAACCCTATTCATAAAATATATTTTCTTTAATAATAAAAAATGGATAGACTTTCATGCTATCGTTGACTTTGGTGATGTTCTCTTTGATATTACGGAAATTAATTTTGATATCAGCACTCGCACATCATATTAACGCTTTCTTTCGTTGCGGGAAAAATCGCAAATATTTTAGTCATTTCCGAAAATTGGAGAAAGAGAATTTAAAACTTTTTGATATTAAAATAATTTATAGCTTCTTTTATAAATTATTTTCAAAAATATAACTATCATATAAATTATACATAATATTCACCAATGCTACTCTCCACAAAATCAATTCCAAAATACACACGAATCCACTTTGTCCATTCTGAAATCAACATATACTCACCACACATCATCTTTTAAATTGTCAACACATTCAGATAACACTAGAACCGATTCATTCATGGCCCAATCTCTGCCAAGTGGGGAAACAACACGGATCTAAAAACTACAAGCAGTATGTAGAAGAAGTCTCTACAGTAGTATAGTAGGTTGCTGAGAAAGTGTAACCAAAAATTCTACACTTTACCTGTGATTCACAACTTCCTTGAAAAGAAGATTGGAAGGAACTTGAAACTTACTCAGTCTCAAATAAAAATTACTTCTATTTGACTGACACATTACGCTAAAAATGATAATAATCAGAAAGCGTATTTTTTCATGAATGTTCAATACGTACATAAGCTTCGATTCAAATAAACATTTTTTCATATAATTCTCTACGTTGGAAAAATAATTAAGGGATTTACTGGCTGATAGCAGGGGGCAGGATGAAATACAAATGTGTTTGCGTTTTAATTGTATCGAAAGACAAATTTGAGGGTATTTGTAATTGTATTTTTATATTCATACGAATTTTTGACATATAAAATTGAAAGAAAGACTTTGTGTAAGAGAAAGCTAAGCTATAGCATGTGTGAAGGTCGTGCGAATTAAAATGATAAATATTATGATGTCAATTTGATAAATGATATACTTACACGTTTAATTGAAATGTCATATATTGCAGCTTCCTTCAAAAAGTTTTTTGGGATTTTACATTGTTTATACGCTAATGTCAAAATCCTTATCTTTTCAGGTTACAGTATTTTATAAACTGTATGTGAATGTGTTTCAGGATCGGATCTTATGAAAAATGTATTAATATTAGGATTTCAAAAATCAGTAACACTACACACAGAGTTAAAAAATGAAAATAAATATTAGCTTATAGAATACAATTAGAGTAAACTTCTTTATCGCCAGTAGAAACACAAATACTCTTTTCAAAAATGTTGATGGACACATTGAAGCAGCAGATGTTGACTTCTTTGTCATCGATCACAAAATGGCGAATGATGGAAATGATGTTGATGAAAGAGGACTCTTTTTCCAGGCTACGCGATTCCTCAAAATAGAACCAAGTGAGGAGAGAGAATCCGTTTAATGGAGGAAAGAAGCGCTCGCCTTCAAACAAAAAATGAAAAATTTAATGTCTCCATGTTCACATTCAGGCTCAGAGCAGGGGGGAGCGAATCAAGAAACATATATGCGCCATCATCTAATTCTAAATTATTCATTTTGTTAAGGGAAAAAATAATATGGTGGAGATTTAAAACGAATGCATAACGAAGAAAAGGTATATGAGAAGAAGGAAGTGTTAACAAGAGTACGACTTTGGAATCGGAAAAGAAGAGCGTAAGTATCTTGGCTTGTTGGGAATGAAATACACGATTAAAAATATTTTTACAAGTAAAACAGGTTATACACTACTTCATTTGTGATGCTTACTTTTTTAGGACTTTGATAGTCTGAGAGGAGGTGGGAAGCATGTATCAGAATTATGAAACTAAAGGACATAATTATAAATGATATATAGAATAAAAAAGAGAGGAAGGCATCGAGATAATAATATAAAAAATTTAATATTTCAGACACACACAGTATTCACAGTCACAAAGTTTAAGTGAACGAATGAAGAGAATTCCGGCAGAAGCGAAAGCGAAGAAGCCGTGTGAATATAAACATCAGGATGTTGTAGGAGAACGTCTTTGAGGCAACGGCATCATAAAGAAAGGACTTGAAAAAGTGAAACTTTTTGGCATATAGCATGTACACAAAAGGATAAATATGGTTAATGTTCCGTGGGGATTTCTGGCATTCTTCTTTAGTTTGATTTCAACTTTGGCTGCACAAAAGTCAAATTAAAACTTTTATTTTTAATCTTTTTATAAATATGCTTAGCTGTTACTTTGAATATATGCCACTAAAATTTTTTTCATGTATGAATTTAAATAAACTCATATATGCTAAATATTTTGATTCAAAAATCCAGACTTTATCATCTACTTTTTCTTTTTAGCGGGTGTCGACATTCTCTACTGAAGGGGCAACTGACAGGTAGCTAGGTCCTGCTTTAGTGACTGAAGCAAGTTGGGATTGAAGGATGATACAGAACAAGTTGGACATTTTTTCTTATTTTTTAGAGTTTGTACTATTTACTCATTGAAAGGATAAACAGACGATTCATTGTCAAAAATCATGATCTTTTGACCATTTGCTTTAAAGGGTGAAAATGAATGAAGGATACCAAACAAAGCATATAAAAAGAGTAAAGAGTACCTATCCCAACGCCACCATTTATGCACCCGTCATAACCTTTGTACGAGAATAAGTTTGAGTGAGCATCACTCGGAGAAGAAGACAATTGAGGAGATAGACAGGGGATGTAGAGGGAGGAGTAGATTTCGCAGTTATAATCAAATTCAATGAAAGGAGTGAAGGAAATGGGATTGTCGGTGCACGCTATCGACGCTAGAAAGTGAAATATTGGAGTAGGCATCGAAAATTCCACAATGTCACCACTCTTTTTTAAATGCTCTTCAAGGTCAATCCTTAGAATGCTTCTAAAAGGGTAAGATTGAAATAAAAAATAATTTTATATATACGCTCTGGTCCAAAAGTTTTAGACCACAACTAAAAACTTTGGTGAACGGAAAATTGCTCAAGATGAAAATTTCCGTTGAGAAAATTTTCAGTGAGAAACATTTGTGATTGACAAATTCAAGGATTGATATCCAAGAATATAATGTTTAACCTGATGAAAATAAAGACTCTTTTTACAATTCCTAGAATATACCAAAATAGTTATATCAATTAAAATAGAGAAAGATTTATTACATTATGAAAGAAAAAACATGTATATCTTTTGCAGTTCATCCACAAGAATATCTTTTCCACGCTCACTTGTCATAAAGTAAGCCATTATCGGTACAAAGAAAATAAAATTTAGAAATTGAACTAATTTTAAATAAAGTCCAAAGAATTTAAAAACATATTTAAATATTGTATTAGATTATATAAACATCAACATTTTTGTTGTTTTAGTTTTTTTATTTTAACTAAAAAAGACGTTATTTTAAATTAAAAATATTTTTAATAAAAAATTGAAATATTTTAGATTAGATTTCCTAAGATTTTTTATATCAGTAAAAAAAATTAATTTAATTCCTTTATATTTATACAAAAAATACCGTGCAAAAGTTTTCGGCCAGAGAACTTTATTCATATGATAACAAATCGACAAATGTTTGTTACTTCAGCAAAAGTGTTTTCCCTTTCTGGGACTCGGTAATGAAGTCGAATCTTTTTGCAGCAAAGGACTTCCAGGTTTGGCGGTTAGCGTGGGCATTACGAGGCACGGATAAATAGGATGCGAGAGATTCGGAGCCGGTAGCTTAACAGATGGGGCGGCGAAAAAATTGGATCTATATTTGATCAGAGCTAGAAATTTGAACAAGAGCCCATACATTTTTGAAAGGGGCGAATACTTTTATTCCAGAATTCCAATTTATAGCATCTTTATTCTTAGATATTCATTTTAATTAATGTTTTAGTTTTTTAAATTCACCCCTTAAAAATCTTACTTTTTTTTTAGCAAATTAAAATTAATTTGCTTGAATTTTAATTTTACATACTAGTGAAATTACATGTAACAAGTTCTTATCGTGGGGTCCATGAGATTTTAAATTTATTAAAAGATCTACAGAGAAAGAAGGTTAGGAAATCCCCTGAAATAATGAATCAAAAAGAGTAAAGGTGATAAGAAAAACAATTTTACACTCTGAAAGAAGAAGTATAGAGTGAGTGAGTTGAAACACAAATACATTTATAATGATACCTCAAGTCTCTAGAGGATATAAAGTGGTAGGTGAGTTTTTCGAGTATGAATAGAACGTCATTGAAGAAGGGGTTAGTGGGTTCCTGGAAGACATTCCAGAAGACTTGAAGAAATTGCTCTGTAATTCCATTACTGCTGGACAACAGCTGTTGATTACGCTCTTTCGTTAGTAAGTGCTTGATGGCATCAATGAGGAAACTAAGCAAGATGGATGCATTCTAGAAAGAAAAATAAAAAATTAGTACAAACAACATTGATACAGAGTAGGAAATGTGAAATTTTTTTTTTCCCCAAATGAAGATGTTATCCCCCTCCCCCTCTAAAAGGTGGGGGTGGGAGAATTCTTTTTTTTTTTTTTTAAAAAAACAAATTTTTCTTTTTTTAAAAATTTGGGGGGGTTTTATTTTTTTGTTTTTTTTATTATTTTTTTTTTTTTATAAATTCTTATTATAATAATTTAAAAAAAAAAAAAAATAAAATAATAATAAATTTTTTGGGGAAGAAAAAAAAAAAAAAATTTTAATTTGGTGAATATGGGGGGAGGGGGGGTGGAGGGGATTTTTTTGTGGTGGGGGGGTCCTATAAAAAAATATAAAAAAAAAATAATTTTTTTTTATTTTTTTTTTTTTTTTTTTTTTTTAAAAAAAAAATCGGTAGTTTGATTTATTCTCCTTATTATAATTAGCAGAAAAATACGGTAATTTAAATAATCTTAAAGTATAATCGAAGTTCCATTCTTACATCTGTTTCATCATCGATGAATGAGATGAGGTGAAAGAAGGTGGTAAAAGCACTTGGATAGTGTATATTATAGCTTGTAGGAGTTGAATCGATGTGTTTTGAACAGTTTGATATGCACAAACTCTCGGAATCCAATACATTTGAGGATGATAACGAACTTCTTGAATCATTTCGTCTATAAAATAAATAAAAGCATTTCAAAAAATATATCATGTAGAAAAAGAGACGCCCATCCAATATATAAAGAATTATAAGCGATATATAACATTTTTCCCACACATAAATTTTTTACATGAGGAAAAAAGGTTTGTATTTTTTTTAATCAATATCTATCTTATTTGGGAGTCTGAATTTGATGGTGGTAGTATGACCAGCACTTGAGAATGAAATTTTGCGACTTATCTGTTAGGAGTTTTTTTTATAAAAAAATTATTACAAATTTTTTATAACCAATTCAAAATTTTCTGGAATGATTACAATCGCTACAACTATTAAATTCATCTCATCTGGTTCTCACCAGCACGTGACTTACACCAACTTCTGGATCTTGATTCACATTCAGAACAATTTCCATATTTAGGAATCCAGAATCCTGTTGCATTAACGCTTATGCAGCAATCAACGCAGAGTTCTTTGTAAAAGAAACAAAACAACATCTCGCTCGTGTGATTAAAGAAGTTATAGACACGCAAAAAGTCCAAGTGGTGTTTGTTGATAAGCAACGAGATCATCAACCACATCATCATCATCAGCAGCAGCATTATCATCATCATCATTATCATCATTATAGTAAATTGAGTCACCTAACTTGAGACGCCTTTATGTGGGTTTAAAAATGTCTCAAAACAATTTACAAAAATGGCTAAAACATCATTATCATCATCATCATCACGACATCATCATAATCAACCACAGCATCATCATCATCAGCAGCAGCATTACAATCATTATCATCATCATTATAGTAAATTGAGTCACCTAACTTGAGACGCGTTTATGGTGGTTTTAAAAATGTCTCAAAACAATTTACAAAAATGGCTAAAACATCATCACCACATCATCATCGTTATCATAAAAAAAAAGCTTTTTTCATAAAAAAGGAATATCACCAGTAAACACAGAGTACTTGGAAATGGATATATATGTGCAAAAATTTTTATATAATTATTGGGATAAAAAGTTTCTTTTTCAGATGAGCTGTCATATATAAATCAATTTTTGGATAGGTTTGGTTGATTTTCATAAAAAATGGACATTACCACTGAATTCAGCATAGTTGAAATATATATGTAGCATTAAAAATATTTATAAAAACTTATAAATATATGAAAAAAATAGAGTGAGCACCTTACGCCCCTCAGCACTTGGGCGGACAAATTTAGCCCTAATAGCACTAATAGGGCTAGGCCTCACATATCACACGCCTTATCTTCTATCCTTTCTTTGCTTGAATGAACTTATTCATTGCCTCTCGACAATTCACTTTTCTTGACTCAAAAGTAAAAGAGATGAAGGTGAAAAAAGATTCTTACATGTCTACGCGATCAATTATGAAATTAAAGAGGTAGCGAAATACAAGGCATTCGTTTTTCAATGGCAACGAGCAATCCTGCATCAATCTTAAATAAGATGAACAAGATATTGAAGAATATGCAGACGAGTACTTAAAATTACTTTGATAAAGGATACTCATTATAAAAGATGTTGTAAAGTTGGCAATATGCTTTATTGCCGGAAAAACCACTTGGATTCACTCTACTGAAATCTAAACGCTGTAGAACTTGCTTAGAAGATGAAAAGCAGCCAAGTAAGCGAAGAGCTTTTGTCAGCGTGGAAAATTTAATCTCAAAAAATCAGAAAGTAAACGCATGCATTCTACAAAAACAAATGAACAAGTACTTCTGAAGAAAAGTATAGCACGTTTGCGGATTCATATCGAAGAGCAAAAGTTAGAACTGAGAAAATATTTTTCAAGAAGATCAAAATCTTATCTTCTGGAACTGTGGAAACAGGGTGAGAAACAAAATTTAATTTAAAATAATGAAATGTGAAGCTAGATAGACAAACCTGATATCCAGTATTCCGCTTTCAATGTTGGCGACAAGGAAGATTCCATGGATATCAACGTTGATATAATGTGACTAAAGCCTTGCACCCTTCTAAAGCATGTTCTAGCTTTATGACTTTCCAGAAGTGAGCTTGATAATGTCTATAAAAAACTACATTATATATATACAAAAAAAGTATTCAAATATAAACACCTATATTTATACATTACATAACATACTTTTATGCAACATTAATTTTCAATTTAATACACTTAAAAGTTTTGAGAACGAAATATTCCTAATCAAAATCTCGTTTGCAAATTTACACCACCTAACTTTCTTTATCTATAAAATATATATATATATATAGAGATGCAACTTTAGCCAATCCCAATTGTTGAGAAAAAATTATTCATATTGTAAAAATAAATTTAAATTGGTTCAAAATTGAAACCATATGCACACATTTCGTAAAGAACGATCTTTGTTTTAAGAACTTCCAATTTTCTGGTGTAGAGTTGTGTAATAAAACTGCGTTTTTCAAACTTTTTTTACTGCGACCCATAGCAAGAAGCAGTTTGCATCGCGACCCATAATACTTAGGTGTAATAAGACAAATTCTGATAACTAGACTTTTTATTCAGCACCAACAATTTATATAGGTATTTTTTTATGATCTGCACATTGTTTCATTTATTTGTATGAATAAAATATTAATACTTTTTGATTTTCTTCACTTTGCTCTCTCTCTCTTGATTTCCTTTCTTTTTTGTCACGACCCATTTTATTTTTCACGCAACCCAATGAAGGGTCGGGACCCACAGTTTGTAAAACGCTGTAATAAAAGATAGACAGACTTCATTATTGTTTCTACTCTGTTTGTTTGCTTTCAACTCATTTCAGTTGTTTATAATATTTGCTTTAGATTGAGGAATTTACTCACCGAAAAATAATCACTATTTTATTGATTAAATGTCTAGTCTAAAGAACTTTGTTTTTTACAATTATTTTGGGTTATTATAGATCAAAGATTGTAAAAATAAGGTTTAACACATTTTAATAAAATATTTGTGACAAACTGAATATTACTTGAAGAATCAAAATTTTTTTTTCGTAATCCTCGCTGGGAAGAGTGTTAAGATTGGAGAGCAAGGATCGCATCTCTTCTTCGCCTTTAGGAAGGAATAGAAGTTGTTTCAGAAGATTCAGAGACAATTTATCCATTTTTGGATGCTTTAACATTTTCAAGCAAAGTGTTGGACCCGAGCATTCTCGAAATACTTCAGCATTTAGCGGAACCGAGCAGATCGTTAGAGATAAAAATTCCAATATTTTGCACGCTAGCTTGATGTAAAGCTCGCTGCTACCAAGTGTGACAGAAACATCTTCACTTTCATTTATTTTTTCATGGATGATTAAGGCAGAGAATTTGTGTAGCCAAGAAATCAATACTTCAAGTAGACCCACATCCCTGAAAGCGTCTTTAAAAACGGGATTATAGTAGACGAGTTTCATTAAAAACTCCACAATCAACATATTTGTTTCAATACAAGTTCTGAAATTTAACATGAAAAATAGTAAATAGCTGGAAAATGCTGTGAAGCATAAGGAATACTTGTTGCTTTTTAGCAAAACACCGAGCGATACCAATTCTTTACATGGAATGTAATTTAAATGTGTCACTATAAAATCAAGAATCTTCAAAAGTTTTTTCTAAAAACACATTTTATCAGGAGAGCATTTCGAAAGAAAAAAAGAATTTTTACTTGAACAGAGAGACTTTTTTCGAATAAAAACTCCATCACACAGTTGAGGGAGTTATTTGGCTCAAGTATGAAATAGTTGATGTCGTCAGATTGATATATTTTGAAGTATGCATCCAATAAAATGAGAGATAAATAGTCTGATTTACACTAAGGATAAAGAGAAAAAAATATTTATTGCACAAAGTAATCTAATGTATGAGTAAACAACATAAGTTTGTGGGCATTTCAATCATATCAGATTCGTTGTTAACACAAAGATTGGAAATAAAATCTTGAAATTAGAAACTTTTTTTAAACGACATATTTCAAAACTCTAAAATGACGATTAATTAGATTATATATAGGGGTTTGATACAAATAATAACAAGAAAATATGCCATACTTTAGTTTGAGTTATTTGATAAGCAAAATAAGTTATGGGCAAACTTTTTTAAAAATATTACAAAAATATAGTTATTTTAGAATTTTATATATATAAACGTTCATCTTCAATACAAGAAATTATTTTGAAATAAAAAACATGTATCCCCAGTGCACAACCCTATACATGATATTTCAACTCTAGTTCATAACTATTTTGATACGACGATCTTCTTTCCTGACATTTAAAGTATAAAATAAATATACTAAATGCTAAAAAAAAAAAAGTTTTTACGAGGTGCCGGTAATTTCCTTATAATTTGCATGTTAAATTATCCATATAACTCGAAGTCAGTTTACTCGAATTTTCGGTTACTTCAAAGTCAATTTTGTAGACATAGCCTTACACATTGCAGATAATTACATTGTTTAACTCGAAGTTTGATTTGAAAAAACTTTCTGAGTTAATTAACACCTGTTTTTAATCCTAGAGCAGCAAACGTAGAAATTAAAATGTAGATTTTTACGAGTTGTTTGTGTTAGTTAATTAAGTACGCATGTGTAAATTGAAGTCGATGAGCTTATATGATACAATAGATTTATTAAAGCTTATATGACACAATAGTTTATTAAAGCGAGAAGTTTTTTAAATAAAAAACAAAAAACAATGGATGATTTTTTATGTTCTAACTGAATAATCTTGCATCAGAATCACTTCTTTTGTTTAAATAAATTTTTATCTGTTTATAAAGTTTTTAATCTTTGTTTAAATATATATTTTAACCATTTTAAAGTTTGTTTTGAAAGGCTAAAGATGACCACGCATGCGCGTTGGTATTTAGTTTAACACAGTAAGAGTAAATTTCAAAAAGTAAAAATTTGTTAACTCGAAGTACTTCAATAAGTTCCATCGGTTTCGAGATAACGAACTTTTACTGTATAAATATGCGTAATTGCATCTGTGTCTGTGTTACATATGTGTATTTAGGATTCCTGCAGGCTAACTGCATACTCGTGACGGTGTGAGCATACTCTTAATCAAATCATTAGTTAAGTATTTATTCAAGGTAGTTGAATAACTAGCCACTTCGTATAAACAAAAGTTATCAATTTTTTCCGTATTTTTTTTTCTTTTCAATCCAAATTAAGCTTTTCCTATTGCTACAAAGGATAAAATAATCTGTAATGTGAATTAACTGTGGCTTAGAGCGGCAAATATATTTTCATTTGTGCAATACAAGTATTATAGCCTTCAATCATGTAATTATGGTGGATAGAGTTTGTCTTCTTATTTTGCACAGATATACCTGTATTATTGAGTTATGGGCATTCAAGTGTTATAAGAACTTTTGAGCTTGGCCTCGGAAGGCATTGTGGTGTGTACGACAGTCAAAAATCTAATGAAGTGTTGAAAAGAAGAAAAAATTACCTTCGCTAAAAGTTTTTCAAAAGAATAAACAGCTCTAATATTTCTAATCCCCATTCCTAGAAAAAATGGATAGGCGAATTTTGAAGGCGAAAATCAAGGAGTAGATGAAATCTTACCTAGAGTGCTTTTGGTGGGAAGAGAAAAATTAGGCAGATTAAAAATGGAATAAAAGTCAGAATTGGGGATAATTTCTTGAAAACCACAGAAAGAAAGGGTTGACAATAAAAGGATATAATTTTGGAGCAATTCCATGTACTCTTGTTCAGAAAAATCTTCCAATCTAAAAAAATATATTAGTCTTCATAGAGTACAATAATTTAAAAGTTGACATGATAAATGATTTAGCATTGAATAATAAGTATTATGATGGGGAAAGAGTAAATAAATGCCTACTATCAAAACTCAAGCATAAATCCAAACTGTCTCCATTCTCTAGTCTATTAATATCAGGGCGCACATTATTGAAATTATTATTGGAAGAGCATTTTTCGAGCGTGGCGCATCTTTTGGAGGAGCAGAATTTTTTAATTGAATAAACTCAAATATTTGTTTAAGGTTGAAAACAAAGAAGCAAAATGTATTTTCAATGAGTGATGTAGCTTATGATGTTGTTGTTGTTAGCCCCTAGATTACACTATCTCGTTATTAGTGCAATCTATCAGTTCAAAAACACAATTTGTCTACACCCGGTTGAATCATTACATCCTAAAATTAACTTACAAATTTTAATGTGCAATAATTTTTTTTTTGACTTTTAGTATTAAACTGACATCTGACATTGAATTTTAGTTCGGATCAAGTTTATACTGAGAGAAATTGAGTAAGCAAAGTGTGATTTTTTTATTAAAATAGGGATCAATAATTAGGTAAAATCACTACTTCGAAAGGGCCGAATTCCAAGCATTCCGAATTAGTGATAGTCGACTGTAAATATTATGTTTTATAGCTTATAGGAAAGCTCATTTTTCTAAAATTTCAAACCATTGAAGATAAGATGAATTGTAGTAAGGATAGATAGATAGATAGATAGATAGATAGATAGATAGATAGATAGATAGATAGATAGATAGATAGATAGATAGATAGATAGATAGATAGATAGATAGATAGATAGATAGATAGATAGATAGATAGATAGATAGATAGATAGATAGATAGATAGATAGATAGATAGATAGATAGATAGATAGATATATAGTTAGATAGATAGATAGATAGATAGATAGATAGATAGATAGATAGATAGATAGATAGATAGATAGATAGATAGATAGATAGATAGATAGAAGGGTACACGGGCGTATTTTTGGGTATTAAGCCAATAAAATGATGATAATAAATTACTTTGTATTCAAATCCAAATTTTAGATGCTGAGAGAAATTACGCATTAAGAAAAAAGTACTTTAAATACGCTACAGGAGAGGTAGGTTAGTAAGTAAGTAGATAGATACATTCTTACTGGAGAATAAGATCTTCCAGAAAATCAAAGCCGCCACTTCTTTCAAAGTCACTCAAAAAAATGCTTGTGTGAGAGGATGATTCCTTAAGAAAGCATATCAATGTTACTATCATTTCGGTGAGTGCCTGAAATTGAGAACAATCCTTTAATTTTGAAGCATTTAAAAGAAACTGTTCAATGCACTTTTTATCTAAAAAATAATATATTCCAAATTTACATTGCATATAATATGGATACCATTTTTCGTTCTTTTATTTATTTATTGTGTCCAACTGACCTTTATAAAAAGGGCATTCCTTCAAATTCATCTCACTACCCACCCTTGTCCATATTGATGTCATCAAGGACGCTTAGTCGTTTATTTTTTGACATTATTACTCTCTCAAAGTAGCGCTTTATTCATACAAAAGATTTTGAATTTATCTCTACTCTTCACCTTTCTCAGGTCGATCAAGTTTATCATAACGGACATTTTTATTTTTACAGAAAAACCCACGCGAAAAATCGCCATTTTTATGTAAACATTATATTATTAAAAATTAAGTGTGTGTCTTTAGAAGCTCTCAGGAGATGACAACGATTAACAACCATTATTCTATATTTTATTTTGTTTATCCTATTTATAATCAGGAAAAACACAGCTATAAGAATAACTTTTTTTCCCAAAAAAAATAAATACTAAAATCACAAATTGTTGTATAATCCAGAACATACCAACCTAGATAATTCAATAAAAGTGTTCATTTTATAACAGGATTGAGGTGTCTGAAGAAAAAGGGATTCCCTAATTTTTCCTAATTTTTGTAATTTATTCATGGCAAAATAATGTTAAAAATATGAAAACATAGATAATTAGTGATTCTAAAAGACATAATACAGCTGTTGTATTCTCTGAAGACTTTTAGCAAAATTGCAAAAAAATTAAATATATTTCGCTAAGAAATATTTCTTAATATAAGAAATCTCTGGATCCGCCACTGGTAAATTCATTTGGATATTTTTTCACATGTGAGTTAATTTTTGATATATCACTCTTTGCTGTTTTAGGCATTCTATATATATAGTTTTTTGACTTTATTGACTTTATGTATAATTTTTGACTTTACTGACCAAAACTAAAAAAAACTCACATATATACTTGAAATCCACTCAAAAGTATTTTTAGGCCGGAAAAATATTAAGGAAATGTTTTGACTTTATTGACTTTTACCCGCCCTAGTTATGACTTTTCAGCTTTTTTTGAAAAAAAACAAAACCTTGATGTGTTTTTGAATGAATTTTTTATTACTAAATCGATTTTTACCAAGCATTTTATATAAATTTAAAAAAACATCACGCGCCTAGCATAATTTGTAAACATTTCCTTAAAAAAATATAAAAATGAAAGTTTAAGAAATTGTAAGTTATTTTTATAAAAGAAAAATTATATATCATATACATACACGTGATATAAAATAACTTTTTGTAGCTTTTTTGTTGAAAATTTAGCTTCTCTGGACAAATAATTTGAAAAAAAAAACAAAAAGACGTTTGAGCATTCCTGAAATCAAAGAACTTGATGTGTAAGCTTCCTCTAAATAAGTCGAATATTGTCAGAAGATTTTTAGGACTTTTAAATAAAAAGTAAATCTAATCGAGTAAAGAAAATTTCAGAAGAATTATCACATCTTTGGTTGAAGTTTAATTTTCCCTATATATCTAGGCAACAAGTTGTTTCAAAAATAAATAAATTAATACAAAAATTTGAAAATTACAAAAAAAGACATAATAAAGAGTATGAAAAAAATCTTTTCTGTTTTTGATATTACTAAAAAAACTGGCGTGTGGCTCTGTAAAACAGATAAAGATTAAAAAATTGCGCCTTTGTCAGAAATCCATCCTTCTAAACAATCTAAACGAATAAAGAAAACTTCTTCATCAGTGGAGTTTCAATCTTATAATTTTAATGATACAGATGCAGAAGAATCAGATACAGATTCATGTTTTGAAGAGAAACTTGTTTCTTTTAAAAAAATATATCAAACAACCAAGACTGCAGTCAAATTATGTTCAGAAGTAAATTTATCCACAAGAAAAACCGCCACTGTTTTGAAGAATTTGTTTGATCGAGGGATGAATGTTGCCACAACATCGCAAACGGGCATATCACGTCAGTTGATAAACACTTCATTGAAAATTAAAAACAAACTTTCTTGTTTTATTAATAATGAAAAATTTTGTTTGCACTTTGATGGCAAGAATATAAAAAATCAATAGTACCAAGTGGTTTGTTTAGTCAACCCACAAAGAAATCTTTACCTTGTCATTCCTTCTTGTAAGACTGGATCTGCTGAAAACATATTTGCTGCTTTGAAATCTCTTCTCGATGAATATGATGCGTGGAAAAGCGTTGTGATGATCATTTCTGACACAACAGCTGTAAATACACGCCGAAAAAATGGCGTGGTCGCTAAAATTCTTAATCACTTTGAAAGAAAACAACTTGACAAACCCCAATTTATTGGATGCCAGCATCACATACTGGATTTAATCTTGCGGCATTTTCTTGATTTTTTATATGAAGAAAAATCCCAATCTCCAAATCTTCCTTATGATTGTGTTAAAGAAATTTTAGACGATTATGAAGAATTACAAAAAAACTTTTTAGGAGAAAAGGACTTTCCCATTAAAGAAAATTTAGGCTGGAGAGACGACTTTGAACTATGTGAAGCATACAATTTTTATAATAAAAAAAGCGTTTGGCCTTCTATTAAATGGGAAAATTACCGTGCATTCACAACTCAAGATGGAATTCCTGGGCAATATTAACTTTAATAGCCTTCTTTTTGCTTCCAAAATGGAGAAACCAGCTAAAAATTGGTTATACTTCCATAGCTAATGAATGGAAAAAGGCATGGTTTTCAAATCAATTATATTCTAGAGAAATATATGATAGTCTTCAAGCTTGTCTCATTGAACTGAAATGCCCAAAAGCTTTAAAAAGTTTCAACACGCATTGGATGACTGCTGACTCAATTCTTGAAGTTCCTCGTACACATATCGTAGCAGAGAGAGCAATAAAGGTGATGGAAGAGAACTACAATTCTTGTAAAAGTGACAAATATTTATATCAAAAGTTCATAACGTGTAACAAAATAATTTAGTCGTAATTTTAAATAAATGTTTTTCCATGTTTTTTCTTTGAAGTATTAAAACTTTCAATTCAAGATGCGTGTAATCTTTTTTTTAAATTCAACAGAATAAAAATAATTTTATCAAATAAAAGGTAAAAGTTCATCTTTTTTTGATACAGGTTTTTAATTTTACAAAATGTCATAACCCTAATGGATATACGATGGAAAAGATGAAAACATACCGTGGATATAAGAAATGACATTTTTAGTTAGAGACTTTTGAGCCAGGGTTGAAAGAAGTGCTGCGATTTGGGGTCGCCACAGGCTATCACTCTCCAATGCGGGCGTGCAAAGTAGATCAAATAGCAAGCAAAGATCATCTTTGAGCACTAATTCATCACAAACTTGGGGATGCGTGACCAGTGTATTCAAGAGCTTAACAAATTGATAAAATCAGCTGGGAGTATGGCTTACACGCTTTGTTGGACTTTGCCAAAGAGGCAGAATGGTTTTCGGTGAAAGGATTGTATTACTTGGAAAAATGTTTCTCTATCTATGACTCGGGGACAGTTATTATCCAACTGACACATGATTAAAGAAACTATAATGTATATTGAATATAAGTCAGTCAGAATGTCTTGAAGCAAGCCGCCCGACTCTGCACTAGTCAAATATTTGCAAAATGGAACTTTTAAAGAGTGATAATTGATTCCCATCTTTTATCATGTCAAACGTCGAGATATTACTTCAACAGATTTAGGAATAAGTTCTTTTCATAAAACACGCAAGTTAGTAGAAAGAATATTTCTAAATACATATTTTTAAATGTGATATTGTATACATGTAAAAATAGGAAAAAGCTCAAAATAAAATCAATAACTTAATATTTTTTAAAAAATATATAAAAATCACTAAGTTTCAAAAATGAGCCTAAAAATTAGTCAGGCATTTTTTTGAAGAAAGATCTTTAAGGAGTTTTACAATCATGCTAAAATTTAATGTAAAATCGTTTACCACTTTTTTTTTGAAAATATGCACACGTGTTATGTTTAGTCTGTATCGAAAGAGTGATACGCCATGCGAATGCGATAACAAAGGAATTTAAATATAATCGGGTGACACAACGATGGAATGACAAAAATTGTAGTTGAAATTAGCAAGTTGAAGTCCTCATCCAAATGACATATTTTGCGTAATTGAAAAAGAAATGTTGCATTTTTGAATTTTGATTAAAGAACTTGTATTTTAAAGCTAATCTTCCAATCTAAACACTACGCTGATAAACAGAAGTTTTTTTACCAGTCTCAATAAATTTGTATTCATCCGCCAACAATTCAGACAATATCTAAAGCAGTGTTTCCCAAACTGGGGGTAAATGACACTTTAAGAGTAATTTAACAATCTTTCGGGGGTAATGGAGAAAAAGACGTTAATAATTCTGAAAATCATGAAAACATTGTACCTGCCGATAGAATTAATGACAAAATAGTCTTAGTATGTAGAGTTGTAAACTAAACTGTAAGAATGTTCAAATACAATAAATGTAAAAGATCTCTAGGGTTTTCATTTAGTCATATATATCTATCTTGACAACATTTTTTGAAAGGGGTAACATGCTTACACTGGGGCATGTTAAATTGGGTAAGAAGCTAAAAAAGTTTGGGAAACACTGATCTAAAAGAAGATTTGAATTTAAAGCGATTTTTTTATATTCGGCACTGGTCGTTTACCGGTTACCGTAAATTTGCACAACTAATGTTAATACAAAATAAGACTTCATTTCCTCGAAACGTGATACGCTATCGCATTTTCATATGTCCCAGATAAATGAATTGAATAGTGTTTTTTTAATTGTTGGGAGATACTTGAAAAAATGATTTCTGGAAAGATGACTTATCTTCACATTCATCAAAGGAATAGCCTTGCCAGTCTTTGCAGGCAAAATTTTTGAAATTGAGTTTAGTAGAGAATTGTGCTTCCAACGTTGGCAAGCTCGGTGAATTGCAAGAAAGCCCGGAAAAAGCGGTTCCTTCTTCCAGAGAATCAAAGTGATCAATCAGAAGGTATAAACATTGAAGGAGAGTGGATGGGAGGGAAGTGGAAGTAAAAACATCAATGACAGAAGTGTCGATGGATGCAAGCAAGACTAAGCACATTAGCAAATTTCGTCCTTTACAATTTCCTTCATCTATTTCTTTATCTGGTGAAAAAAATTGCAAAATCTTTTTGGCAGCGTTTTCTGAAAAAAAGAAAAAGAAAGAGATACAAATATTTAACATGGTGTTTTTCTAAAAGACAATAAGTACTGTTTTCCAGAAGATTTTATTTGTATTAGCTTGGAATAAAAGTTAAGGCGTTAGGTGGTATTTTATGCAATAGTATCTTTTCGTTAAAATTAAAGGGTTTTCTTTATAGAAGGTGTATCAGGTCTAGAGCTTAGTGTATAGTGGCCAAAGTTGGGCTTTAAAAAAATCTGAGAAAAATTAGAAATCGTCAAAAAAGACATCTAACATTAGGGGACGAGCAAAATAGAGATGAATGGAAACGAAAAATAATGAGAGATTGGTTTAAACTTCAGCGTGCTGCGAACATTAGCTGTAAAACTGATTATTATTATTATTACATTGTATATTATTAATGTTTAATTTTTTTATAATCCAGAATGTATGTATTTTCTATAAATTTTTGATATAATATACAAAAAATTATAAATAGACAATATTTAAAGCACTTACTAAGTAATAAGAAAATTGATCCAAAATATTTTTTAAAAAAAAATAGATAATCCTGATAAAAAATTTGGGGAAAGCACGGAATTCTTCTTTCGAAAATACCAAAGGTTAAAATGAGATGCTCAAGCCGAGATCCCTTAATCTTTGAAAAAAAGGGGTATAAAACTACTGGCACTGAACCATTTGAAAATTGTGAATGATCTTAATAACTATTACAGACATTTGAAAAGAAGCACTGACAACGATATCTCTATACTCGAGTAAACATTCATCCCATTTTTAAAGGAACTGTGTCCAAGCCAGTAATCAAAAATTTTTTTGGATGGGCTAATCTAAAAAAAATTATGCTCAGAGTGCATGAATCTCTATCCTGTTTTCTTTATCTCCAAATTAGTTTAAAAAGAGACAGACACTTCCTACGTTATAAGATTTATCTAATTTGATAAAATAATTGTAATTATAAGTAAATATTTTCCAAATTTTGTTAGAATCATTATTGATCTGGAAAATTTAGGAGGTCAACTGTCCCCTCACGCCCGCCTGGCTACAGGCATGACAGTGCCTTTTTTAGATTAGCTAATCCGGTTAAATTATTTTGCGAAAAATATTCCTTATTTTGAACAAAAAAAATCTCAACTAAATATTATTACATTCGAAGTAATGACTATTGATCAATCAAATCCTCTAAGAAGGATAAGAAAATTATTGCTATTATCTAAGCTATCATAGTTGGACTTAATATCGATGATGTTTTATTTATATAAAAAAATGTATAAATCAAAAAATTCATCAATACATGAAAAGCAAATTAAGGAATTGAGAAACGTTATTTATAAAAGTAAAATAGCGTTATTATAAAGATTGGAAATTTTTTTTAAACACAAAAACGCAATCAAGAGCTTTTTCTTTGAACATAATATACATTACACATTAGAATAAAATTAACAACTTTTATGCAACCAAGAAGTTAGGATAATTCAAAATATTCATTCAAGTCAGAGAAACTTTGACATAAGGTGAATTCAATTTGTCAAATTTTTGTTCCCGGTTGTTGTCGAAAAATCATACTAAGCTTACTTATTAAGTATTTTTAGACGCTAATAAAAAAGTATAACCATGTTTAGATTACTTCGTGTTTCCGAGTAAACGTTTTACTTTAGAGATGTTTCGTACTAAATTTATCGGAGTTTTATTCTGTTCGAATACGTAAATTGGAACAAAAAAACTTGATTTCGCTAACTTTTTACATTAAAACACGCTTTTATTATTTCGTATGTCACGGATGACCAAATGTGCCTGAAAGAATTGAAAGAGGTGTGCAATTATCTATATTCGATCAGCTCAGCCATCCCCTCCCCCAATTCAAGCACGTTGTCCTGGCTATACAACAAAATCCTTGAATTTTAATATAAAAAAAGAAATATAAATTTAATATAAAAAAATTTTTTTTATAATTCAATAAACAATATAATTTTGATAGTGCTGCTCCTTGTGATTCTACTTGTGTTTTCCTTATAATAAATTCTTTTTAAAAAAAAAAAATAAAAAAAAAGCTTTTCCTCATAAAGGAAAAAAATAAATCACAAATTATTAACAACGCTGTTTACTTCGTATTTTGATTATATTTTACAAAAAGAAGACATAATTATGAACACATTGCGATCTTCATATATACATCACAGAGTCTCACATAAGGGAGGAAGGTGATTTCAGAGAGGGAATGAAGGAGCCTTTCTCCACCACTCTCTCCAATAAATTTGGAATCTCTATTCATTTCAATAACTTAAATTTTTAAATTGATATTTGAAATGTAATTTTTTATTAAGGGATATTTGATATAATGGTGAATCCGAATTTGAGCTTTAGCTTATCAGAGACAGAAATGTAGACATAAATTTGAACAAGAAAGAGCCTACAAATTTTTCAGCGCGGTAAATATTTTTATAGCACATAACTATATAAGAAAGTGTATTCTCCATGATTTAAAGCTTAAAATGTTCATCTCTATGGTCTACAGAAGGGATTCTTAACCGGTGGAGGTTCGTAAGGGTCAGATTAAAAGGCCATTTTTTTATTTAAAATTATAAATATACATTCATAACAATTTTTTTTGATTAAAATCTTTTATAAATATCAGATTTTTTATGACTTTTATGTGAAAATTTCTTTGAAGGGGGTCCATAGCTTTCATCAGCTTTTTAAAGGGGTGCATGACTGAATAATGGTTAAGAGCCCCTGGTCTACAGTAACTGCAAGAATTAAATTAGTTAGGAAATATGCCCTGATTAAATATAATTTAAGCAATGTATAGGAGCTTTAATCGCAGATATTAATTTGACGATAAATTTTCAGAAATCAACGCCTAAAAGAGCTAAAAGACTGGGGTTTTAACAAATTGCACAAAAATTGATTTCTAAATCTCTCAAATTCCAAAGTGTAGCAATGGGTGTATGCTCCCCTCAGATCGCAGTTAGTGCCTCTTTACTTTAAATAATATATGTGGATTAAGAAATGATGATATATATAGAGCATCTCTAACTCTGAGGCTTTGGTTTTCAAAAATTTATCGTCTACTTTTCATTTTAAATCAATTTAGATAAAATTTATGACGGGGTGTGCTTCAAATAGTCAAACCCCATTTTGATACATCAACTAATTCACAAAAAAAAATTAAAGCACTACACTCAATCCAATAAAGTTTGTGGCATAAATTTGAAAAAAAAGGTTTTATGCAGAAAAAAATATTTTGTACCAGTTGAATTGTTGGAAGCTATTTTTTTAATTTCGTTAACCATTAGCTTTGAAAGTTGAACAGAAAATAGAAGTATTCCGTCCATCTTCTCCAATATCTCTTTTCCACATTCTGAATGATAAACCTTGAACAAATGAAAAAGATATGTTCAATATCAGATAAACATTATAGCAGTTATTAAAATATCTTAATAACAAAATACAAATTTTATAAAACGGAGATCTTAAAAATAAGCCAGATTCAGAGAATATCAGGGAAAACATATGTGATGAAAACAAAATTTATTTTAAAATTTAAATTTCATAATTAAAAAAAATTAAATCGTCTTATTAACATCAAATCAAAGAGACTCAATGATTTGGTTAGCAAAGATCACTAACAAAATATACACAAAATTGTTTTCAAAATAGAGTAATTACTAGAGTTATGTGGAAAAACTTGAAAAATTATGTGTTAACAATAGGGTTCGCTCTCGGTTCCTAAATTTTAGGAATCGTCTTGGAACCGTAACTTATTTCCGGTTCCGAAACTTGCCTAGTTATTCACCCATTTATCTCTGATTATTATTTGTTTACTTTATACATTTTAATTCTCCTTTCTATAAAATTCTATCAAGCTAAAATGATAGAAAAAAACATCACCCATTTGTTTATAAAAAAACAATATATTAAAAATGTGCATCTCTTTGTTTCTGTGTAGCTCATGGATTTTTCATTCTATCAAATATATCAGAATAAAGTGATATACTCAGTTTTTAATGAAATGAGTAAGCTTGAAAGTCCCAGCACTTCAACGATAGCTAGTGAAGATATATTTGATGCCAACAAAGAATTTAAACTTTTCGAAGCGACAGGCAAACGAACAGAAAAAATTAATAAACTTTTAGCTGCACTTCTTTCAATTAACCTACAACAAGTGTAGAAAGTGAAAGAGCATTTTCAGCTTCTAGGCTTTTTTTATCGAAAATTCGCTCGCGATTGTAGCACTCCATTTTAAATGCGCAAGTTTTTCTAAAATATTACTTTAAAAAATGTTATCGATGAATAAAGCTTTTTTTAATTAAAATTTCAGTTTTGTTTATTTCTTTTGGGTCGTTTATATAAATAATTTTTTTCCAAAAAGTCTATTTATTTGTAAAAAAAATTCACTTTATTTTCTTGTTTTTTCATTATATCGTTTTTTTACACTTTATTGTTTATATAGCAAAACTTTTTTTTAATGATTATTATTACATATACGTAACCGACGAGAAATTTATTGAAATTAGCAGGAATATCAACTACATGTTCCCGTAATCCTTGGCATAGTTAACAGGCAAAAGGTAATATTTCCCGGAACCGGGATTTCCCAGTTTTTAGAGTTTTTTTGGTATCGGTACCAAAAAGTTCGCTGAACTTTTGTCGCTTAATGGTGTTAGTCTCTTTCTCAGAATCGTTTCAAGAGGAGAATCTTGAGACCTAGGGCAGAGCTGGATAGGAGTCCATAGGTGTTCTTCAGTACCACTTCATGAATGTAATGTCACCATGCCAGCCAAAGAAAAGGTCTTCCAAGAGACTGCTCAATTATGATGCAGGGTTCGCTAATCATGCCACTGTTTGAAGTCAGTCGTATCAAATGAGAGACCGATAATCTTGTCAGTGATCTGATACGTGTTCAGAGGCAAAAACGGTGCTAAGTACTCCAAGAAACTCTTCGAAGTTGGTCCCTGTAAGCACACCAGCGATCCTCTCCCTGAGATCCTGGATGCGGCAGCACTTTGAATCAGTTTGCCATTCCAGTGGCCGACAAGGAGAGGTGAATCACGGAAGGCTTCTTCTTCAACGCGCTTTGGTACAGATTATCAATTCTTTCTCCTCATGCGATGCACCGTGGAGACAAAGCAGGAGTTCACCAAGAGATTCATGCCCCATGCTTGATGCAGTGGCAACGAAAGACGCAGCAGCTTGACATGGAAATTTTCCCGGTTCCAAATCATGGTCAGGGCTGCGGTCATTGGGTTCTTCGATAGCCTTCTGCTCGTGGACTTTTTGCGGGACTTCTTGGCCACAGCGGACGCATAGAGTTCATCGACACCCCCATTGAACAAAACTGTCTGTGCTCCCTCTGCAGTTCCAGAGAGGCCAAATCTCTTTGTGGGGCATTGATCTACGCGATATTACAGCTTACGATATCGAAGACATCTTGTAGGTCACCCTTCCAAACCTCCCTCTTTATGTCTCCGATTGGCTTCTTTCTTTAGGCTAACGTACTCTTGTAAATGTTCCAGATGTAACGACGGATCCCACACTCCGAGTAGCTTGAGAGGGGTGATCTTGGACACCTAACGGGAGGGTCTCCCTCTGAACCTGATGGTTGTGATGGAAAACGAGGTGGACATCTTCCCCAAAGGGTGGCTTCCCAAAAAACCTTGATTCGGTGACTTCTTTAGGAGCCAGAGAAAGTTCTTGCTTCGTGTGGAAGACATCATCTGAAAAAACGTCAACATTTCATTCGAAAATGTAACATGATCCGATTTCGCTAAGATTTTACATGAAGCACTTTTTATAGCAAAGGTTCAAAGACAACCCTGTGCTGATAAAATTAGTGCACTTCATAAAATATGAAACACTGTAAAGAATTAATTATACAATCTAGAAAATGTTAATACTTCAATTTCTTCTATTCCAAAGACATCATCAATGATGAAAGAATAGAAGTGGCAAAATCGATAGTCATAATTAAATAAGGGTATAGTGAAATAAATTTTATAATATCTCAATATTTCCATCTTTGCACTCTTTATCAAGAGTCTAAATATGAAGGATCATTGAAATTGAGTGAGTGTGTGTGTGTGTGTGATGAAGACGTGGGCAAATATTAAATGGTCTTACTTAGAAGGAATTGCAAAGTTGAGACTTTGAAATAAACGCATTCTACAGCACCTTTATTTCCGTGTACTTGTGTTTGAGTAATGAAAGTTGGTAAAAGGAGAACTCCCAACTGAATAACATATCAGCAAATAATTCATGAAAGAGGCATGCCAAGCAATGCTCTCTCTCTCTCCATATTCAATAAAAACTAACTGGATGAAACATCCTCCGGTTTGTAGTAGTGCCTCTAATCTAGAGAATTAGAGATGCCTCGGATGTGAAATTGCTAGTCTAAGCAAACACAGGTTTTATACTTCTTAAAAATTTAGAGAGAAATTGCCAATGTACTATATGTGTTATCATAAAGGAATATAAAAATTTTGGATAAAGTAAAAATTCAAAAATTGAGAAAATACTTTGCGGTATATAGAAAAAAATATATAGTTGAAAATTGCGGATGCGGATGTTGAAACTTAAATGATACGCGGATGAGGAGGTTAAGAGGGTGTAAAATTTTTTGCGGAGCATTCGAAAATGGGGATGCAAATATCTGATACATCTCTAATTTTAAGTAACATTATTGTAATACATGTTCATAAAAATGAATTTATTTATGGCATATAGCTTCACAAGTACTTTATATTACGTATTCAACTTTCACATTTGGGTAAAGTCAATTTAATGACAACAAGAAATAAGTCATTCTTTACGTACATTAGGTCAAGATCATTGATAACTAATTTTCGGTTCATCATTTTAGGGAGTTTTTGTATTCGTTAAAGCAGGCGAGTTTTTTTAGCTGGACAGGTGGTAAGGATGACGACGATCGGGAATCGAACCCAGATCAACTGGTACGAGACCTTACGCTCTCACCACTACGCCATCTGCCCACACAGTATGACGGCTTAAATAAACTCTTGGAACAATGCTAGAAGGAGTGGAGTCCGATTTTAATAGTAGTTATATTCATAATCATTAGATTAAAAAATGAATTCATAGACGCTCTCCTTAGTGTCCAACGCTGCAAAAACGCAATACTTTTGGTCTACACTTTTGGTCGAACGTTGTGTCCTTGCAACTCATAGAAAAATAGCTGAAAAATTCAATATCATTATAAAGAATGACTTTTTTTATTACACGGAGGATACATTGTAAGGGAACAGTGCTCAATTTATGGGTAGAAGGTTTTGGGGAAAAAAATTTAAACGAAATACTTTTGAAAAATAATTTGAAAATCTTTTTGAAAACAATGTAAGAAAGACATTTTAAGGAACAAAGACAAACATTTTGCGTTGCCACCAAGCACAAGCGTGCCAGATTCAGGAAAGCTGCATACTTTTAATATTTGAAAGAGAAAAGATGATATTACATAATTATAAATAGGTGGTGGTCATTCGTTTTTTAAAAATCATAGATAAAAGTTTAGAGTTGCGTTCGCAAAATTACAACTAAGTTGAGTTTCGAGTCTCAAAACTAAAAATAGGTGGAGTCAAAGTCGGAATCCCAAAGTATTTTCCGACTCAAAGATACTTTAATACTTTTTATTTTAAAAAACGAAGTAATTCGCTTGATTTCAATCAAATAGATCATCACAGTCATTTACTCTGTCTTTCACAAATAAAATGGCCTTTGAGCGAGGTTCAGAAATGAAAAGTGCAAAAGACTTACCCTTAAGAACAAAGGCAGCATCTGGTAAAGTTTTTCATCTTGGTCAAGTGTGGAAACTTCGCTGGAAGCGTGGAGGGAACGGTACTCATTGAAAAGTTTTTGCAACTGATTTAGCGCTAAATTTTCACTTCCCTCTTTTTTGAGAAATGAAACTCTGCGCAGTGAAAACATCGAAAAGCTATTTAATGGTTTACATCTTTGATGAGTCCATTTATGTCTAAAATAAATCATCACATCATTGGATAAGAAATAAAGGAGAAAAAAGAATGCAAATTAACGCATTTAGTAGCAAATGTTCCCAAAGGGAACGCAGACACTTCAGTAATCGATAGCAACGATCGTGTAGACATCAAGTCTCCCTAATATATAAAAGGAATTCCAAAAAGCACTGGATACTTTGGGTATTGATCCAACAGCATGAGTTCAACCCACACCGTAAAGTGGCTATGTGTCCAATTATGGAAAACTATACTTCGCTGAAATGTGATGCCGAAAAATTGGAAATAAAAAAAGAGGAACTGGCACCATCATTGACCAAAAGGGTTTAAAAAAAGTTGAATAAAAAATGCATTTATAATTTTACCTAGAAATATATAATTCCTAATTTGATTCATAGATTCATCACTTTTTCATTTTATTTTTACGGAAGTATTATTCTTCAAAAAGGCCAAACTAAGGCAGCAATGGTTCAAAAAAGACAATCAGAAGCCCGTGTTGAAAATCTCCAAAACTTTATAGAAAAAAAAAGTTGAAAATTTCAAAAACTATTTGTGAAGCCTTCAACCTATTTACTACCACATTACTACTCAGAGTTTTGACACAAAGAATAAATTGATTTTTCAGTATAAGAATCCAAAATGTATCAAAATTGTATTCACAAATCAAAAAAGAATGTAGGAAGGCAAAATATTTAAAAAAAAACATTAAAAAATTACAAGCAATTGAAGCATGAAAATTTTAAAAACCACAATTTTTCATATTTTTGCTCTCTACACTTCGTTTATTTTGATACTTACAATAAATTTTTTTAATGAGAACCTTTAAATAATACGTAAAGTTAAAAAGCTTAACTTTTTTCCGCAAAGACAAAAGGACACTCATTAACAATTTGGAATTGATTTTGACTTTTTTTCTCATTTTTAAAGTTAAATAAGTCAAAAAATAGATGAATAAATAAAAAGTTTGCTTTAACAAAGCAAAAAATTCCAGTATATATTTATTTTCAAAGACAATAATTTTACTCAAAAAGTTCAAAACTTTGTCAATCCTTACCTTTTAAAACATTCAAATATCACGCGCAGAATTTTTTCAGTTTTAAAACTGTCAAGAAACTTCAAGGTCTGTACAGAAAGATAAATTTCAGTGTTGAATAAACTGCAAAGTAAACATAGGATATTTTGTCCTTCAAATATTAAATGTATAAAAAAATTATTATAACGCTACTGTATCAAATGTGACATCCTAGCGAATAAGCATGAAGATGTTAGATAGCCTCAGATGTTAGATGTCCGATCCTAGCGGATACGGATATCATAATAGCTTCTCTAAACAAACGTAAGTTTTATATACTTGTTAAAAATCGGAAAGAAAAGATGTCAATGTATATGTCTTATCATAAAGACGTACTTATAATAAAAATTTTGGATAAAGTAAAAATTGAAAAATTCATAAAAAAAAAAGGTATATAGAAAAAAGAAAATTGCGGATGTTGAAACGTAATTGATGCGCGGATGAGGATGTTAAAAAGATGTAAAAAATTTTGCGGATGAAGATATCCGATACAACTCTAGTAAGATTTATAAAAATTTAATTTTTTTATATTTTTTTTAACTAATATATCATTTCAATTATTTATTTTTCCTTTTAAAACAAAAGAATTTCGACTATATGATAAACATAAAAAACAGAATCCTTTCAATGCTTGTAAAAAGATGTGGTCGGTCAAGCAAGAACGAGAAATCATAACAGCAAATGTAAATGGAGATTACTTCATTCTTTACTATTTCACACTTTTCATATTTTCTTCTTTCACTCATAATAAAGTTTTATGATATCTAAGATTTGAATCGTGTTAGGAAGTCGGAGGAAAAAATAAAAAAAATAAAACTTAAAAAATCACTATGTAAATTTAAATATACCTGCTTACTTCAAAATAATATCATAAAAAATTTGAATTTAGAAAACGTTCTAGGATAAATCATGAAACATGGGTATTTAACGCCATCTAAATTTTTTTTAGCTTTCTCATAATGTGTTATTTATTATTTTACACATTATAAAAGTTTTCTGGCGAAATTTATGTTTAATTTAGCTTGTTGCGGAACGCACGCAGATTGAAAATATACTAACTTACGTCTCTTATCGTTTAAAATAATTTATCATTTCTCTAAATCAAAAAATAACATCATTTATATAGCTGAAATATCAGAAATATTGAATTAAAATTTAATTAAAGTGAAATTAGAGTTTAGATTCAAAGGTGTTATTAATATTGATTTTCGAGATGGCACTAATATAAGACTACTTATATATAATAACTGGAATTATAGAGAGAGGGAGAGGAAGAAAACGCCTTAAAATCAATAATAATACTTTAATCAATAAAAGAATTATTAATAAAAGAAAATAAACTAATACTAAATTACTAACAACATTAATTCTACTGATAAACGTAGATATTATGTATATAGGCAGAATGAAGGAAAAGTTTAAATAATAGAGAAGAAAAGGCATTTTATTCGTGGAAGTGAATTGATGTTTAAAAGCAAACACGAATATTAGTGATGAAAATAGCAATAACAAGCGTTATTATAGCACACTACAGTAGTAGTACTCAAATACAATACGTGTGTTATCAGCAGAAAGAATGTATACGCGTTTAAAATCGGTCTTTTGCGAAGAATAATAATATGTCAATAAATACTATTCGTCGGAAAATGACGTACAGTCGTGTAAAATCGGAATCCATCCAATTGTGGAAGACTATAAATTAACTATCATTAATTAGAAAAGCAAAATATAAAAAATTTAGTATGTGGGAACTGATTTTGAAGGTAATAGATTACATACACATGGTACAGTTAAAATTAATAAAGTTAACTTGGTATTTCTTTTCAAAACACGTTAATGTCTTTTTATTTATAAGGTTGGTGTAAAAGAATTTCAGGTTATTAGGATAACAAAAGTCACTTTTTTTGCATGTAAAAACTTCCCAAGTTAAAAGCAAAGAGCGAATTTTTAAAAGGTTTGAAATGCTTTTAATATATAGCGAAGAGTTCATAAACCAACAGAAAATAAAAAAATAAAAAAAAAATTTTTAATTTTTTTAATATGGATAAATTTTAAAAGAAAAATATTTTCGACTCTCCTATTAGTGAACATAAAGTAAAAAGAAACAAAGCGTGTTTACTTTTTTAAATATCTTCAGGATTTTATATTCAACTTTCTGTTCATATTTTGCTAGATATAAGATTTGATATACCTCATACGATGTTACAAAAATTATTACCAGGGCGAGTAAAAGTCAATAAAGTAAACTTTTATTTCCGTTTATAGCAAAAACTCTTTGAAGATCTTTACTTGTTTAGTCTAAAAAATTTTGAACTAATTTCAAATTTTTAAGTCAATCAAAATCAATTTTTCGAGTTTAGGTCAATAAAGTCAATTTTTATATTTAAAACTTTTTGATTCAATGTGCCTAAAATTGTTATAAGCGATACATACAAGATTTCTTCTTTATGTCAACACTTCCACAATAGTTGGGCTTTTTTCATCTAATAAAAGGTTTTACTGTAAAGTTTGCCTGAATTAGGTTAAACATAAAGAAGTTTTTTGTAAGACAAATTTTTTTTGTTGACGAACGCTGTTACATACGATATATCCGCTGCAGAAGTTATGGAATTTTATTCCCAAACTTTTTTATCATTGCATGTTTTTCACATCTTTTACACAAGTTTACCTTAAAAGTTAAGTTATCCTGCAAAATTGTAGATTACTGGCATTAAATCATTCAAAATTAGTAATAGAAATAGATGTTCTCTTTTCAAACCTATCGGCAACACTCCAGTTCCATTTGTAACGAAATTCATCAAAATCTTCCAGCAGTGAAGAAATTAATGATGATGGAATTTTATTGCCAAATATCAAGAAATTGTTAAAAAAAAAGAAAATCTGTGTCAAAACTTGCTAACAATAATTAGAGAATATTCAAGATTCATTGATTTAGTAGGAAAAGGTCAACATAGAGACTTTTTCAGTCGAAGATGCCTTTACTTGTTTCAACATTATTTCATTTAAGACGAATGTGGCGTTAAAAGTTATCTTGAAAATAGATTCAAATAAAATGAAATCAATAAAATCATGAATATGGAAAACTCTCAAATCTCTCGCAGTACTTATCCCAAATTACAAAATTGTCAAGTTTTAACTTTAGAAGTAGAAAGATCTTTTTCTAAACTGAAAAAACTGCCAGAAAATGATCCAATTTTAAATCAGAAAATGTCATTAATTATATGTTGTTGTATTAACAGTCATGCATTCTTTGGAATAATTTTCAATACTTTTTCTAAAGTGTTTATAGTTGTTCAATTCAATGAAATTTTAAAAAGTCAATAAAGTAAATTTTTTCCCTGAGTAAAAGTCAATTTTTCCAATTTTTTGGGTCAATTTTTCCTTGCCCTGGTTATTACCTTTATATTTGCAATTTGCATGATTTTAAATAATATATTTGCCAAATAATCAAAATAAAATTCTGTAATCAAAGAATCGAAAAATGCTTTAGGCCTTCAGAAAAAAATGGGGTGGCATCATCTCTTTATTACTTCTTCCGGCACGGATTAAGAAGAACCAAATTTAGGGGTTCAAACTTGCGCATAATTAAATATTCTCCAAAAAAAAGGACAATATAGATAGTGATTTGTTTTTATAGATACGATCAAGAAAAGCACTAATAGGCAGTGATGTAGCGATTAGATCGACATAGTAATTTGGTAGCGGATTAATCGGCTTTTTTTGTTTGATCGGTTTCAGTATCGGCAAATTTTTTATTATTACCCGATTTTATTAGTCCATCCAAAAAACAAATTAAAGTTTATACATAGTAAAAAAAACTCTCTGTATTTTATGCATAATAGCATTTTAAAAAAACTGCCTTTTGCCCACGATTTGATGTAAAAAATACACTAACTTCATAAATTCAGTGAGAGATCGTTCACAAATAACATCAACCAATTTTCCTTCATTTTTGAACTGTCTTCTCAGCTTTAAATTTCTCTATTTTTACTTTATAACATAGTATGCAAGTTAATTTTGTTTTAGCTCCCCTCCCTCTCCCTCTACCTCCCTCTGAGTTTTAGCCGGCGTGATCTTTGAAGAAATGACCTTACTGTTTTTACTGGCATGTTCCTTCGCAAGACGGTCCATTTCATACCATACACGAAGGACGGATATATGCCGTAAAACTCCCATACATCAAAAAAGATCGTTTATGACGAATTTTGCATTTCCTACATAAATTCTATGTAAAATCAGAAGAAATAGCATTTTAAGCACAAAAACTAGTAAATGAAAAAAATTATTCATGTGAGCGTAATAATAAATTAACGCCATCTGCATTACTGAAATACTTTCTGCAATATCACAAACTCACTTTTCTATTAGGTAGGTACCTCAGGATGTTTTCACCGAGAAGGCCAGAAGACCGCTTGTATCGAACTATAAGTAAGTTGCAGGGAGCGGGATTTGAACCCAAGCATTTGAGTTTCGAAGTAACACGTTCTAACAACCCACTCACGCCCTAATAGGTCTTTTGTTTATATGCATTTTCATTTCTTAAACTTTTTATTTTGAAACTCAGAAATAAATCCAGTTCAATTTTCTATGTATCGCTAGGATCTGATCAAAACCCTGAAATAAATGAATGAAGTAATGCATAATAAACTTGCGCATGTGGAGAAATCCAAGGTTTCATGTTTACGATTGTGTTAGACATTGAAACAAAACAAATTTCATCCCGAGGAATGATGAATGAGGAAGCTGTATGTGTTACGGTATATTAGGCATTATATTCTACAGATTGCGTTGCCAAACTAGAAAAAGTTACGAGGGTGATAATGATCAATATATGTGCTGGTTTGTTCATGAGATATCGTTTTCAACCTTCTATATAATGCACGATAGCTTTATCTTCAAAAGTAATTTTTGTATCCGAGCATATTGAAGGTAAAATATAAACAAAATTGAAGCGGTGTTGTGTGATGTTACGCAGAGAATTATTTTCAAATATGTCGTCACTAAACATTTGTGCATAAAATACATTTTGTGCACAAAATTAAACTTTTATTCTGTCTTCTCAGTTTTTCAATTTTGAACTGTGTGATTATCTCCGTCATGCAGTCGTCTTCAAGTGTTTCTTCTTATGACATTACAACTTCTTGTTCTGAAAGTTTTACTTTGTCTTCATCTGAGGAGTCAGATAACCTTTCTGAGACGGTTTCAGATTTCTTACTTGCCCCAGACGGTACACGTTATCAATGGGATTCTTTTTCTACGAATGTTGGAAGACCTGGAACTTTCAACATTAGAGATAATGTCGCTGACCCATATGGTCCTAAAGGAGATGCTAAATCTTTAGATGATCCTTTGAAAATTTTCCAACTCTTTTTTACTGTTGAAACAATATCACATATTTATCGTTGTACCAAATTAAAGATGGATGAAGCATTTGCGTAAGTAAAATTAAATATTGAATGGTTTTAGTCACAGTTGACGTCAATGTAATTACTTTGCTTTTTAAGACTTATGTGCAAATAGATGCTACTTTTTTCGGTCTTAAAATTTTTTTCTACTTATAGGCTGACGTCAACTATGAAGAAATTTGCTTTAAACACATTTTATTTTAAATTCTTGAAAATTTCTCTTGAAATTTCATTTTTGAAGGTTAATTTATGATAGGAAAAAGAACAAGAGGAATTTTTAGTCTATATTTTGCGATTGCTCGGGCTATATTTCTCAAGTTTTTTGCTAAGTGCACTATTTGGACATTCAAAAAACTTTTTATAGTTAATATATCTTAGGAGAAACTTTCAAATAAATCATATATTCATTTGTAATACCAAAATATAAAAGTGATTATACTTAATTTTTATGATGAAAAGTTGACTTTCCGAAAAAGTGTTTATTCAAAAATGATGTTTGTAATTTTGTTACACTAATCAAACATAAAAATGAATAGTCATTGATTTTTTATTCTTCTCTAAAGTTAGTTTTTGTGTTTTAGACATATGCCTGAAGCTTTCATAAAGACTAAATTTTGTTTTGAAAAGTTCAGTATTGCTGACATACTATCCTATTTTGCATGTTTACTACACATTGGGCAGGCAAAAAATCAAAAATTAGACGTGAAATACCTCTTTTCTCAAAAACATGGAGAGCCATTTCTAAAAGCTTCTATAAATCGAGATATGTTTTTACTAATCCATCGTTTTATACGCTTTGACAAAAAAAGTGAAAGAAACCCTGAAGATAAATTGGGAGCAATAAGAGAACTACACGATCATTTTTATGAAATATTCAGCAAGCACTATACTCCCCAAGATTGCGTAACTGTTGATGAACAGTTGATAAAATTTAGAGGAAGAACAGCTTTACGAATCTATGATCGATCCAAGCCGGGACGCTATGGCATAAAATGCTACCACTGCAATGACGCGAGAACTTCTTATGTGCTCAAACCCAAAATTTATGTCCCTGGTCTCCTCGATAAAACTTATTTTACGTCCGAGGAAATTGTAAAAAGACTTGTGTCAAGTTGTGAGTTGCCTAAAGGATGTGGCATATTCATGGACAGGTTCTTTACCTCTCATGAACTTTGCAAATGGGCACGACAACAAAACCTCACAGTCTGTGGCACTGCAAGAGCAAATCGTCGCTTTATTCCTTACCTTTTCAGACCCGCTTATCTAAAAAGTCTCGCCTTACAAGATTGCGAGAGTAAATTCCTTTACACAGAATTTGCATCCTTGACTGCTTACATTCCTCACAAGCATTCCCAAAGAGACTTCAAAGTAGTTTATATAATGTCGTCTCAACACTTGGGAAGCATCAACTTGTTGGGTCCAAGACGTAAACCGGAAACTGTTGTCGACTACAATAAGTTTAGATCAGGCGTTGATAGTTGTAATCGAATGCTAAGAGACTTCACTTCCTACAAAGCTTCAAGGAGATGGCCTTTTCTTTTGTTTTGTAATTATTTAGACATAGCTTATAACAGTTGGGTCATCATCAAGAGCAACGCTCCAGAAAAGTTTCCATCGACACAAAAAGGTGGAAGAAAGTACTTCATAAGAGATCTGTGTCTAAGGCTTAGTCACCTTTCAATGATAAACAGATGTAATGATCCTCTCACCCACAGAATCACCAAGGAACTCATTTCATTTTACGGGATCCAATAAGACATCCCTGAGTTTGCTTCCTCTTCTCGTGGATATTATTTTGTTTCTACTTGTAGACCAAAAAAGAGAGGCACAAGAAAGTGCGGAACATGCAAAAGGCCTATATGTAAAGCACACACAAAGTACGTTTGTCAAAGTTGTGGAATTTAATTTTAATCATTTTTTTCTGCTTACCAATCAAAATTGAATGTTTTTAAGTTTTTTGCTCAATTGATTTTTATTTTTGCTTTTTTTTCGTGAATAAAGTTTAAAAAGTAAAAGGAATTATAGTTAATTTTCTTTTAAAGATGGCGTTAAGTTTTAAAAAAAACTACAGTAGGAAAAAATATACAGTTATTCACTATCAGTTATCATTTTTGAAAAATATATTCCTTTTTGAAAATTTACATCCTAGTTTTTATATATGTTGTATATAATATAGTCAACGTAATTTAAGTTTGAAAATTACCATTGACGTAAAACTCCCGTTCCGTCTTGCGAAGGTTAGCTAGTAATTTTAAAATGTTCATTTTAATATTTTTCCAGTTTTCTTATTGGTTTGAAAAGCTAGACAACTATTTTATCACAAATGGCAAATACTCTACATTCTTTGAAATATAGAGTACGGATAAGATAGAGTTTGTATGCATAGGGACCATACATAAATGACGTCTCCCAAAATTTTTAAGTTTTTACCCCCCCCCCCCCGCCGTGATTTTCACCCCTCCTGCTCTATTTTTTAATACAGAGCATTTAGAATTAGTTTACCCCCTCTCCGGTAGGGGACGTGTATGATCCCATACACACGCATTTTCACACAAATAAGCACGTCATACACATGCATCTAATCAATAATACGCGTTTTTAGGCATTTTGAAAAACTTTTTAACCGATTTAATAATGTCAGTGTTATTACGTAATTATCATATATTTCTTTATATGCTGTAACATAAGTACCATTGCATTTTGTCAGACAAAACAATATAAATGTAAGTTAGTTACAATTTTTACATCAAAAATTGATTATCTAATTTTGTATTTATAGTTAGTTCCAATATTCTTTCTTAAATTTTTTTAATATACTAAAATTTAAAAGAGTTGTTCTAATTTTAAAATAATCTTATTTCAAAAAGATTATTGTCTTGTCTAGTTTTTCAAGAAAATAAATTTTAAAAATGACTAGCTTGAAAGAAGTTTTTGAGGTAACGGCAATTAGATTTTCTTACAAGGTTATTCAAAATATAGTTTAAGGAACAAATGTATACACAACATAACAAACTGAGGTACAACAGTTCATTCCCACGGCCTCTTTGAATCGGCCTATTTTTAATATGATTGGCAGATACTGTTAACGAGCATCCAAATCAATAGCGTAGTATTAAGGGCAAAGGTAATCTTCAGAATATTCTTTACTCATATAAGAAACAGTCACTTCTTAGACAAATTAGATTAACTCTATTTTGGTAGCACTTAAGCTTCAAAAAAAACCTCTTGTTGCATCTAATTTTATACTAAGACCACTGATAAGAGAGAGAGACAGGCTAATGTAAACATCTGATTGCATCTACATCAGTTTACTTACTTTATAACATATTAGGAGAAAATCTCATAATTTTCTTGAAAAATGATGACTATAAAGAGTTTTAAGTAGTTTCTTCAGGTGATTATGACAAACTTACCTTAGCTACAGCCAGGGCCCGCGCTACCTATATAATTTTGGGCACGTGCCCCCCCCCCCCCCTGTATAAATCTTTGCCCCCCCCCCCCTAAAATTTTTGGTTTTGCCCCATGCACTTTTTAAAGGAAAAATAAATAAGCAAAAATTGTACACAATAATCTTATATAAATGCTGGTGTATGTGTATGTATAATATGAGATTTCTATAGCTTTTTATACAGAAGTACTTCATGCTTTTCAGCAAAGTAATATAGGATATAAAGTAATTATAAATTTTTTGCAAATGTGTTTCTTTGCCCCATTTCAGCCCCCCTTGAAATTTAGCTTTAGCGCGGACACTGGCTACAGCTATTGGAACCGTTATTTAACATCAGGTGGCCCATAAGTTGGTTATATAAAAAAGACTTTTTAATAAAACACTCTGATAAGGGCTACTATCCAGCTAATTGATTAAATTAGTTATGGTATATTACATACCATATATTTCGGTGTATAAGTCAACCTTTTAGCCCCCCTCCCAATCAGCCCAAAATTGAGGGTCGACTGATATAACAGTAACAAAAAGCAAACATTTAAATCTTATGGCATATTGGTGAAGGAAACCAGGCCTAACATTTTTTAACTATAGATTTATTTTAATACAGCTTTATATATTATTTAATATTGTAAGTAGAACATTTGTAATAACATACCGGTAGTCTTTAATTAGTGGCCGGTGTTTTATATATGGTAACTTTTACACTGCTGCTTAGGCTAGCCGATAATTTAGGCGAGTTCTATATTTTAGAGGTCGACCTATGTCTCAGATATTAGTAAAAATCATAAAAATTACTCCCATTTTGGGGGTTGACTTATACAATATACACCGAAATATACGGTACTTCAATGTTAACACTTTATATGATTTTAGGATGTTCAGATATTTGAGACACAGAAGAACTTTTCAAAGCTTCTAGTAAAACACACAAAAACGATCTAGTAAAAATATACTGAGAAATTAATTGAACAAGATCATCATTAAAGGTAAACAATTATTCCAAAAAACCCTCATTATTGTAAAATATAATGGTAGATTCCGCTAGTGTTTAATCTAACTTGAAATCAACAATATCATAACAGAATTTAAAATAAAACACTTTGGTAACAAAAAATTTACAAAATATAAAAAATAAATTAAATTTCTAAAATAAATATTTGTTACATTGTTTGATTATTAAAATAAATGAAATATAAAAAAAATTAATCTAATGCAAAATGAATATTCCATTAATTCAACCTTTATACGTCTCATATATCTGCATTTTTAGAGTTATTCTTAGAGAGATATTTTAGCAAGTTAAATGAATTGAATAAAAAAAGTGTTTCTTAACGTTTATAATTGTATTATAAACAATATATGTAAAAAGTACAAATGTTATACTTGTACCAAAAATGGAGAGTCATCAATTAATCATGCATCAATGAGTTACAGTTGTCGATATGTTATCAAGGAATTAAAACGCGTTGAGAGCATTACCTTATTCCATGATGGTTGAAGGTAAAAATTTATTGTATCACACTAACCTATATTTAGATACTAACAGTCCACTCAAAAGTTCACATGAAGTTAATTTAAATTCTATGTTATACGGATTATATGATATGAATCTTTTATCTCTTAATGCGCAATCGCTAAAAATCAAATTCGCTGAACTTGTAATTTTTTGACAAGTTGTCTACATGCATGGTAAAAGATTTAACTCTAATATGTTTACAAGAGAACTGGCTAGATAAAAATGAGGATTTTTTCCGTATACCTAATTATTCTACAGTAAATATCCCTAAAAGATGTTCTAAGCATGGCGGTCTCCTATTTTTTGTTAGGAATGACATCAATTATCAAATTGATGAAAATGCACATTTTATTGACTCGTTCGAATACCAGAGTATTGAACTTTATCTACAAAAACAGAAAAATATCACGGTTCACAATATATATAGACTACCCACCACCAATAAGGATCTAGTGAATAATTTTTTTTCTTTTTTTGAAAACTTGATCTTTAATATTGACCGAAATAAAGTTAATATTTTTTGCGGCGACTTTAATTTTGATTTAATAAGGATGAAGAATTATTTAACGCAGAAGTTTTTTAACTTAATTACGCAGGCTCACTAATTCCAACTATTACTCTTCCGACACGATATGAAACTCAAACTTTAATTGACAACTTTTTACTAAATGAAGACAATGTTGATTATAAAGCTTTTAACTGTATGACATTTTTTTCAGATCATATACCGATACTTTTATCTCTAAATAAAATTAAAATAAAAAGGTTAAGGGAAAACTTCGATAGGCGCTTGTTTTCCTCATTATCTACACAATTAGACTGGCATTCAATTATTGAATTGTATCCAAATGACTCATCTGTATTATTTAAGCAAATGATTTCTCAAATTTCTAATATGGTCAAAAAATGTACTTCATTTATTGAGTTCAAAAAAAATAAATACAAGTCTAAATTTAATTCTTGGATCACAGACGAAGTCATGCAAATGATAAAACTACGTGATAAACTTTATCAAAAATGCAAAAAGAAGTAAAAACATAAGAATAAAGAATGAATACAATTTATAAAGAAATCTTATAAAGTATAAAATAAGGGATTTGAAACAAAAGCATTATTCTAAACTTTTTTCCAATTGTGATTCAACGCGGAAAACTTGGTCAAATATTAACAGGATTCTAAAAGGGAATAACAATAAGAAAATACTTATTAAAAGAAATGATGAGTACTATGATGATCATACCTTAGCTAACATTTTCAATGAAAATTTTGTTTTTCTACAAAATGACTCTTTGCCAGAACAACTCGATTTCAATTTTCTTGACAACACAGTTGAGTCCTTTGAATTCGAACTCTGTTCATATGAAATGCTATTATTTGTTATAGATGGAATGAAAAAATGAAACAAAAGACATATATGGAATTTCAATAAATCAAGTAAAATTAATAAAATATGATATTTGTAATATCTTATGTAAAACTATAAATCTTTCTTTAAAAAATTGTGTCTTTCCTGAAATACTTAAGCTTCATAAAGTTATACCTGTACATAAGAAAAATGATAGAAACTGTGTAGATAATTACAGACCTATCTCAATTATCCCCACACTTTCAAAAATATTTGAAGAATTTATACATCATCAATTGAAGACTTACTTGGGTTCAATAAATTACTTAAATGATTATCTTAAAATAAAATATCTTAAATGATTGCAGTTGAATCTACAAAATTTGCTTGATGATTATTTGACACAGTATAAGTTGGAGTTGCAGATATAGTGTACTGACAGCCATCTGTTTAGCTGTTGTGGTGAGAAGAATTTAATTTTCGACTAAATATCAAGAATTTGATTTGGGTTATTTATATATTAAGGAAGAATATTGGCAGATTTAAAGTGTAATATTTAAATATAGGTGAATAAGTTTTTAGAGGAAATAAATTTAGCACAGATTTTCTTAAACTGGGATTCACGAAAAAAATTTCAGGGATACGAGAGCTTAAAACTTACAAAAAATAAAATTAAAAAATTGATTAAAAAAGTTAATTCAAAAAATTACTTCAGATTTTTTCGTCTTTGAAAGACCTTTTAAATAGTTGCCAACCTAATTTCAAGAGCAAAAATATTGCATTTTTCAAGCAAAAAGAAGTGGTTTTAAAAAAATATATATTTTCATTCTTCACGACCTCTTATTCAGTTTAATGAAGCCTCCTTATGTGCACCTATTAGTGCTGGGCAAAATTTGTCCGCTCAAGTGGTGGGGGCGTAAAGTGCCCCCTCCCCCTATTTCTCTCAGGTATACGTTTTTATAAATATTTTTAATGTTAAATATATATTTCAACGATGGTGAATTCAGTGGTGATATCACTTTTTTATCAAAATGAATCAAACCTGTCAAAAAATTGATTTATATTTGACAGCTCATCTCAAAAAAGAACTTTTTATTTAAATAATTATATAAAGTTATTTACACATGTATACCCATTTTAAAATATGCTGAATTACAGTCGTGATATTCATTTTTTATGAAAATCAATCAAACCTTTCAAAAAATTTATCTAAATGTGACAGCTCATCTCAAAAAGGAATTTTTATCTAAATAATTATATAAAGTTTTTTACACATGTATACCCATTTTTAAATATGCAGAATTCAGTGGTGATATTATTTTTTATGAAAATTGATCTAAATGTAACAGCTCATCTCAAAAAAGAAACTTTTTACCTAAATAATTATATAGTGTTTTTTACACATATACACCCATTTTCAAGCATGCTGAATTTAGCGGTGATATTCATTTTTATCAAAATCAATCAAACTGTCAAAAAATTGATCTAAATGTGAAAGATCATCTCAAAAGGAATCTTTTTATCTAAATAATTATATAATGTTTTTACACATATATACCCATTTTCAAGCATGCTGAATTCAGTGGTGATATTCATTTTTTTATGAAAATCATTCAAACCTGTCAAAAAAGTGATTTACATATGACAGCTCATCTCAAAAAAGAAACTTTTTATCTAAATAATTATATAATGTTTTTTACACACCCATTTTCAAGCATGCTGAATTCAGGTGTGATATTCATTTTTTTTTTATAAAAATCAATTAAAGTTATCAAAGCATTGAATATATGACAGTTCATCTTAAAAAGAAACTTTTTATCTTAGTAATAATATAAAGATTTTTACACATATATACACATTTTTAAGCATGCGTAATTCAGTGGGAATATTCATTTTTTATGAAAATCAATCAAAACTGTCAAAAAATTGATTTATCCCAAAAAGAAAGGATCAGACACGGTTTTTTGAATTAGAGAATAAAGTATAGGGAGATGATGAAGTTTACCGTGTATGGCATTTTACACACATATACCCATTTTTAAGTAGGCTGTGTTTACTGGTTATATTCTTTTTTTTTTATAAAAATTAGTCAAACCTGACAAAATAATTTAAATATGACAGCCCATCTCAAAATTAATATATTTATTCTTATAAAAAGTTTTTTATACATTTCAAGTATGTAGAATTTAATAGTGATGTTGATTTTTTATGAAATCAATAAAATCTGTCAAAAAATCGATTAAACCTGTAAATCAATGTCAAATATATAAACATAAAAATAACTTCTACTTGCAGTATTTCTCTGGTAATTATTTAATAAACCAATTTTAGGTGTTTAATTCACTCAAAATATTTCATTCTACAGTTACTTATATAACTTGATAGGACCCTCATCTTTTTGGCTACAAATTCGTTATCGGCTCTTAGTCTCTACATTATATTATAATTTATAGTATGTAATTTTGATATTCATTCTATGATGATCCTTTCTTGGTAGCTCTTTTTTCATTAGAAATTTATATTCTTCAACGTGTGTTCGAAAATTTTTTTATAATGATCAAATTACTTTTTTCTTCTTTCAAAGCATTCTGGTTAAAGAATTTTCTTAATGATCTTAGACTTTTTTATCAGTATCGTATATTTTATTATCAGACCTGAATATTTGTCAACTAATCTCACTTCAAAGGTTTTTTCTGATGAATCATTCGTGATGTTCATTGTTCAATTACAAAGAGTTGTCTACGTTCTTCATCTAAAAAATTATCTCTCTGACATGAAAAGAAAAATATGGACAAATTCAATTTAAATTAAAAATATCTTGATAGTAACAAAAATCTCACATATTTGCATCTGTGCCATTTTTGATAAATCTGACCTTTTCTAAATTTTCAGATTTCCTACCCATCAAATTGATTGCAAATTTGATTGATACTTATAGGTATTTTCAAATTCAAACTGCAAAAATTGAGTCCATAAATGAAACAAGCATGGTTGATTTGGTATAAAAACTTATATTTAATTGTAAAATTTGAATGAATGTTTTTGGAGACAATTTTTAGAAGTAAACCGCAAATTTGATTAACACTTATAGGTGTTTTCACATCCTAAATGTAAAAAATGAGTTCAGAAATGAAAACAGCATGATTGATTTGGTATTAAAACATATATTTCATGTAAAATTGAGAGAATATTTTTGGAAATAGCTTTTAGAAGTAAACTGCAAATTTTATTGACATTGACAGATATTTTAAAACCTCTAAATGTGAAAAAATGAGTTCAGAAATGAAAACAGCATGGTTAATTTGGTATAAAACATACATTTCATTGTAAATTGGAATGAATTTTTTTGGAGACAATTTTTAGAAGTAAACCGCAAATTTAATTAACACTTATAGGTATTTTTAGATCCTAAACGTAAAAAATGAGTCCATAAAATGAAAACAGCATGGCCGATTTAGTATAACACATATATTTTATGTAAAATGTGAAGGAACTATAGTATTATTATATTGTTGTTGCTTATTCATTTTTTTTAGGCTCCAGTCTATACAAACTGTTGAAAAAACAAGAAAAAAATTAAATATTATTTAAATAAAAAAAAGTAGAACAATGGGCTTTTACATTTGAATAATAAAAAATTAGTTGAGATAACATAGAAATATGAAAGCATAAACTATAATTTGAATGTGATCACATAACACAAACAATATCTCTTTTTTTAATTGTCATTTCTTGAATAGTCTTTAATATATATTATCATGGATAAATAGGTTTTTGTAAAATCTCAAAAAGATAAAGAAAAGCTTGTTTTTAATCTATATATATACCGACATCAATGATCAAGAAACAATAATCATTATTTTTGTTGTGAAGATAAAAACTGTAATGGCTCTGCCAGGCTTCGATGTGTTTCTTTTTTTAACTTTTGTGATGGCCCAGTATCAGAAGGAAAGGCACATAATCATTTGCCGATAGATGGAAAAAAAGAAGTTATAGAAACATTATCAGATTTGAAATCACGATCTAAATTGTCAAATGCAATACCTGCCGCAGTTGTTCAAGATGTCAGACACAAAGTGAACATTAGCAACTTAATAGAAAGGACTTTAACAAGTGCTATGAAACAAGTAGTGCTTCATATTCGAAAAAAAACAATTTCCATCAGAACCCGAAAATATTTCAGATTTAGTAATCCCACATAGTTTAAATATTACGAAAAATGAAGAAAACCTTCTATTGTTTGACACAAAAAATCTAGACGCAGCTAATTAAAATAAAATGCAACGAGAAGACCTAAGAATTATAGGTTTTAGAACTGACGACGCTTAAGAAAATTAGCAAGCTCGCAGCCTTAGCTTCTTGATGCTACTTTTAAAACTTGTCATAAGCTTTTCCATCAAATATATACTATTCATTATATGTTTTATGTGCATACGTTTCCGGCTCTTTATGCTTTATTGCCTGGAAAAACACAAAAGATTTATGTCACTATGCTTAAATTATTAACTTCAGTGGCAAAATCAAAAGAAATTAACTTAAATCCTAAATTTATAATAGTTGATTTTGAACTTCCAAGCATAAATGCTCTTCAACACTACCAAACACTAGAGTAACAGGGTGTTTTTTTCATCTTTGCTAAAATATATATCGAAGTGTTCAAAAAAATAGTCTTGTAAACATCTACAAAAATAATAAAGATATTGCCTTCAGTATAAAAAATTTAACTGTACTTGCATTTTTACACTCAGCAGAAATTTGTAAAGCATTTTCATATTTGTTAAGTTGTGCTCCACGTAAGACTGAAGTAGTGTACACGGAAGATAGTTTATTTTTGGAAGATTAATAGCTGCAAAAAAGGACGATCGGAAAAAGTTAAACATCGCCATCCACCAAGATTTCCTACATCTGGATGGAGTATTTATCATCTACAAGAATACAATATGCCAAAAACAAACAATAACTTGGAACTCTGGCACAGAAGATTTGCAATGGTAGTAGAACGTTTTCACATGGAAGTATTTTTGATGATTAAAGAGTTTTTAAAAGAAGGGCATCAAACCCAACAAGAATTTTAAAGAATAATTACTGGTAATAACGAACAAAAAAAGAAAAGGGAACATATGGAACTGCTTCTGTTGATGATTACCTTAAAGGTATTGCATACAATTTTCAATTTGGTTCAGCAAATGTTGATGAAATTAATGTTAGTGATGACAATTTTACTACTAATGAAAATTAATTATTAAACATTTAATCACTTATTTTAATTTGTTTTTGTTCTTCAAAAACATTCAACTATTTGTTACTCTTTAATCGCTATTTAATAGTTACAAATTATATCACTCTTCTAATTTGTTACTCTTTTATCGCTATTTTAAGAGTGACAAATTATGTCACTCTTTTTATTTGTCACTCTTTTAACCTCTATTGTAAGAGTTACAAATTATGTCACTCTTTTGATTTGTCGCTCTTTTAATCGCTATTTTATGAGTGACAAATTATGTTACTCTTTTGATTTATCACTCTTTTATTCTCTATTTTAAGAGTGACAAATTATGTCACTGTTTTGATTTGTCACTCTAAAGAACATTTCCTGTCTTATGATGTCAAGCGATAGGTAATTACAAAAATAAAATATTCTGCTTTCGTAAAATTTGCAATTTAACTTGATGAGTCGATTAATACTGTTTCATGTGCTCAACTTCTTGTATTTATAAGATATATCATAGTCAAGATTTTAAGGAAAATTTTTTGTTTTGTCAAACATTGAAATCAACAACAAAAGATGAAGATATTTTCATTACTAAGTTTCATTGTTTTTTGAAAAAGAAGGATTAAATTGGGGAAATGTGTATTCAATCACATCCGACGGAACACCAGCAATGCTCTGTCATCGTTCATGTTTTAGAGAAAAAGTGAATTAGGTGAATTCTGAAATAAAATATCTTCATTGCATGTTGTTGCATCGATATGCATTGGCATTAAAACCTCTCCCATCTGATTAAAAATCAGTCCTTGGCGATGTTGTGAACATGGTGAACTCAATCAAATCTAGAGCCATAAATACAAGACTTTTTTCACTTTTCTGTCAGGAATTGGGAAGCAACGAACAAAATGTCCTCTTCACACTAAAGTTTACTGGTTGTCGATGGTAAATGAATTAGCAAGGGTTGAATCACTAAAAAAAGATATTACTGAATTCTTCATGCGAGATAACATTTTGAAGTCAATGGAATTTGAAAGAAAACTATCAGACAATCAATGGCTTCAAAAGCGTGCCTATTTAACTGATATTTTTTAAGTTTAAATACTTTTATTTTGTCACTTTAAAGTAGGTTTATAACTGTGATTGATTTAATTTTCAAAATGAGATCATTTATAATGAAGCTTAAATTTTAGGAAGAAAGGATTGAAAATAGAAATTTTACTATGTTTGAACATCATAGCGAGTACGAAGTATAGAACATATTATTTCCGAAAAGCAGGCATATCCTTTACACTGATTGTTGTTAATGTTCAAAAATAAAAAATACTAGTTTTCCTTTGTGTTTCAAGTTATTATTTTTTATTAGTTTTTGAATAAAGCCTTTTGAGTTAACCCTTTGAGGCTTAGTGTGACACCTGTGTACCAAGAAATAATAATACTCTGCTTGTATTTATTTTACGAGCTTGTCTACAAATGTTTTTTCAAAAATGTTTGAGTGAGATAATCACCAGTAGAAATATAATGATAAATATTATAATGAATGAAACCAGAAGATATATGAACCAAAAAGGCATAATCTGAGAGAAGGGTCTACAAAAATTACAATGATTGACAGATTATTAGAGTACTTGCAATATTTTATGGGTACAGTTTATTGCAAATTTGATACCTCATTATCACTTTCTTTTTTTAACGTTCTCTCTTACATTTCACCTTCTTCAAACTTCAAATCCAAGGCATGATAGAATTTATAAAGTAAGATCTTATTTGAGCATTTTAATCATGTATTCCATACAGCAATAACTTCAACACACTAAAGATCAGTTGATGAGCATATGATAAAAATTTTAACGATATATATTGTTAAGCACTTCATTAAGTATAAACATCTAAAGTAGGGGTTTAATATTTGTATCGGTACATTTTTAAAATAAATTTTCATAAACTGAATTTTGTTGGCTCCGATATTACCTGAAATAAATTAAAATTTAGTAGATTCGAATAAATTTCATTCGCCTTAGACAACAAAATTAAAATTTCTATTGTACAAAATTGGATGAATTTTTAAACTTAGTAACTTTTCCTAAAGTAGCTAGTTACTTGATACTATTTTTACGGTAGTTTTATGACCCTCTCATTTCAAAAACTGTCAATCAAAATAATATTTAATTTTTTTTTCATAACTTAATATTTAGTTTAAATAATGCCATATTTAAAATAAAATTTCAAAAATAATTGAAGATATTTTGAAATCAGGGTTAGGCCTAAATATAGTTTTTTTTTATATTTTACAAAAGTAAAAAGAAATTTTTTACATTTATGTTAAGGATTGAAAAATGTTATTTATATAAAATATTTGCAAAAAAATAAGAGATTTTTAGGCTTCGGGTTAGGATTAGATAAGGCCATTTTTCATATATATTTTCATAAATTGGAAATTTTTAATATTGTTGGCTCAGGCATTACATGCAATAAATTAAAATTTAGTGGATTTCAATAAAGCTCTTTTTTGTTTTTACTAATTTGCACGAGCTTACAACATTAAAATATCTATTGTACAAAATTTGCTGAATTATATGCCTTCAAACTTTGTAACTTTTCCTAAAATCGCTAGTTGCATCTTTGATATCTCCCGTTTTTCTGTTTAAATTTTGATAGGGCTGTTTTAGAAAGGGACACGATTTGAAGAAAGGAAAGCGTTGTTGCTTGCAGTTTTGGGAGCTTTTTATATTTTTCCCACGCCACTTCGTGACCCTAACATTATTTGAGCATTTTTAATTCAAAACTTCTTATTGTATAAAGTTTATAAAATGTTTATGTTTTTAAATGGTTTCAAATAAATAAAATTATTATTTGATTTTTTTTAACTTTATAATTTATTTTTGTATCTTTCTGTATAGATGCTTGTTTTTTAATGGCTAAGCCTTAATCCCTTAAATTAAAATCAATGTCTAGCAATAAATCATCTCCTGGTGTTCAAAAATCATCTTCAGCTAATATTTGGTTTGTAAGTTTAATAAATTTATCTTATTTTTTTGTATATGATATATTCTCTAAATTATTATTTTTTAAATGTCTTGTAAACTCTATAATATCTTGGTTCCATGTTATATAAATATTATTTGTATTGATTAATGTTATCTATAATGTTTTCTCCTATTTTTTCTTAAAACATATTCAATTTTTGATTAATTTTCTTTAGCTTCATAATTTTAATTTATAACGTTTAATATTTAAAGGGTCACACGTTTATATCTTGTAGGCTATGTTACGGATATTTTATCTTTAATCTGAATTTTAAATTTTGAAATTAAACACTTTCAAAAAATTACGCGGTTTTATCTTTTGCTTTATTTTTTTCCTTTACTTTATTTATATACTTTAAGATTCTTTTAATTTTTGTTAATATTCCTCATTGTTATCGAAATATCATTGCAGTTCCATAACTTTTGGATTTACTGTTATTACTAAATTTCTCAATTCTTTAAATTGGAAATACAAATCATAAATTTTTTTTGATATTTACCAATAATGAAAATATTAATTTCATCAAAAATAAGTAAAATTTCAATAAATCACCACTTATCCAATATAACTATAAAAATTTAACATGAACAACAAAAGATTCTTTTATTAACATTAACTTTAATGTTCTTATATAAGCATTATATTCCATATAATATTAAAAGTGGCATATATTTAAAGCTATAAAACTTTAACTATGATATAGAACAGTTGCCAAAGCTATAATCTTAAATATTAATTTTAGGAATTTCTTGGATGTAGTCGTCTACATAAGGAATATATCATATATTTTATGATATTTATCAGTTAATTTAAGTATAAATACAAAGTATACACAAGAACTTATCAATTCGTATACGGTTAGACATTTTGGGGATTATTCATGATTTTTTATAAGTTTTAAATATGGAACTCCTGACATTTGATATCAATGTTTCAATAATTTTTTTCTTTCTAATTTTGCGGTTTTGATCACCGAAATAGAATTTTGCTTTTTTGATACCATAAAAAATTAAAAAGATATTTAAAAATTATATTCTCAGGGGCGTACGAGAGAAAAAAATTTATTTCTCAGCAAATTAGCGTGAAAAGATAAAAAATTCTAGATCTGGGGAATTTTTTTAGATTTTAAACTCTAATTGTTAAAAATTTTCGATCAATATATTCATTTTTTAGATAAGTTATATAAAAAATAGTTATTGAAAATGTCATTGTTGTTTTGGTTAAGATGATAATGTTACGATGCTACTTTGTGCCAGGCTCAAATTATTAGCCGGTGAAAAGGTATTGCGCCCCCTTGGAATTAGATTTCGCTTTTTTTGGAAAAGCAAAATTCCATTTTTGATGATTACTTATTCCATTTCAAAAATAAGATATTTTTCAAGATTTTTATTTGAATACGTATTTAAAAACTGAAGATCCAAAAGAAACAACTTTTACAGAATCATAAAACAAAAATGAATGAAGAGAATGAAAATCATAAACTCCTATTACAAGTTCAAGTGAAATGTTTTCAAATTCAAGTTAAACGTTTTTAAGTTTAAGTGAAATGTTTTCAAATTTAAGTGAAATGTTTTCAAATTCAAATCAAATTTTTTAAAGTTTTAAGTAGTTTTATTTTTAGGTTCGACTTGAAAACTTTTTTCAAGTCAAAAAAAGTAAAAAACTTTTAACTTGAAAATATTTGATTTTTTGTTGACAGAGGATGTATTATGTGTAATTACACATCTTTTACACATTTTTAGAGTTCTAAAAAATTTAAAAATGCAAACTAAAAAATCTTAAAATTTTTTAAGTTGAATCTAAAGATAAAATACACTTAAAACCTGAAAACGTTACTTAAATTTGAAATCATTTTACTTGAACTTGTAATGCTATAAATGTTTTCACTTTCTTAGATGTATGTCTCCTTAGAATCAGCCTTACTCCCTGTGCCTAGAGCTGGGTCTCTAACAAACGGATCGCGTGCTCCTGCTGTCTGGCTCAAGCCAGCTGAGCAAGAGAACGTGAGTTTTGCCTGAGGACACCATAAATGTTCTGATAATATCGAAGTCCCTGCTCATTGGTAATATCTGTAGTTGCATTGTAGCCTGGACTCTTTTCATTTCTCTTCAGTTAGAATTAGTTGTATGCCATTTAAAACCATCCTTGTTTTATAAATGATTTTTGAAAAAAACAGGAAATATTAGATGAAAAAGAACATTTCAAGAACGTTGGAAATATGTTTGAAAGAACGTGGAAAATGACAGATTCAGTGTCTTTGCTGAAGACAACTGTCCTTTCCCAACAGTACAATATCAAACTACAATTCACAGAACGAAGGCTTTGATCATTTTTAGTTATGTGATGCTTAATCCTAAATCGTGAGAATCATGTTTTTTTAGATATCTGAATTGGAATTTCATTCGAAAATTGAATTGGTACCTTCCGATACCTCAATCCCAATTCTTTTTATTAGGAGTATTTAAAAAAGTTAGATTTTTTTGCACAAATTAACCTTAAATTTTATTTAACTCGGTTTATTGATATTCAAAATCCAAGCACATAAAATATTTAACATGGGAACATTAAGAATTGAAATCGTACAAAACTGATATCCTCCCTTCACTAATGATTTTGAAAGCCAATTAAGACGATAGATAAACTTTGTTAACTGAGATAATCACTATTGCAAGACATGTTTGTTGCACAAATTGTCAGATGTTGCAAAACCAGCTATGCAATCAATCAAATGATTGCAAAGACATCTCACCCATTAACTGAGCTCAATTTCTTGAAAGACTGTTTCGTGAATGTGCCGTAATTCTCTGTTCAGAAATGTAAAAAAAATTTAATTAGTCTTAACTAACACCTTGCTCTGCAAATTTTATGTCATTTTGTGTGGATAAGCACTTAATTTCATTATCTCAAAATTTTTTTCAATTTTTGTTTGTGACATTGATAAAGATTTTAAAGCAATCAAAGAACTTAGTCACATTGAAAGATACGACAACAGGAGGATATGTAACGTTGGAAAGTTCCTTTAAGTGCTAGTTTAAAGTCTTAGAAGATTGTATCTTTATCAACTGATGGCGTAACTGCTATGTGTTCTAAAAACTCGGGCGTGATTGGTTTAGTTAAGACTTTAACTTAGCTGGAAAACTTCTGTACCTGTTTATTGTTTGATTCATAAGTATTACCTCTTTTGAAAAACAATGAAACTACGAAATGTAATTGATGTCTTCGTAAATCCTAATACGATCACAGCACAAAGTTTGAATGAAGTTTCGTAAAAACACCTTAACCGGTTATCGACCACACTCGACATATGTCGACTTTACAAAAATGTGAATCCTAATACGATCACAGCACAAAGTTTGAATGAAGTTTCGTAAAAACACCTTAACCGGTTATCGACCACACTCGACATATGTCGACTTTACAAAAATGTGAATCGTCTGCGTTTATTAACCCATTAATGACCAACCTCTAGCATATGAGTTTTGAGCTAATTTATGATAGTTTTATGTAAACAGAACTCAATTACACTATTTAACATTCAGAACGTTTAAATTTTTTGAGCAAAAAATAAATCATAACAAAAAGTTATATTGTCGTTAAAGGGAGCATATCATTTTATTGATGATGTGCTCCATATATAATATATAAAAGTAAATTGAAAAGAAACTCAAGGGGAAACTTAAAAAAGTAAAATATACACATGTTTATGAACTGAAAAAGTGGACTCAGTGAAACTGAAAGTGAGATTGGAAATAATGAAGAGGCAAATACAACCTCGAATTAAAATAAAGATGGAGTATTGTCAGTTTGAAAAAAGAAGAGTGTCTATTTTTTTATTGTAGAAGAAACAAGATGAAAAAAGATTCAACAAATTTATTAAAAAACTTTATTTTGAATGAAAAGTGTGAAGAATGTATGTAGAGACGTTACACTTGGTGTTTTTTAGTATTTTTACAAAACAATATTTTTTGAGTAGGAAGATTGAAAGTCAAGGTCTTTTGATCAAGTTAATGTCATTGTAACTTTATTTGTAAAAAAAGGAATTTGAATTTTGTTTGAGAATTTTGAGAAGATATGTGTTAACAATTTCAGTATGAAAAGTTGTCCAGAGGTTTTCTTTATACAGACAACTTTTTGTACAAAAAAAGAATTTTGTAGGATGCGTGAAATAAAAATCGGAAGAAAGGACCACCCTTCTTTAAAGTATGTCATTTGGTATTGTGTAACATTTTGATTTGATCTTCCCTCACCCATCAATTTGTTATATTCTGTATAATTTGGTTGTTGTATGTATATAATTTTTTTGTTGAAGAGCACCATCTTTTAATTTTTTTATTGGTTTACTCCTAGGCAGGTGGATGAAGATTCACTACGTTATTACCTAGGTTATAAAATTATTTTAGAACTTGGTATAGGATAATCAAAATTCTCTTTTTTTTAAGTAAGATTTTTATTAAGAATTGGAATTTCTGCAACCTATCACTTCTTATTACACTGTGGGTAAATCCCTTCTTTCTTAGAAGTTCGAACAAATGCAAGGAGAGAAGTAATTATCATTATCAGGTGGTAATTACTTTGTGGTAAAAGATTAGCGAATTTCATTACCACACTACCTCCTATTCCTAATTCTTTGTTATATACTTCAGATTTACGATATGGTGAAATAGAAATAATGTAGATCTGAAGTGACATTGTCCACTCTTATACCCGAATCTAATAGGTTTTTTATAAATTGTTTAGAAGGATGCTTGGTAATATTCAATCATGGATTCATCAATACTAATATTTTTCGATTCAGGATATAACGTAAAAAACGAAGGTTTATTTTGTCATAAAAAGGCTTTATTTTTGCCAACTTATTACCGCATTCTAGGCACTGGTTATCAGCTAAATGAATATAGCTAAGAATTTTCTCAAAGGATTACGACTAAATGCTTTAGCTATCGCTATGTTATGTATATCGTCTTTTTGCTCCCAAAACATTCTAGTTCTGAAACTGGGTGTAACCATTTATCATAAGAACACTTAAAAAAAGCTTCAACTCAGATTTATCCATACTAAAATTTAAATCCCCCTTATCCCTTTTAGATACAAGATTGTCTGTTGTAGAATAAATTCCATAATTTCATCATCAAAAAAAGTCAAAATATTTTACTGGGGAAAATGAGTTTATATCATCTAGAGAGGTTGAATGCGGGAATCGTTATTACACAATATACTTTTTATGTCAATTTTTTTCCATTTTCTTGAGTCTGGAGTTCTTTTATCTATCATAGTATCATCTTCATCGCGCATAACTCCTTCGAACATCGATATTATTTAAAACCAAACTTGCACTAGCATTCAATTGTTTTCCGAAAGGTTGTCGATTGAAAGTTCATAATCTTCATCACCACTGTCAACATCGCTTATGTATGAATTTTCTGGAGGACAAATGTAAATTTGAGCAGAAGAAAATTCACTATCAGTCAAAAATGATATGGCTTCATTCACATTCATATTCTGAAACATTTATTAGTATAAAAACTCTCGTTATAACCTTACTACACACGGACATACACACACACACACACACACACACACACACACACACACACACAAACACACACACACACACACACACACACACACACACACACACACACACACACACACACACACACACACACACACACACACACACACACACACACACACAACACACACACACACACACACACACACACACACACACACACACACACACACACACACACACACACACACACACACACACACACACACACACACACACACACACACACACACACACACACACACACACACACACACACACACACACACACACACACACACACACACACACACACACACACACACACACACACACACACACACACACACACACACACACACACACACACACACACACACACACACACACACACACACACACACACACACACACACACACACACACACACACACACACACACACACACACACACACACACACACACACACACACACACATACATATAGACGAGAAAAAATTGGTATACTTACGAAAAAGAAATTAAAAGAAAATTTAGATTCAGAAATTCAGTGAATGTTTCAGAAAAGTAAAAAGAAATAAAGAAAATTGAAAAAGATCGAGGTAGTCGTAATCGAATACGGATCAAAAGGCAGTGATAATTTTGGTTGAAAGATATTTACGTTTTGTATCACATCAATATTACTGTCGATTTGGAACTTCAAAATAAAAATTTAAACAATATTCTGTACAAAGAACAAATGATAAACAAACATAAACTTTTCTTCTAGAAAAACTCATTAATTATTGTTTACATTGATTATGTGCAATCAAGGTCAATAGTTACTGCGTAAATTTATACGTAATGAAGCTGACTTAAAAATGGTATATTAGGATCTTGTTGTAACGAGTTTTATTGTCGATTGGCCAGATAAAAGTGAACAAGAGATTTTTCGGAAATTACATAATTGACCTTGATTATGTAGTCTTTTGTGACAATATAACTTAAAAGTTATATTTTATTTTGTTGATTCAAAGAACTCCAAAAATATTTTTTTTTTAATTCTGAGTTTTAGGTTCTCCTTATTACACTCTAATTTAGTTATAAAGATTGCATCGAGGCTTAATGTCTGCTTTATCGTGCCATAGTTTTGGTACTGGTAAAATAGTAATTATTTTGTAACTGGTTTTCATACTGGAGCTCATTATTTCTATTTTGAAGATATGTGCCCCAATAAATCAACAGGTTTATTTAACAAAACTGTCATTAAGGTCTTTAGATTAAAAAATATATGAAAAAACGTTTTTGTGTTAAGAAATTTTATAGTAAAAAAAACATAACTTTTAAGTTAGGATGTCATTAATGGGTTTGCGTTTAAATACAAATCTTCTGCTTTGCATTATATATCGTCTGATTATTCTGGTCGATAACGGGTTAAGGGTTCCGCGAGAAATAGTGTATTTTTTACGTTTAAGTTTAGATTTTTTTAACTAAAATTTTTTAATCACATATCATAAAAAATAGTAAGAATCTTATCTAGCACCACTAATAATTATGATACAAAAGTGTTCTCAAACTAGTACAAATAATATATATTTTTTCATCGTAGTTTACTTTTTATCATATATTTTTAGAATGACAAAATTTAACCAAATTTTTATTGACTTTTTTGTTAGTTTAATTTAGAATCCTTTTTTGGCTTTAATCTTATTCCTTTTCTTTTGCTGTGATAAAAATGTACGAAAACATTTTTTGCGTAGGTTTCTTTGAAAGAGTTAATATATTCCAAGGCTTCCGCGAAGGTAAAAAGGTTAAGAAACGCAGGACTAACCTGTGAAATAATTGTTAAGGCATCTACTATAACAACTTTTCAAAATGGTTAAAAAAAGCGCTGCGAGAAAAGTAATCATCAGTAGTTTTGAGCAGAGTAGAGAGAGACTAAGTGATCTAAGCTTCTCAGTAGACTTTTTGGTTATTGTGATATTTTAAAAAGCATATTTTTGCTTTGCCAATGTGACATTTACATTTAATTCAATTATTCAGTGAAAATTCCTTCGAAAATCATGATTATCTCCCATTCTCCTTCTGTAAAAGTTACATTTGAATACTTATTATTGGCAATGGATTGACTCAAGGATGCGGCTTGTGGAGATGGGTGTTTTCCCATTAAATTTTTGATTTTTTTTATTAAATTTTTGGGTCTTTTTTAAATAAACAATATAAAATATAAGCCCAAAAATCTTGAGTGTCCCATTAAAATTTTTTTCACCTAAATTCATCATTAATGCAGATGTATTATATGCCATTAAGGTGTCAAATAATTTACTCCTTTTTCTTGAATCGAATCCCAACATTTAAGCCGCGCATGTGAATCTGTACTGTAGCTGATAATTTAATCTATGAAACGCTTGAATCTTGCGGGGTTTTTCTTCTATTATTTCTCTGATAGAACTCAAATAGTCTTCAATTATAACTTCGAATCGTATGAATCTGAGGTTTCTTCCGGTGTTCTTCTACCGTTGTGGAGTCTGAGTCCGTGGAGTTGCACCTCACTCCGATTTCATAAATAGTTATATTCATATATGATAGGTTAAACAACAAATTCATAGACATTCTCTTTTGTGTGCAACGTTACAAAATCGGAGCATAAAAATTTTCATCATTTTAATCTAACTTTGTGTTTTGCAACTCACAGAAAAAGGCTCAAAAATTCAATATAATTAAAGAATGAACTTTTGTTATTCAGGGCGAACAATTTTTGACCTAAACACTTTTTGCCTTTTGAAATTTTGACTTTTAAACGTAAAAACTTGAAATTTTTTACTTAAAATTTTTTTTTGCAAATATCCCAGTTTATATATCATCAGAAACAAAAATGTTTTATTGCATACAAATTGCTGAATATATTAGCACTAAAGAATGAAAAATAAACGTTCAAACATTTGAATTAAATGATACTTTTTGGATCGAAGTTTCGATCTTTACCTAAAAGTTTGTTTAACATTGAAAATGAGCTTTCAACTGAAGTAGTTGTAGATGGACTTTTGTGTAAAAGTAAGAATTCACTGGTTGAAATAAGACGGTTTTTATTACACCAGCGCCTTGTAAATGAACATTGCTCAGTTTATAAGTATAAAGTTTTTTAGAAAAAAATTGTTTAACCAAATTCTTTTGAAAAAATAATTTGGAATAAATTTGTTTTTTGGATGTTTTTGTTTTGACTTAGATAAAAATATTATAAAGCAATAATTTGAATTTTTTGAAGAGAATGTAAGAAAGACATTATTAAACTATAAAAATAAATCAATAAAATATGTCGAAGAAAATAGATCAAACATTTTCCATTGCAACAAAAAGCATAAACGGGTAAGATTTAGAACAGTTGGAGATTTATAATATTTGAAACAGAAAAGGTGGTGTTGCATAATTAAAATTTTTTAAAGTAAAATGTTGCATAAATATAAATTAGAGGAGTCATCAGTGTTCAGTCGCAAAAGCACAAATAAATTGAGTCGGCGTCCAAGTCGCAAAATTCATTCTTACTCCACAACCATATTTTTGATTACTTTGTATTCCCGTGGTTCCCAACCTTACTCACCATATGGCACCTTTGCTGGTCTTTTTAAAATTACATGATTTTCACACGGCTTTTGAAAGCTATTTGGTAGTGGTATTTTGCAATCTGCACTAGCGCTTCTTTCGTCGTTTCAGCAATAATGTTGCATGTAAGAAGAACGATAATTATTTGTTTGCCAGTAATTCGAAGTACCATTTTTTGATATCAATTTTGATAGTTTTTGAGAAACTTGAAGAATTATTTCAGAAATTGTTCATTTTTTGATCATTATACAAGTCTTTTACTCGATAAATCTCAAAATAGTGAAGTCAAGGAGATGAATTTCTTAAAAATGAAAACATTTCAAAAAATGCTAAAAGACTTTCATTCGAGAAGAATATAATTTCTTTAAAAATTATTTAAAAAATAAATGTTTAAAAGCCTACACCTAAGATAATCTATTTAGTTTTTTTCTTGGTTCTGTTGTTAGCACAATTGAATTGATTCGTGATGCGGCATCCTTATATTTCTTTCTAGGTGGTTCACATCAGCAGAAATCTCTGACATCTGAATATCTTGAAACTTAATTAGTTGTTTTAAGACTTAAAAACTTTCAGATGACTCGATGCTAACACCCAAAATAAACAGCTAAGACGGGGTATTTAGTAAAGCCAATAATACTGACATTGATTAGTGAAGTCAATAATCCATAATAGTTTTGACTTAGAGAATTTTGTACCTGAACTAATTAGTTCGTTAAGGTGGAGTATTTCAAAAATATTATTTAAAAAATAAATAATATATAAAATATAATAATAAAAAGCTTTTGATAATATATAAGTTAAAAGAACCAGAAAACAGACCAACTTTTAAATAGGTCACATGCAAAATATAGATTTGTTACAAAGAAGGCAGGCAGGAGCTAAGAACGTCATTTTCTCAGCCTTTCCTCTTACCAATTAAAGAATAATCCTGGTTCATATCAAAAATTTTGGTTAAGTGGATTCATTACTCTGTACTGAGACACTTTACAGCTTAAAATTGAATTTTAAAATTTAGTTAAAATTTTTAGCTACGAAATGTTACCAAACTAGATAACTAACATAGAAAAGTATGGAATCAACATCTTATATATTCTTCATATTATTGCTAACCTACACATATATTCCGTTAGTAGAGTAAATTGTTTGAAAATTCATTTCGAACTTGGCTCTAGGAGTATGAAGTATGAAGTCGTGAATTTAGTTAATGAAATCATTTATACAGAAAATAAACTCTATACAATTTTTACGCATTAGATCCAATAAAAAGCAGACAATAAGATATAAAGGGTAATCTAGGATACTTTTACTTTACTTAGCGGTACGTAATCGGTTAAAACCAATCTTACTTAAAGGCAGGCCTGGCGTTTTGCGTTATCCACAACGCCATATCACCCGATGCACTAAAAACACGAATAACTTTTATGAAATAATTTGCCTACTTATAAGTTTTATAACAAAAAATGTGAAGAAAATTGTAAAAACATTGCGAACTATCAAGGCCATCTTGATAAAAAAACTAAAATAAAATAAAATAAATATCTAGGAATTCCAGAATGCTATTAATTTGAATTCTGTAATAAAAGACTTGATTGTTTAAATTATATTTGGCAAATATAATAAGGGCATCTACGCTAACTTGTGTATCCTATCTCTTTCAGTTAGTTTAATGGGGGTAAAACTTTTATGCTTTAAATTATAGAGATTAGTGCTAATTCCATAAATATAATAAATATTTGGCCAGCTTAAAAATTTGTGTGTTCCTTTTTAAATTTATGTCTACATTACTGCCTCATTGATTATTATTATTATATAAAATATACCGGAAATTAATTTTATAAAAAATAGATTTTAAATATTCATTCAAAGACTTAGCCTTAAAACAAGAAGAAAAGTATATTGAAAATGTATTTACAAGCTAAAAAATGTCTTTTAAATAATATATATATAAGGATATAGAATTGAGAGAATTCAAAATTATTTGTGAGTCGAAAAGCTCACACTTCTCAGACTCATTCTCAGGTCTGTTTTGATACAATTCATTCTGCTGAACCCCCCTTTCGCAACTAACAGATGAACTTGGTAAAAAAATTCAATCTAAACCACTCATCAATCAGCATTTCCTTTGCAAAGGAAGCAGTTGGAATAGGGGCTCCTTGAAATGCTGCACCCGTTTCTCAAGCTCAGCATCCCAAAAATCTGGCAGTTTCTTCTCCTCTGGCCATCCATTGTGTCAAATATGGATATATTCTGTGCTACTGTTGCATCCATGGTCTTGAATCGCTCTGTCAGAGAAGCTTTCCCATCAGAGAGGATAATTCTTCTATCCTTTTAATAGCTTGTTTCCCCTGCTTCTACTCTTAACTGGACTTCTCTGATGACACCAGTAGGAAACACTTCAGACAAAAAAACTCAATCTTTCCTGGGTTATGTTCCAGTTTGTTTAAAAAGAAATAGCATTGTTCACTGATGATTTGATTTCTGACAACATCAGGGTTTCTCTTTGAAATGTAGCAGAAAGTGGGCGTAAGACTGCCAGAAAGTCATGAAGAAAATCACAGTACTTTAAAAACCTAAAATCACAAATGGCTTTCAGCAGTCCTTTTGCTTTTTGAGCATCAGAAGTTCCCACATTAGAGTTGTTCTGCAACTGAAAGACCACAGCTTGCCAGCTTTTCAAAAATGCTTGAAGTGCCTGTTCTTTGCTGGCAACCCATCTCACAGCATCGATGTCTCTTAGTTTTAGCAACGGCATTTCTAAAGCTGCTGCAACTTCTTTTAGCTGGGATGAGCGCTTTGGTGAAGAATGATAATAGATATACAAATCCTCTGAGAGTCGTCTCAACTTGTTGCATAAATGGTACAGCTTTCAATGAATCCAGGTCTGCCAGTTGGAGTCTATGAGCTACACAATGATTGACAACCAAATGGGGAATATCTTTTGTTAATTTAGCAGCAACACCACCAACACAGCCCAACATTGTTCTTGCTACATCGGTTGAAAGACCTCTGTAAAATAGCCATCAGCAGTGTCATTTTCAATTTTCTGAATTATATATCTTTTTTTATAGTAGACTTGTTTGACTTTTAGGCAGATTTTCGATATTACTTTTCTTGTTTTAAGGTTAAGTCTTAGAATGAATATTAAAATTTTTTTTATCATTAACGTCCACTTATTTGTTATAGTAATGCAAATCTATAAGCAGTAATATAGCCAGCCATTTGAATAAGAGCCCATGCATGGAAAGCCACCTCACGTTTGAGTGTAGCAAGAGTTTTTCAAATCTGAAAACAAACAAGATTTGAAGCATTTGCTTGAAATTCCCCTTTTTAATGACTTCATTGAAAACATTTTTCAACTCATCGGGTATGGTTTTATGGCTCGGCGCATTGGGTACCAATTACATCTGGAGATTTTTGCTTATCTAGATTCCGACCTAATACCATGTGCTGTAAAAAAAATTGATCACTTTGTCAAATGTTTCTCTTATATTTGATTTATTGCTGAGTTTCGCAAAATAAAAAATTGTCTGCCAGGTTCTTGTCATATACATATTGTACGTAAACGCAAGGCTGAGACAAGTTTGCAGCATTCATCGTTTCATCAATCTGAGAAAAAAAAATGAAAATCGATTTTTGATTCAATTAAACCACGTCTGACATGTCATCAAACACCTCTCCTATTAGCCTTCTAACGGTATCGTTTGACAGGAAGATATGCTTCAAACTCTTAGCCCTTCAATATATCTTTGCAACAAAGGAATATCAACTGTTCTACTATGTTGTGGGACTTTTTGACAACAGATATTTTTTGAAACTTTTCAAACCATACTTAATATTTTGCAAAAACATTCCTATTTTATTTATCAAACATGAATTTGTGCAATCGTTCAGCCAATAGTTTTGTTTACTTAACTTGAGTGCTTCACTACCGGCCCAAGCTTCACTTGACGGACTTTAAAAAAGTGGATGCTAACACAAATGACACTTACGTTCCTCTTCCCCACCAAACTTTAATGCAGTAAAACGAAATTTGAAGTGTGAGGCGTCATATTTTAGCCATTAAGAAAAATTCACATTTACAAATTAGGCCTGAAAAGCAATAAAAGAAAAAAATAAGTATCCAATTCAAAATCTAACTTATTTATTCTTTTTAAATGTGATTTATTGGCAAAAGACTCAATATGGGTTCAATATTTTGGGGAAAACGATTCACTCAGTGACCCCTTCTCGATCCCCATGGAACTTCTTGGCGGCACCGCTAGAAGGTCGATGCAATCAGAATTACAAACAAGGTAATTTGACTTCATAAAATCTGTGCAGTTGTGGTAGGATTGAGAGCTGTGATATAGATTTTGAGGATGTGATTCCCTGAATCAGGTTCCACGTCCCTCTTGCGTAGAGTCTCTTGGGAAACACTGCTTAATACTTTATATATTATTTTAATTTCAATTCAGAATTTTGAAATTGTAAGCATTCGATTTTTGAAATGTTTCTGTAAGTCGCTAAATAATATTCTTTCCAATTTTTTTGTTGAAAGTTTATATTGGCATTATATAAGATATTTCTGCTGCGATAATCTCCTAATCTTTCTGAACATATATACTCCATAAAAAATCATCGCTTTGTACCCCATGCTAATGCTCACAATGTTTAGTTATCAAAGAAAGCTAAATTCTGATTAATACTTATATTCATTTATATTTTCTATCGATCGTCCAAAAATGGGCAAAAAGGAGTTTTGCAATTTTGTATAATTTATTTAAAAAAATTATGCGATCCATGCAATTAAACTATTTTTTTTTATAAAAAAGACTTTCATTTGTTACACGGCATCTAAAGTTAAAATATATATTTCAGATTCAGTACTACGATCTATTGTCGTACGTACTCCTTAAAAAATCTCCGCGTACCCCATGTTGGCAAGCGCTGGTTTATAACTATAACTTACTTACCGCCCTAAACACATTTAAGTTTCTTGATTCAATTATTATCTAATTATTTGATAGCTCTCCTCTATTTTCTCATTGGTCACCTCACTTCTTAAGGATTTCCTGCAATGCATTACCAGATAATAATCGTAGAAAGTAGATATGAATCATAGAAGCAATTATTTTCATCAGATCGGTGTCTTCTTATAAATCTATCTACCCTCCTTCTTCGGCAGGCATAAAAGTGTTGTTTCAAAGACGAGAGAGAATCTTATCGAGATGGTTGTAGTAGCGCCTTTTCACATTTTTATTCTACCATCTATCGTCTATCTGCAACCATGCGTTGTTTGGTTACTATTTCGCGCATTATCTTCACAATTTGCACGTTGTTGTGATATATAATTCTTATGTTGGTTTTTGAACTGATGCGAAGATATAAAATGTATACAGAAAATCTCTCCTAAAATTTGTTTTGCCCCTTTTTGAACTCTCTTGAGATATATATAAATTTATACCCTTTCTATTAGCCCAAACCCAGCTTCCTCTGCTCCCACTGGGTTGAGAGTCTTGTGTCTGTTCTCAATGGATACGTATATAATGAACACGCTTTGACTCTCTCTCTATTATGGTGTTCAATATAGAGGAAAGCTTTCTTTCTCAGCATTACCTTTTAGAAGAAATGTCCGATTCTAACGCTTTTTATAATTATTCTAGAACTACATAACTCCCATATCTGTCTATTGAGATTTGTCTCTTTTCTAACACCCAAAATGGAAGTGGAAGCTTTTTCATCTCATGTTTTACTAGATTTCCTTTCTTACTTATCATAGAAAAAAAAACTTGAATAATGTCAGCTACAAAACTTCAACGAATAGAGAGACGAAGATAGCGCTAGCAATCTAGAAAAAATCAACAAAATCTTCATTCATTCTTTCATTCGTAAGACGACTGCAGTATAATTTCCTTAGTAAGGGAACCATAGAAAATAAAATATTTTGATAACTACAAGCAATCGTTCGTTATGCATAGGAGTAAAAAAAATATTAAATAATTATTTTCTGCACGCTTTTCTCTCTTTTTTGACATTAAATCTACTATTCGTTGAATTGCATTGTGAATAGTCGTCAAATAGCGATGTCATTATGCAACGCGTATCCTTCATAAATTAAATTTTGATCTTTGTAATTGGTCAAAAATATGTAAAAATAAAAACTTTAGTTCTCTCCTCCTCCAATTTGTGGCACACTATCTCTACCTATTTTCAGGAAAAGTTTTATCAATTAGAGTAGGCAAAACGATTTCAAATGGGAAGTTATGTTAAAACATTTTCATCTATAATAATATGGGGACTTTGATTGAATCTTCAAATATTTACCAATTGTAGTTTTCGGGAATATATGCCCTTTAGATATATTACTTAGATTCAGCCACGTCGCCAGACTCCAAAACAGATTTTAATGGGACCGGGGCTATAAGAATGTCTATACATTCATATATTTCAAGGGAGTTTCGCGAGGGGGAGGGGGCGGCAAAGTATCTTGCCCCTCCCCTTATTGAGGGGCGGGTTAAATTTTTATCAGCATGTTTTAATCTCAAATGTTAACAAAGGTGAATTTCCATTGAAATTTGTAAAAATATCAATATGCCTAAAATTTTAAGATTTATAGTATTTAGCAGAAGTAAAATGTTTTTTATGCAAGAGATGGAATATGATGTACAACTTTTTTATAATGTATTATTTTAAAAATATATATACTTTTATAGATTTCATCAAACCATGTGTTTTATGAAATGTATGAATACGGATTGATCCATAAATTTTAACTCTGCTCATACGCACATTATATATTTTTTCCTCATACTTTTTCTATACATTAATTTTTTTCCAATTTCATTTAATAATTTGAAATGCCTTTTTTAATCAAGCCTGATGAAGAAAAACAAAGCAATTGTAAAATGAGAGTTCCGTCTTCTCGTCATCGAACTTCAGAAGAGCCGCATCTTGGCAAGTACAGACTGCTCAAAACGATTGGAAAGGGAAACTTTGCCAAAGTTAAGCTCGCTAAACATGTTTCTTCTGGCATGGAGGTATGAAGAATGAACGAATTTTGTCGTGCACCATTTTTAATGATTTCTTTAAATGATCTTTAGGTTGCAATCAAGATTATTGACAAAAGTCAACTCAATTCGACAAGTCTTCAAAAAGTACGTTCACTTATGACAGTGTTTTTTTTTCTAAAAGTGTTACACACCGTGAGAAGACTAATTTGCATGTATTGGCAAACTTTTTTTTCACTCTGCCGCCTATCTTAGTTCTTTACACATCAAATATGATTTGTAACACATTTTGTCATTTCCAAATGTTATATATGACATAAATATTGATAAAAATGGGAAATTAGACACCAAAAACATAATAATCAGTAATACTCAAATATCTATTTCTTTCACTTTCAATGAACTTTTTTAGGAAAAGTGTTTGATTTTAAGGCATTTTTTTTAATATGTTGCCCCTTGATTAATAACAACAACAACATATAAAAAATGGGTAAGCCACTGGTAACTGTTTTTTTCTTCACGTCGTCCCTCAACCTCAAAAAGTCAAAATTTCATTAGTTTGTGGGCCACGGTACGAATCTCTCTGTACAAAATATATCTTCTTCAACCACGATCATCAAACTGGCGGAAGTAAAATTGCTTGAAAAGCAATTTTTATATTAATATTTGTATTCACGGTCACTTATTCCTTAAATGTATATATATTTTTCAAGGTCGAAGCTAAAGTCATGACTGTTACTTCTTATCGATCTTGTTGATGTGTATTATTCTTATTTAATCTAATTTCTTTCAGAAAGTATGAACGATTTATTTATATGCATCTATATTTTATTTATAGTATATATGTGTGAAAATCGATTCAAAATATTTATACTCTTTTTAACAAGTAGACTCTTACCGTGTGTTTAAAGTAAAGGTACTCTGTGGTATTTTCATTGAGAAGGCACAATTGCGCCGTTTGTATCAAACTATTAGGAAAGTAGGCTTCCAACCTTACTCACACCCCCAAATTTAAACGGTATAAAATTGGGCAAAGAGTAAACAAATAATCTAAATAATTATATTTAAAATTATAATTCTTGAATATTTACTCCTACATTATGCCTATCGATAGCTTGGCAAAGCTTCGTAGGCATTTTATATGCTTTAGAAGCAAAAGCCACTATATATACGTTTTTTTAAAAAAATTTGAGCGCCTATATATTTATATAAGCAATAATTTAGTGTAAACATCTGTTTATCGAATTATGTGCCAGATGATTGTGATTTTAGTGTTATTTTTACATGTATCTGCTCGATCTAAATTTTAAAGTTAACACTAAAATATTTTTCTTAAAGTATGTGGAATGAAATCGAAATAACATGTAAGGTTAGAAGATTACTTACAGCGATCTTTATAATAATCTTTCTACTTTACTAAGAATAATGATGTGGATATATGAAATTGCAGTTCTTGAGCTCCCCCCCCCCCCTTCCCCCCGAATCTGTCCCAATATATAAATGTATAGACTTTCGTATAGTAGTACCAGCGCCATTAACCCGTTATCGGCCACAATAATCAGACGATATCTAATGTAAAGCAGAAGATTTGTATTAAAAAGCATTGATAAAGGCAGACGATTTTATTTTTGTAAAGTCGACTGTGGTCGATAACCTGTTAAAATCAGTTTTATCCCCCCCCCCCCCTTTATGTACTTGGAGTCTGGTGACGAAGCTGATCTTGAGACTAAAACTTCAATATAAAGAGACAGAATTAAATTCGAGTATGTTTAGTCCATAGATGGCATAGCGGTAGAATCGTTGGATATTGATCCAGCCATCCTGGTTTCGATTTGCCATCATGACATTACTATCTGTCCTGTTATGAGAGATAATATTTTAAAAAAGTATGCTTGTCAACTAATAAAATATTTTAGATGAACATGCCCATTATTCATGGAATATAAAGATTTTAAAGATAGCGTGTACCACCAAATTAAAATTTCACGCTATTGTTATCAATCTTCATCATAAAATTAATCGTCTCCCTTCTTCGTATCTTCTCATGCTTTTACTTAATAAGTCTTTTGGACAACACAACTCTAAAAAATCATTTTCTTGAAAATTGATATTGAACATTTCACCCACCAATTTTCGTAACGTATAACTTTCATAGCAGTGTCACACATTAGAACAAGGAAGGCTGGGGAGCCAATTAAAATCGGGCAAAATTTCATTTTCAAGTTCAGGTCATCGACCTCAATTGGAAGTAATTTCGCCAACTTTATCAGATTCTCCCAATGAAATAAGGACGCATGCATATTTTCAAAGAATAACTTTTTTTTACAAAATAAAAGACAATATATATCTTTATATGCATATCTTTTATACATATCTAGATGTAATATATATTACAAAAACAGTGTAATAAATATAAAAAATCTTTTTCGACATTTTGTTCATTATGTGTCGACATTATGTCCTTCAACATTTCTCCCAACACTGATACACACATTCTACATACATATTGAGATTAGACATCTATACACTGAAATGTCTAAATCTCAAAAACAGCGGTATTCCTAAGAATGTTAAAAAATAAATAAAATTTACTTTGAAAATGACTTTTCTTTTAAATGAACTTCTTAAATAGCCCTACAACAAATTGTCTAACTAACTGGCTGACGAATTATCTGCAAAATAATACTTACAAAATAAATAATTATACTTACAAAACCACGCTCCGAATTATTTGTATTCATATATAGTTTGAAAAATTCTAATTGAGAGGCAGGAAAGGTCATTCTTATTATGAGGAAACTTATATACAGAGTTGTGTAGTAGGAGTTGATGGAGTCGTAATATTATTGCGCCTCCTACTTCGATAGGATATATAGTTATATTCACATATGTTAGATTAAAAAGTAAATTCATAGGCCCTCTTCCTTTATTGTGCAACGTTGTAAAAACCCAACATAAAAATGTTAATCATTTTGGTCTAAGCCTTGTATTTTGCAACCCATAGAAAAGGACTGAAAAATTCAATGAAGTTAACGGATGAACTTTTTTATTTTACCTCTGTAAAGGAGCAAAACTCAGTTTATGAATGGAAAGTTTTTAGTGAAAATTTTTTAACCAATTTAAATCTTTGGAAAAAAATTATATAGGCTTATGAATCCTATTGTTTTGTCTAAGAAGATAAAAAGTGTTATAGGCAATAATTGGAAAATCTTTTTGAAGACAATGCAAGAAAGACACTAAACTACAAATGCAAACCAATAATTGAAGAAAATGGATCAAACTTTTTGCTTGCAACACAAAGTAGAAATGTCTAAAGTGCACAGGAAATCTTTCAATGCCTATCTAAAATTAACATTCACAAACGACCTTGAAATATGGTACATATTCATCACACTTTTTGGAGATTTGCAATAATATTTGAAACAAAAGAGTTGACGTTGCATAATTATAAATTTTTAAAGTCAAAGTTGCAAAATGGAGTTGGAGTCTTAAAAATTGCAAATAGGGGGAGTCAGAGTCGTAGTCGTCAAATATTTTTCCCACTCCACAAGCCTGCGTATTTATGATATCGTTTACACAAAAGGTTACTCGCCATATGTGTGTATGCTACCTGAAGTTTTTTTGGGGCTGATCAAATCTGCGAACATTTAGAGATAAGATCTCAATTCTTTTTATATTATTAATAACCCTTTCGTGACCAGAAAAATCAGACGATAATTATTAAAAAGCAGAAGATTCATATACAAAACTATTTGAAAGAGCAGATGAAGGTAAAATTATTTATGTATCATATATGATACACTGGTCACAAAAGGGTTAACATTGCTTGGAATCACATGCCTCTACTCTTCCTACTTAAGGATTAAAAAAATATATACCACATAAGAATTCATGTTAGTTACTCCAAGAACTGAAAAGGAACTCCTATATCCGCTGCTTTATTTAGATGTGTTATGATTTTTTTCAATATTTCCATTCTTCAAATTATATATACTCTCTCCCTTAAAAACTCTCTTCTTTTTCAGCATTGTTATTATTTTAAGCTCTGACGATTTTTATTTCTTGCGACGCTGGTATCCGATGAGTTCTCAAAGGGTTAGGATTTGTACTTTAAATTAAAAAAAAAAAGATTTAGCCCTTTGAGGACCAGTGTGACACCCGTGTACCATGAAATGAAAATCATATGCTTTAAGTATATAAAATTTCATTTTAAAAAAAGCTGGCGAGAATTTTTTCAAATTCTGGTCCTCAAAGAGGGATAAAAGCGATAGGAGACGGAGCCGGTATCGAATAAAATGTAGGGCAGCCGGAAAGATTTAAAAATTTAACCTTTTTGATGAATAGTTTGGGACAACATTGTATCAAAAAATGAAAATCGCATGCTTATCTTCATGCATATCGACATTTATATTATAAATTCGATTAAATGTCTTCAATTTTGCCTATTTTAATCAATTTTTTATATTGTATAAAAAAAAATTTAACAATTATATATCATTAAAAAATTAAATATTGGAAAAAGTTTAAATAAATTTAAAAATGAAAGTGTTTCTAAACAAACACTTAGTACTATTAAGATTTTTTAATGTATCAAGAGTTATCCTTCGCAGAGACAAAAAAAATATATAATGGTGTAATATTCATTTTGAATGTGGAATGTGGATCACCAGTCAATATAGAACTAATGGTGCAAATCAGTATTCATGTCCAAGAATATCCTTTTCACACACGAAAATAGAATTGCATATCGTTCATTTCAAATGTATGTGAACCTATCCAAGATGCAACTAATGAAGCGAGTTGCCTATTTCATGAACTTGAAGAAATTCGAAAGAGTATGCGGAAATATTCTTCGCCTGTGTCAAGAGAGAGTAACTCATTATCATGTGGTTCTTGTTAATACGTTGTTTTGATTGACGCAAAATATTGAAGTAGATGTAGATGAATTTTGCATTATTATATTTATCAATCCGCTCCAAGCAAAAAATTTGCGACAATTTTTTAGGGTTTCTTCCGGCTGAAAAATAATTCGTAACTTCTATCGAACTATGAGCAGTGAAGATGAAATGCTTTGATTCGAATACGAATCGATGCAGGATCATACCCAAAATCCAAACCACCCTGTTTACGACGCCAGGGCTATTTATAAAACTGGAAGTTGAAAAGAATGAGATCATTATTCATCTTATCAGCGCCATTTTCTGCTATCTAAATTTTTATGCGTAACAAAATGTCCAAAAAACAATTTTTGATCATTTCTTCGTTTTTGTCTTATCGAATTATTGTAGTCTAAATGTGATTTTTGGCGATAAAATTATTCAAAAGTAAAAATTAGCCGAAATTTTTAACGAATCTCATCCAACGCACACTAGATTACGTATTTTCATACGAAAGGATCCTGAAATCAAGAAATTGTCTTTTAGTGCGTGCAAGACTGCATTTATTTTAGACTTCCTCTGCTTGTACAGGAAGTATTTCGCATAATTGCAATAATATCAAAAGTAGAAGCATCCTGTTCAAAATGCATTTCGATATTAAGTATTGAAAAGGGGAAGATAATTTTTTCTAAGCGCATATTCTGTGTGAGTGCTACTAAAAACCCTTGTATGTTTTCTCTTGATGAAGAAGGTTCATTGATTTTTTACGCCAAACTTGAAAAATCAATCCTTGCAATACGTAGATGTGTAGAGCGAGGGAAGAAGAAAAAACTTTAATCATAAATTGCATTGTGATTATCGAATTTTAAATACCAACTTATCACGTGTTTGTACACACTTCTACTCAGATTTGTGTTATATAAAGTATGCAGATATACATACATATTTTTATTTTAGATGGCGAATCTTTTTGTAGTTTTGTGTGTTGAAATAAATCTGAATTTATGTGCATATTCGCGTATTATTTTGAGATTTTACATGAAAAATACTTTTTTATCATTACGTCCTCCCACACACATCATTATAAGCAAACAGAGTTGGAGTGGTGCGACATCTCCAACTTCCAATACTATTCGCATATAGTTTGAAAACTATCCTTGCACTAGAGCAATGCTTGCCAACCTTTTTCGAAGTAATCTTCCTAAAATGCAATTTTGCAATTATCAATTACCCCAATGGAGATATACCTGGCAATATCCGATGTTTTCTTTTTTCTCAATCACATATGATGAACTGCACATGTCATATATTGGCTGTATATATTAAGCCATTTACGACCAATGTTCCTATTTTGGAACATAAGTAATTTCATCTTCGTCTGCTTTTTTCAATGACTTTGAATATAAATCGTCTGCGTTTTTTTACATTTCGTCTGCTTTGCTTGGCCTTAAATGGGTTAAGGAACTAACAACATCATAAATGCAACGCACATTTTATGCTTGCTCTGGTTCTCCATTGTGAGGCTTAAACTTACATCGCCTTTACAATTTTTTCTATACTGCGTTGATGACTGAATAGCCTAATCGGGCTACGTTTCTTGGTGTTCATGCCTAGGGCAGTTCTAAAAGCTTGATCACAGTAAATGTAAGTGACAGAAAATCCAATTTGAATTTGTAATGTTAGAAAGGGTGTTGGTATATTTTTTATACAAGAGATCTGGAAATTGCTTAGACCAACCTTGGCCTCAAACATTATTTTGCATGCATTATTTGTCATGATTGATAAATTCTTCTTTTGTTCTACAATTCTCATCACGAATGATATCTTCACTCACATAAAAGGATTTTTATCCATTCACTGTTGGTATTATTGAAATCTAGAAAGTACTTCAGTATGCTTTCTAAGAAGCCTGTCAGGTCATCTCTAATGTCTGTCCTGATGTGCTATTATCTTCAGAATTCAGCTTATCAAGGGAGTCAATCATCCAAAGCAGGAAATTGTGCAAAACTCCCCTTCTAATACGTTTAACCCATAGTTGCAGTTTGACACAAAAGGAAGCGATGTTTACCCGAAGTTTTAGTATTTTGTTCTGTCTTCCTTGAAGTTTTAAGTTCTATGTATTTATCTCTCCAAAGATATCCGCTTGAGAGCACATGCGTGTGAATGATCATTCATCTTCAAACAGATTAACGAGGGACGATCCTTTCTCTTTTAGAAATATATGAAGTGATTCAGGGAGCTCATCAACACGAACAAGGACTTTCTCGCTTGACTACCATCGAAGTTTAGTAGGTTACGATAAATTTTCATAACTAGCTCCCATTTCTTCAAACATCTCTTTGTATGCCACTGTTCAAACATTTTGATTTGACGAGGTTTACAATCTTGATCATGTCATACAGAACAACGTTGATTGACTCGGGCTTCCTGCGTAAAGCCATCGTATAACGACGAAAGATCCAGTACACAAACTCGATATCTTTTTTTTTCTTCTTTCAACAAGCCATGAAATCATTTGCACTACTGGCTCATCATGCTTGGATCTGCACCAACTGATAGTTGGGAAACCTTGCTCCAATCTAGACCTGCCTTTCTCAGGAACTCATCCAAAGTTTTAAAGATAATCGTTACCTTTTGTAGTTGTCAGCAATTCACCGCATAGTCACACATTCTCCTTGATATTACTTTCTTGAACTTATCTATGAACTTCATCAAATTTCAAGAAAATATAATATCAATTATAAGACTAATAATAGTAACAATAATAATTTCTATGCCAATATCTATATATCTAAACAAATCGTTTACTATTCTCACACAGTTTCTTCAGTTTAACCCATTTACGACCAATGTTCCTATTTTGGAACATAAGTAATTTCATCTTCGTCTGCTTTTTTGAATGAATTTGAATATAAATCGTCTGCGTTTTTTTAAATATCGTCTGCTTTGCTTGGTCTTAAATGGGTTAAATCTCGCTGACTACTCTATAGGATGAAGTTACTATGAAGCAATGAAACAAAATTGATAAATAGAACAAACAATTCATTTGAATATACAATCGTAAAGAAGCTTTCGATAGTGTTCTTTCTACTATATATATAACTACCTCTTCTCACAGAGAACGCCCATTACCCCAAAAATATGGAAACATTACTCCACTGCGGTAATTTAGCCCTTGTTTGGGAAACGCTGCATTAAAGGGTCGCACCAAAAAAACAAGAAAGAAGTTATTAGTAAAGAGTGATTTCATGCTTGTACGATAAAAGAATCATGTTATTGAACTGATACAGTCCATCTTTTCATCATACGGTCTTTCCAATGAATGATTTATTGGACTCAATCAAAACATATAACAGCAAGAATATCAAAACTTTATTTATTTTTAGCGATTATTTGATATTTAAATGTTTTTTACTTACTTGAATATGGGGGGGGGGGTGTAATTAACTTAACTTGCTCAAGAAAACTTGGGACTAAAAAATTGGAATGGAAATTTTTGTTTCTGCAAAAAACCAGTAAAAAGATAAACAACTGAAATTATAACTCAATTTTTAATTTTAGGACTTAGACACTCTATAATCCTACCTACAGGCCGTCGATAAGGTTCCCCATATGAAAAAGATTTGGAAACACTCGCTTATTACATAATCGAAGTGTTTCCAGGCGTAAATAGCACTGTGTTATATTTGTGAGGAAAAAGACAGAACACTTCTCATTTAAATGCGAAATAAATATAGGTGCAAAGCTTTTAAATTCGATAAGATTTATTTTCTTGTTAAAATTTCGCTTTTTTCTTTGTTTCTGTTCTTATATCATATTTAAATGTAAGCTACTCTGTAGATGAAAAGAGGTACCTATTTCTACTGTTAGGTCAATTATATTGAGTTTGGATCAATAACTTCAATGTTTTATTTGCAAATTTGAAACACGTCTTATTTCAGTCAACAAAAGAGTTGACTATTGAATTTAATGGAAGAAATTTACGTACCTACTAACTACGGGCAGTGCACTATTGATGGCGGTATATGCACAAGGCGACACTCCTTGTTTGCAGCAAAAATAAACATATATAGTTTGGAAAAAAGGCATTCACATGCATATATGTCCCTAAAGACTTTAAAATGGCGTACTTGCGTATTCTGACAGTTGTCCTTGATTTTGTTTGAATATTGTTTTTAAAATAAATTTAAAGTTCTGATTACAAGTGGCTGTTATTTCCACTTGTATTTAAGTGAATTATACTTTTTGCATAAATCACTTTATTTGTAGTTTAGTTAATGAAACATTTTTTTAATTTCTTTTTCAGCTCTTTCGAGAAGTTAAAGTTATGAAAAGTTTGAACCATCCGAATATTGGTAAGCGTATTTTTACTATGATAAATTCTAGCTAAGATTGTGTTTCATGGTTTTTATAGTTAAGCTCTATCAAGTAATGGAAACAGAAAGAACTTTGTACCTTGTTATGGAGTATGCTAGTGGAGGTTTGAAAATTTCTTTTTATTCACGCCCTAAGTTTTCCTATTTTTCATGTGCTTACACATTAAAAAGAAATCTCCTCACCATGGATGTAAAAAAACCAGTGTTTTTCACAAGGGAAGCCCTGTTTTGGAGTTTCACTAAAACTAGGGTTTTGCCTTTTTGCAAAAAAAAAGATGGATTCTTGGGTTTTCCAAAAAGCCCGGATTTTGTGCTTTTTCCAAAAAAAATGCAATTTTGATATTTTTTTGTAAAATACACAGTAGATCATTTATAACGTGGATGGCGGGGTCTAAGCCAAGAATCCGCGTTTAAACGGATCCGCTGGAAGACGTGTCATAGTTTCGTCCTGGAAGTTTTACCAAGGTATGCTTTATCCCACTACATGAAAGCACATTTAAAAGTCTTTTGAAGCAAAATCAGAGAAGAATTAATTTTAGTATTTACAAATTCAAATATAAAATTTCCGATGTATTGACCATAAAAATTGGAGGGGGGGGGGCAAAATAACCCTTCCGGATATAGAGTATCGCGCTTTATAATGGACTACGTTGTATTGGATCTACTATGTATTACATTTAATTTAGATAACATCATTTTTACAATATACAAACATTTTATAAATATCCGCAAAAACTCCTGTTTTATTTTCCTTTTTTCATTCGTTGATTAATTGATTAAAAAAGTTGAGATGGACAATCCTGTTAGTGATTCCCGATCTATTTTCTACAAAGTATCTTATGATTCTTTTTTTGAGTTAGTTTGTTATGATGAAATTTTAAATTTTGTAGATCTACTACTTACCATTTTTTTATACAAAAGCATCATATAAATTTGCATTTATTTCATGTATATCGTCTCAAAAAAAGGTAAACAAAATTTATACAAAATCAGATTTTATGAAAATATTTCATTTGATGTCTGTTTGACAGCTTAATCGATATGTGTCCTACCCCTTTCCGTATATATTCTGGTGCGCTGTTGTATACAGATTGTGTATAGAGGTATCTTCGACTGTGCGTGTTATATAAGCGATTGATCTTTGCGACTGAGATAATAAATATAATGTTTCTAAAATAGAAGAAAGCATATTTTCTACTTTGCACATATTTATCTAACAAAATTATTCATTATGTTTAGATAAATATTTTAGATATGGCGTCACGCTCGCTCACCTTGAAAAATTCTCACGTCCCCAAATTTGGGAATAACTGCATTATAGGCCAAAATTATTTCCTGCCACACATTCGGTGTTTTCAATTTTTAATAGTCGCCATTGTTTCAATAAAACGCGCCTTATTTTTTAAATATAATTTGATAGAACGCAATTTCTTTTATAGAAAAGCGAAGGCATCAAAAATTTGAAAACGCATATAAAAAAAATAAGAAATCTTCACGAAGAATATGATTTCTTGAAATTAATTTGCAGATTTTTTTTTTTTTTTTTTTAATTTTTTTTTTCAAACCCCTCTCTATTTTGTTTTTTTTAAAAAAAAAAAAAATTTTTTTTTTAAAGGAAAAAACATGTAAATTTGTGTGAATCTTTTTTTTTTTTTTTATGAGAAAAAAAAAATTTGAAATTAAAATTTTATTTTGGAATCAAATCTTTTTACGGGGATAATAATCACCTTCTTTCGATATGTTTGAGGTTGTGTTTTGTATTCGTGAAATTAATTCTAATATCTTCAGCTACGTAGCCGGCTATGGGGCACTTGGGGCCGGACCCATCCATTTAAGTTATGAGCCCCACCATCAAAAAATTGAAATTTACAAATTAAAATGAAATAATGAATTGATTTTTGACATTGGGCGCATACGAACAATATAAAGCAAATAAAATCAAAATATAGAAAAATTATTGATATCATTGACGGTAACGATCAAACTGTTGACTTTGTTAAAATGCGCCTTCTACCTGTAATAAGAAAGCAGATTTACAATAAAAAATTTCTCTTTGCTATGAGAAACGAAGATAAATATTAGCCATGATAAAATCTAAAACCTTAACAAAGAATAGGACACAAGTAGAGAAAGGAGATAAACACAAAGAGAAGAGTTGTTATAAGCAGGATTTGATGCATTAATTTTAGACAAAGCCAGTAAGTAAGCATGTATATTAGTGCCCCATTTGGCCCCTCCAAATATAAATTTCTGGCTATGTTACTGAATATCTCCAATGTTTCCTTAAATACTTGAAATTATATTTACTTAGAGTACTAAATCCATTTTTACCATCATTGGCAAAAGGATTCGGAACATAAAATTTAGACAAATTGATTTCAGACTCCATAGAGACTTTTCTGGATCGATTCCTATTCATCCACATTAAAAGGTCATCGGAATCAAACAAAATTAAAAAAATATTTTATAAGTTTCTATTTTAGTTATTGTCTTTGAGAGTAAAAAAAATATATTTCAATAACCTAATGGGGGTTTCATACGATATTAATAACAGATTAGCTGGAAACCGTTGCCAAATGTGTTTTTGTTTTTGCAGTCCCATGTCTTTTGATTAGCGATGATGGGGCTATCGATCCAGAAAGGGAACTCATTCGTGTTTCGGGGTGAATAAAATCAACCAATCAAGCATTGATGCCTGGATAGTGTAAAATGAAAATCTAAAAAGTGTTCTTTAAACTTACGCATAAGTTGACTACCTCTAAACCGGAAATCACTAGCTCGGACCTTCGTTAATCCGGCTCGTTGATTATACCGGAAATCTTTAATTTAGTAAAAGTATTGAATGATTGATTCAATTAACAACTGAGCTTCTTGAATGTTTAGAAAATAAAAGTTTTATAAATTGACATTGAATTTTAGTTGAAATCAAGTTTGTAGTGAGGGAGATCGAGTAAGCAAAGCGTGATTTTTTATTAAAATAGGAATTACTAATTCGGAAAGGCCAAATCGCAAAACATTTCGAATTAGATAACGGAACACATCTAGACTCAGCTCATGAAACTTTCCTGGATCACGTAATCGAAACCTAATCTGTTTTTGATTCTTTATAGTGCTTGTTTTGAGCACCGGTGTGACTCAAAATTTGCATACAAGGAACCGGAGTCGGAAACATTAAAAATTTTGATATCTATATGCTATATGAAGTTTAGCCAAAATAGGGCCATTTTTTAAATGTATTAATATCCTAGTAACGACTTTTCTGTTTATGAAATACAATACATTTTGAAATTTGTAAATAATAATTGATTCAATAATATGTACTTTAAACTTTAAAAATAGATCACATGTCAAGCTCCACTTTACTTTCAATTTTTTAAAGGATAAAAACTAATTTTTATGGAAACACATTTATTTAAATTTTTAAGTACTTTATGTAGAAAGAAGTCACATGTAGGCAGGTTTTGTTTAATAAATAAATTCATAATGTTAATTTTGTAAATTAGGTATATCATTTCCTTACAAAAATCGATTATTAATTTTGATGCTAATTTATAATTCAATTTACTGTGTTAATTAAAAAGTTCAAGACCTTTGGAATAAAACAGTTTCTTTTAACATATATCATGGATCTGGTAAAATTAAAATCCTATTTTTTTTTACCATATGCAGTTTTTTATTCAGATAAATATTTAAACTCAAGAAATTTCTCTCATTTTCGTTTTCAATTGGCCATTATAAGATTATAAGAACCTGAAAATTTGTGTGGTCGTCATCAAATGTAAGCCTATCATAGAACATTTAGGTGCTTATATGAACATAGTTTTTCTAGATATATATTAAAAAGGTAGTATAGCTGGAATCAATTATTTTACAAATTAATCTAAAAAAGTTGAAGAAGTTGGAGCCAGATTCTAAAATATTTCTACCTCCGATCCGAAGAAAGGCAATTTTTCTCTCGCTTCAAATCCTTGGCCATCAGTGTGCCAATAAGCAAAAATCTCTTCTGAACATTCATAGGCCCTTTATTTTAAGAATATGCATATATTTAGTTTTGATAATAATTTAGATAAATTAAAATAAAAAAAACTATCTCGTTCAAATAACATATCGGTTCGGGAACAGATTTGAATAACAAATTAAACTTGTGAATCAGGCTTCATTTGTATATAATTTTAGTAGCTCTTAGCCATATGTGCAAGCAAGCATATTCATGGAATCAGCCACAAACTTCCACAACCTTGACCCTATGAGCACTTTTGGAGAAAGTGTTTCATTCAGTGTAATCAGGGCTCCAAAAACAACACTATATGATCATATATGAAGGAAGCAGGCGCTATTTATTTCCTGTTATCTTTAAACATATACCAACATAATTACTACGATAATTTTCTTCATCGCTTTCATTATTTTAGGTGAAGTCTTTGACTACCTCGTGGCTCACGGGCGAACAAAAGAAAAGGAAGCTAGGTCTAAATTTAGACAGGTAAATTGAATTTCCAACATTCAACTTGATTAAGTGCTACAAACATTTTATTATACTCACTTAGATTGTTTCTTCTGTACAATACTGTCATCAAAAAAATGTTATTCATCGCGATTTGAAAGCAGAAAATCTTCTGCTTGATGGCGATATGAACATCAAAATTTGTGACTTTGGTTTCAGCAACCATTTTACTCCCGGTAACAAACTTGACACGTTTTGTGGTTCACCTCCATACGCTGCTCCAGAATTATTTCAAGGTTTCATTTCTTACATAGTGCTATTTGCAAGGCATTCATCATCTCATTTCTTTACTTCAGGAAAAAAGTATGATGGACCTGAGGTTGATGTTTGGAGTTTAGGTGTCATACTGTACACTTTAGTCAGTGGTTCTCTTCCATTTGATGGTCAAAACCTACGCGTAACCAATTCCTTATCTCACACTTCCTTAACCCATTTAAGACCAAGCAAAGCAGACGATATCTAAAAAAATGCAGACGATTTATATTCAAAGTCATTGAAAAAAGCAGACGAAGATGAAATTACTTATGTTCCAAAATAGGAACATTGGTCCTAAATGGGTTAACCTAGTTTTTAATACCTGATTTCACACTAAAATGGCGTTATCTATCAATACCTTAAAAGAATAGTATTCGATTAAATTAAATTAAACTTTCGATGAACAAAATTAATTTTAGTATCAGTATTTTACTACATAACTTTATTCCTAATAAGAACCATAGCTGAACAGCATAAAATAAGAATTGATGCCTGCTAAATACAATAGCATTGTGAAATGCACTGTATCTTCTGACATGCTGACTTAAAACACATCTTCTTTTTTAACTTTGTTGTTTGCGAACTTTATGTTCAAATGTGCGCATTCAATATTCTTTGGCGTAAAAAAGGGATTACGTCAGGAGGGAGATTTTTATAAAATGTCAACCTAGATGGAACAAAGTTTTTTTTAACGTTTTATTAAAAATTGATTCATTTTATCTCTGAATTCATTACATCTTCACAATTTGATTCTCAAATTTTTCAGAAAATTATTTAACCAAATTATTTCATGTAGTCATCTCTATCATTCTCTTCATTATTTTGTGTGTGTGTGTGTGTATAATTATCTGATGAGTATATTTAATAATAGTAATATATTGTATGATGATTGATGGTGAATGTCAAGATAGATAGTTTCTACTTTCTAGTGTCAAGTACGTCATTTTGTGCCGGATTTTGAAGAAGACACTTCTAGTAGCTCTAGATCTACTTTTTAAAGATGAGAAAAAAGTTAAATTTTTTATTTTTAAGCTTTAGTAAAAGAATGATCTTGTTATTAAAAATTCGCCCATATTCGATACACTAATTATGTCACGTACGTCACAAGACATTTGGACAATAATTTTCTAAAATTACTAGAGTTTAATGAAAAATACATATGCTTGAAAACTTTTACCATTTTGTGTAGTGTTGAAGTTTGATAATCTGTAAGATCTTATGTACCTGACAAAACTTTGTGAATTTAAACTTTCGTCACATTCAAAGCATTCTATTTCATGTCAAAACAGTTTTTAAATACTCTTAACAAAGATTCACCTTTTCTTCCTATCCACCTATCTCCTCTTCCAGAAAGACAAACAATATTATATCTTTTCCATTCCAAAGTTGTACCACACATAGCTCCGTCAAAAGCTAAAACCATAGTATATATCTTCTCATGTCAGACTCACAAGCTCCCTACAGAGAGAGAGAGCTTAAACCACACCTCCTCTGTCTCTCTTCACAGAGAGATTTAAAACTTAGGATTCTAGTGAGAGTCCCTCTCCTCCACATCTCTCTGACTTATTTCACTCAGTAAATTTATCTTACTACTTAGTTACACTTGTACATTAACCCGTTAACGAACAAAATAATCAGACGACATCTAACCTAAAGCAGAAGATTTGTATTAAAAAGCGTTAATAAACGCACCATTGTATTTTTGTTAAGTCGCCATATGTCTACTGTGGTCTATAACCGGTTAAACTACGACATCTTCTCATCAGAACTTTGTTGTGTAGAAGCCACTCTAGTAAACACTTTGTTCTTTCATTTTCTTCTTTTTATGCGTTCCTTATTTATACTTGTTTTTCGTTTTAATCCCGTGCTTTATTCTTTTTGTAGGAGTTGAGAGAACGAGTTTTACGCGGAAAGTATCGAATCCCCTTTTACATGTCAACCGATTGCGAAAATCTTTTAAAGAAATTCCTCGTTTTAAATCCTACAAAGAGAGCTTCACTTGAAGTATATTTTTCCCCACTATTTTTAATTCACTTTTTGCTGAGTTGCAGAAAGAATGTCGAGTTTTTCCGTTTTTGTTTGACAAAACGCTTCAACTTTTGTATACAATTTAACTTTTAACAAATAATAATTATTTAGCCTATGCGATTTATCAAATTATATAACGAAAAAACTCAATAGAATGTTATTTAAATTTTTAATGGCAAAGAAAATGGACATTTTTTTTGAAAAGTAATAAAATGTCTCATCTTTCACATAAATAGCAAAAAGATCGATTTCATAATTTTACAGCTACATGTGTGTCATTTTTATATAATATGCATGCCAAAATATGCTCTACAATGATTCCTTTTCAAAATATTTGCTCAAAGCTCTCAAACAAAAATGTTGACCTTAACCTGGACATTTGAATGTAAAAATCGTTTTTTTGTATTTCTATCTACATATACTATATATAAAAATGTGGAGAAAAAATTTTTTTCTGGAGAAACGCTTATTACTTGGCTTATTATGTAGCATTTAAAAGCACAACTTGGTCAAAAATAGGAAAGACTTTCTATTTGTTTGCTGTAATTTAGTGCAGGAGTTCCCAAACTTTTATTGCTGCTGAACCATATGATATATTATTTTAAAAATAATCCAACACTTTTCTAGTATGAAACACAATTATAGTGAGGCTTTATTTATTCCGTTTAGTATGAAAATGTCAATTTTTTTAATTTGTGAAACGATTTATAATTTATATAAATCTTGTTTCCCAAATCTAGATTATTATTATTAGATGAAGGTGAATTGAATTGAATGTTTTATTCTTTGAGAAACCTATACGAATCAGACAGGTTAAAATTTGTTAAAATTAATTTTTACAGTAAAGTACACTTTGCGTTGCGAAACCCCTGACGTTGCTTCACTGAACTCCAGAATTCTGCCGAACGAACTTTGGAAAGCCCTGATTTGATGAATAAGATTTATAATACATATTGGCATTTATATTTTTACCTAAATATCGAATGCCTACTTTAAAGCATACTTTTTCTATGTACAAATTTTATTGAAATATTTTTTAGGATAACGCATTGTTCAGTTTTTGAGATGTATGAAACCTTCGCCCCATATACACAACTTTTTAATGAAAGAGAAAAAAATTCTGAAGATTTAAGGCTTAAAGAAACTAAATTTACAACTAAATTGACATTTTATTGCTTATACGACGGTTTTGGTTACACAAATGAATTAGCAGAACCATGTTGATGAAGAAAACTCAACTGAACTTCATTGCTTTTGATTTCTACCTTCAAAGCGCATGCAAGATGTCAGTGTTTATCATCGGCAGCTAAGGGAAATCCTTTTATAGGAGGCAGTTGAACTGGACTACTTCCAATAATAGAGGCCCTTTATAATCATATAATACTTGAAGTGGAATATAGACGGACTTCAAAAATATCTTTACTATTAGCCGTGACGCAACGTTCTTGATAAAAGCTTAATTCAATATATAAAACTCAAAAGATGCCAGAAACTAAAAATTACCTGAAATGGTTTCCACCATCTCTGAGTTTCTTGTTCCGTTTGCCAGTTTTTTGAATATTTGTCCACAGCCATGCTTTTTATAATTCTTCCATTGCTGTCACCCGGTCCTTTATAATGGCTTGTAGCGAAAAATGTCGTTCTGTTTCAATATCAAAATTACTTTCATGATTACATAGGTTAATAAAGTTTTATGATTTTTATATTGTGCAGCACATCTATCACTAATATTAATTTTTAATTTCATCATATATTTGTTCGTAGGAAATTTCATAATCTTGTTTGAAAAAGATGAATTGAAGTTGGATCACGTTGATCAAAAGTTGGAAATAAGGAAACGATTGATGATGTGTTGCTCGTCTGTTGTTCCAGTAAAATGACTGCGCCGATCGTGCACAATAAATGAATACTTTTTTCAAAAATCCCCTAATCATTTTGAGCTTAAAGTGATAAAATCATGTTGCAGAAGAACTCTCATTGTTCATGCAAATAAATAAATAAAGTTGACATATCTGTTATCTACTCTCTAGCAAAGCCTTTTCTGTCAAATAATTTACAAAGCCAAGTGATAAACCTCTTAATTTTAAGGAGATTGGTCACATTCACTAAAATGGCTTTTTTCCCGAGGCGTTTTACACTGAAGAAGAGCTAGAAAATGTCTTATAGTATAAAAAGTGTTTGGTATTCTACCATTCTAAGTTTCACATTATGATATATAGTGCTTAGTGCATGCATACGGACTGTGTGCGACTATCTCCCGGTAAAACACATTCTGTTCTAAGCTGCGCTAACATAGGGAAGCATATCTTTAATTCTGTATACTTTTCTTTTAAGCTTTCATATACTTCTCTTATATTACAAGGTACAATAAACTTGTTTTCTTTCTCCATAACACCAACTCTTTTTGCTTAGATACGTAAATCTTTAACTAAAGTATTAATCTCTGTATCAAGCCGCGCGTACCTTACTTTGGATTTGGTGCAGATAGCACTTTTTTAAACCATTTTTTAATTGTCGAGCCGTGTATTGTCAGCATTCATAAGTTTCCATTATTTTCTTCAGATTTGTTGAAGGACAATAAGGTTGTTCAATTTTTACTTGTTTCATCCCTATTAAATTCCTGCTTTTCAATGATCAATAATTTGTTGTTTGGTATTAATTTCTGAACTCGTTTCTTATGAAATTTTGTACCACTTACTAGTTCAAATTTTCTCCTAGAAATTAATCTAGGATTTCATTTGGAATGATACATCAACTTAGGTACAAAATATTGCTTAAATTTCTATTCCTGAGACTGAAGATGTTAAGGAACCTCATCGTTGACGAACTCAACTAGATGGAGTTGAGACTCTAAGTTTTTCAAACATAAGATGTTTCCAAGATTGATTTTGCTACCCTATTTCTGCAGATTAGAAAGAAAGTTAAAATTAATTTTATAAAATCTGTGTTTCCTTCTATTGAAGTTTAACCCTTGCATGGTCGCAAGTTTTTCTTACTTTGGATAACCATGTGAGGCCTATAGGAATTTTTGTATCAAATTTTAAGTTTTAAAAATTTGGAATAAAATTATCTTATCTTTTATAATATAACAAAAAATTAAGAAAGAGAAAAGGGGACAAAACAAAAAAAATAACACCATAAATTTATTGTTAAATTACAATAAAAATATTTTAAAACAACTTTACGTTCGTTACAACAATTTTCTTTACAAGAAAAATATCTTTAAAAAATTCGTTTTTTATTGTTTTTACAAATTTGGTAGGGGTCTCTTTTTTGGACTTTCTACATTACTACTTTCATCACAAATTCCATATGATTTCAAAATTAAGAGGACTTCACTTAGAATTCTGTTATTTTATAGATGAGTAAGGTTGGTTAGATACTAGGATTCGATAACTCAAGGTCTTGGGTTCGATTCCGCATCAAGCCTGCTTTCCTCATATCTGCATCTCGATGAAAACACCTCACAGTACCTTAAAGAAAAGTTTTGAAAGAATAATCTTTCTTCCACTTGATTTTTTAGAAAATTTGAGGTTGTATATGTTGATGAGCACAACTGCAAATTGTGTTCAACTATAATATTCATATTTAGAGCCGCTATATCAAGATAGCTAGACCAAATAACCATAGACCAGTGCATAGAAGTTCTATATGTTGTATATTTTTAATCATTTGATTACCTTTATCTACACTTGATTTCACACTGTTATAAATGAATAGTGACTTTGGCAATCTTTTTGTTCCTAAAAGCTCCATTTTTTGAAAATGCTTGCTACTCATCATTAAAACCCCCCTTTAAATTTAAACTTATGATGAACATTTTGTGTATATAGTTCTAGACTCACATTACTGTAAAGATTCTGCAAACGTTATTTTTAAATATGAAAGGTATTCATCTTCGATTATAATTCTAAAGACCCAAAATGGGATAATTCATATTTTTTGTCCAAACACATGGCCCATAAAAAACCTATCTATCTATCTATTTGACAAAGAAAGACTATTTCCAATCCCTTAAATTAATTTTTATCTACTAGTTTAGAGACATATATTTCGTGTGTTAGATAATAAATGTTCTAGAATCGTTGATATGATATATTTTTATACCCCATTTTCCTGGTTTACTAGCTTCACATATTTTTATTCGACAGGCCCCTCTAAATTTAACTAGTTGCTCATCAACAGTTACAAAATCTCTTGGCATCCAATACCTAAGGAAGACTTTTGAAAGACATTGTAGAAATGATCATGAGCACTACGACTGCTCTACAAATTGATAAGTTCCAACATGGTTATAATTTCGTATCATTGAACTAATATATGATAGCACAAAAGAACTTTATGTGTTGTAAAAATATTTAGAAGTGTCAAAGCTCAACAGAAGAAATAAATTTTAATAATATATTTTGGTCAAAAATGATGAAAATTTAAAAGGAGCCTAATAAGCCCTATACGACCAAGCCAACGAAAAGTAGTGGAATAATATGAAAAACATTGGCCAAACTTTGTTTATTTTCTTTAAAAGAATTTTTTTTGTTTCTAAAATTGTTCTATACAACTTATTTGAGATTTTGAAAGCCTTGAATTTTCATTATTTGTGAAATTATCAATAAAAACTTGGGAACACTTTTTGTAACAGCCTGTTAGACCCTATACGACCATGCGAAAGATGTAACTAAGTGCTCTTGTAACTGAGAACTTTAATTTTGAAATGGGCTACACGATTTTTGAACTTCCTCAACTATCTTTTTTATCCATAATATTCGATAAATAACATTTTCTTTTGATAACCAATGTACTGGTTTGTAGAAAAAGAGGACTTCATGGTCAGGATTCATGTATATACACAACAGTTCTTGAAATAGCCGTGTGTAAGGCGCTGTAGTTTTTAAATAGTTTGCAATTTTAATTACAGAATCAAAACTTCCTACTCAAAAACAAGGAGTTCTACTGCCTATGTTTCTTCTCGTTTAGGAAGATTTCAACCCGTGCACGCATGCAAAGCTTCCTCTGAAGCACTTTTCCTCGTGATAGCCTCTTGAAAAGAGAGTAGTAAAGCAGATGTTCACATTCGGATCCCATTCCCACATCAGAGCACTTTTGATTGGACAGCCTTGAATTCAATGCTGATGATTTAATAAAATTTGAATAACATCTTCTATAACAGTGTTAAGCTCACGTGACTTTTATCGAGAAGCAAGGTTTTCTTTGTGAAGCTATCACTGTGGGCTTGACTTGTTGTCTTTCTTTAAAAGATGTTAAAATTGATTTATCATTTTGTGGGTTTCTCTTCTTCGTACTTTTCTTCATTTATCTTTTTTAAAAATATTAAAGAAATTATCCATTATCCCTCAACCAGTATTTGACTCTATATCCTTAAAAATTCTTAGAATTATGAGTTGACAATGTTTTTATTTTGACGTCTTGTCGACCCCAGGTTTGGGAACCCCTGGCCTAGATCATTATCGTATACCATGCAGTTGATGACTGTCCTGAGGTGCTAGTTTTTTACCTTCTACTGAAACTCTGACTTCGATTCCAGCATAACCCTTGCCCCATATGTCGAAACATCACATACGTTTTCCCCTTTCTAAAAGTCGGAAACTTTTCCCATAACATCGTCAGATTCTGTACTGGCTTAGGGTGGATTGCAGAATAATGAATCCTCTTTAATATCACATGAAAGAACGTATCTCACAATAACCAACGTGTGAGAACATGCACGTGAATCTGTTGATTCGTTGAGCTTAAATGATCCGCAAGAGGATGTAAAAAAATTTTTGGATATCCGATACATCTCTACTCCACTAATAACATGTTTTCAGGAAGGTATATAAAATTATAATTCTATTAAATTAAGCATTCAAATTGTTCTACGCAATTTTTTACATGACCAAAATGCTTAAACACCAATAGCTCTATATACAAACGCATCCACTTTTAGTTACGTTATTACGGCGCCATTTTTTTCACGAATTTCCCTACCTTTTTGCAATTCCTTACTTTTTTGGATACGAAAAATAATTCGCTTAAATTTCTATTACTAATTTTAAATTCTTTGTTCTCATGAATAATAAGGTTCATAATGCCAAAAGTCTTCTATTCATAATTAAATCATGATAATTGATAACATATTTTCACATATTTTTTTCAAAGCAAAAATCATTGAGAACACAATTTAGCGCCTAAATGTGAGTTTTTGTTTAATTTCATTCACTACGGATTCCTTGTATGGTAAGAGTATTCTCAAAATAATAAAATATTAGTGAGTATGCATTTGTTTACGTATAATATTTAAATTTCTTTTTATGATTTGAGATTTCAAAAAAGGCCTCAAATAATGCTCAAAAATATTTAGTTGTTTGATTCAGGTCTAATTCTTGTAGTTTCGCTTTGATACCTTATTAAGGGCGCATCCACAGGGAGATGTAGGAGGGAAACTACATACATACCCCACCTCCTTCAACTCAGCTCCTATAATTCCTGAGAAATAGGGAATATGGAAAACGCGCGTCTAAAATACCTAATAAATCAAAAAAAGAAATACGCTCTCAAAAATCAAAGAATCTTCAAACCAGCTTTTTTATCGGATCTAAGCTTGCATCGCGAGTTCCAGCTACTACAACAAAAATTATCTCTAAATATAATCTAAAGTTACTTAATATGAGGAAATATAGTGTTATTGTTTTATAGCTTTGTTAATCTTATCCTATATACTCGAATAATCCAGAAATGCCTTAAAATTTAATTGGAAAATTAAAATAATTTTTTAACAAAAGTAATTATTGCTTTTGGTATTGCAAAATACATTGAATCAAGTTCAAACTCGCAAGTTAGGGGTAACTGATTTCCAAAATGATTCTTTTCTGTACTCTGATTCAAAATTATGGAATTCTCTACCTTGTAAAATTATAACTCTCTCAGAAGGTAGTATGTTTCGAAAAAACTGAAAATCTATTTCTTTACATCTTATAATTTTTTTTGTTCTCGGACTAACTTATACACCAAATTTTTATTGAAAATTATATTTGCTTCTGCTCTCTTTAGTATGGCGTGACTTTAATGCTTGTAAGAAACAGCTGTAGTTTACGCTTTAATAAATTCCTTCAAAGGTATTTAAAAAATGTTACACATTATGTTACATTTTAACATTAAATTGTTTGTTCTATGTGTGATCCCCTAATTACCAGGCACTATTTTTCAAATGATGCTCTTGGGAAAAGCCAGAGAACCCTGCACACAATTCTCCATTTCCTTCATCTATTTCCATTTTAGACAATCATGAGGGATAAATGGATGAATATCGGGCACGAAGACGATGAAATTAAGCCCTATCAAGAAACGCCACTCATCATATCCAAATATGCCGAAAGAGTTATTGGTATGAACATTTTTTTTTAGTACTGATCAATATCATTCAATTTTATTGCTTTTTCCAACTGTGCTAAACCAAAGTATAAGTATATATGCATTCTTTCTTGTGTGTATTCCTATAAAAATTCTTCCCCAAAACGATCCATTATGTCATTTGAGCGAAGTGTTTTACAAACGCGTAAACTACAACCAAGCCTTTGTTGATCAAGATACCAACCACTTAGGGAATCATCAGAAGTGCTTTTTAGGAACATATGGTTGCTTTGCCAGTGTACTTTTTAACTTTATATCAAATTACGTAATCTCATTGGCTTTTTCTGGTATACAATGAGTTGATAAAGGTTGCGTAAGTTTAAACAGGTTCCTTAAAGCAAGTTTGACTCTTTACGTGCCAATTTGGATAGACTTTTTGCGTTATATGCGCATATACTTGCGCTTGGGTATTAATTAATATTACATATTCATCTAATAACACTGACTTTTCATCGCTTCTTCATTCACTAGAAGTGAAAATTTTCCCCTTCTCAATTCGCTTCAGTCACGAAAGTTATTTTCAATCCTTACACCCCTTTTTTGTCTTAGCTTCTAATGACTACATTATGTAGAAGTGAAAACTTGTTACAATTCACAGTAAACAATTGCTCAAAACTGCTTAAATATTTTTTCTTATCATTTTCATTAATTGTCTGTTAGGTAGAAGAATTCAACATTAATATTTTTTAAGAGAGCTGCGCTACCTTGCTAGATCTAAACAAAATTTCTAGAGACATCCTAGCAAATGAATATATTAGTGATCGGAGGATACCAAAGTTTCGTAAGATTCCGCTGCCTTTTCTTAAAAAATATACGATTCCGATGGCTATTCCTAATTTGAAATGTTAAAAATAAAAAATATATATTACATTCTGAATTATTTTTGATAAAAACTTAGGAAGTAATGAGATCATGAACAAAATAGATCAAAAGATTCAAATAACCAAGTAAAAATGATATTCTAAGAGCATTGTAGTTTTCTTGTTTGGTAGTATATCTATGAAGGAATTTACGTATAGTTCTTTACATACCTGAGATTCAATTTTTACTTCAATGAATTATATTATTAGTCTTCAATATTTTCACATTTCATTTAAGAAACCATGAAACTTCTAAATTATAAGATGGAAGCGATTGAATCTTCATTGATGCAAAAGAAGTTTGATGATGTCATGGCAACCTATTTGATCTTTCAACAAAAGTGCCTCATGGTATTCTCTTTCCTTTTCATTTTTCTCAACTCAACGCTTGTATTTGGATCGCCATATTTTAGGTTAACTGAAAATGAGCAGTAGATATCATTGCACTTTTTAAGGATAAAAATGCCTTTTTCAAGCTTAATTTTCTTAAATCATAATAGTTGAAGATTGAGTGTGACTTTTTCAAATTCACTTTCTAATATTTTACAAAAAATTTGACAAGTATGACTTTATAATATTAATAATAATTAATGCAGTCAAAAGATTTAAAGGGTAAAAAATATTCAATAAAATTTCAGTGAAGAAAAGTTTCTGAAAAAACTTACTTTTTAAGCTTGCTCTAGATTTAGCTTGGTAAATTTACGTTTACTCAGAAATTAAGACATTTTGTATTAATAAAATGTGGTACTATGGTTTGGAACAGTTAAATCAAGCATATCACTCTATTCAATAAAAAGATTTATTGAGTCTCGCTTTTTTCCATTTTTGGACATTATTTGTCTACTTGTGCCCTTTGACTTCTTACGTAACCTCCATGTTTTTCATGAATATTGATACGCCTTACTTGATGCTTCTGTTACTTGCTTTACACATCTTTCTATTGATTGGGAATGACAAGCGCTATTGTGGTACTTACATTGATTTGTCTATGAACCTTATTATTTCAGCGATGCTCAATTTTCATGTTAAAGGTCGCTCATATACATTTCCAGACCAATTGATTAAAGAGGAAGCATTGTAATTAACCGAAGATATTTCCTATATCCAAAAGAATGAACTTGGAATGCGTTTTCTTTTCTTTTCTTCCTCTAATATTTTTGTACACCAATTTTTCTTTCATCATCATCCTAAGAAAATATTAATGCTTGCATTTATTATCATTTCGCTGAAAGTATACCATGCAGAACGTTTGATAGGAGAAACAATGTCCACCACTTTTTTTTGTTGAAGTCTTAGTAAGTGAAGTTGGGACGAAACATGATACCTTCCTTCTATCCAAAAGTGTTTAACTTTAACATTAAACCAACAAGAATAACAAACTCCAACGATATATTCAAAATTTTCTGAAAGGTTTTTAATTACTTCATTGAGAAATATAACAGATTCTCCTACGCCCTGAAATGAAGTATTAACTTCAAGTTCAGTTGCAGTGTCAAGCATATTACCAATGTTATCTGTCCATTTATTGTTAGATAGCGTTTTACCTCAAGGCTAATTCATTTGTATGTAGAACACAATTTAATTTTCAAAATAGTTTCGTTTTTACCCAACAATCACCTTCCCATCCTCTGCTGACTTAGTAGAATCGCCTGCAATAGCTTGCAATCTTTTATCAATACATTTTATCTTGATAAAATCAATAAGGTTGTCAGCAATAACTTCAGAGGCTTTTTTATCTTCAATACTCTTGTCAAGAACAAAATGATAAAGATAATCACAATGTGTCCCCTCAATAAAGCTTGGAAACTATTGCTTCTACTCTCAATCCGACGTCTATAAATGCAACGGTTGTGATAGCTGGTGTGGCACGCAGTCCAACTCTGTATCTGAGACTATGCTTTGCTACATTAAGTATTTCCATCATATCATGTGTTAATTTTTTGTTTGAACTTAAAGTTTTCATTTCATCGTTTATATCTTTGATTTCTGACTCACTTTCAACTTTAGATAAAATTATTTCGTCTGAAGGATTTGATTGAATTGTTGCTTATTTTACTTAGAGAAACTTTTTCATATACTTTTCGTTTTTGTCTTTTGATTGCGTTCTACTTTCATTTTGATCTGTTAAACCAATTTAATGGGAACCTAACGATCCTATTTTTCAATTAATCCAAAATGTCAAGTTCATTATCAAAGTTTTCTTTAATTTTAAGTTATCCTCTTCCAAGAATTTTTGCTTGATTTTTTTGATTTTCTTGATAATATAAATTTTAGAATTCAAAATAGACATTTTAAATAACTAATCAAGCAAGCATGAAAATATACTTTTTATTTTCGACCATGGCGATTTCAAATTTGGTATCCGTTTTCATCCAGCACATCTAGTTTTTTCACAATCGGCATTTTTTTCATTAAAATAATTAACATATCAAAACTATAAAATTTGTTCAATTATTAAAAAAATACAAATTTGAAATAAGTTTTGGAAAAAATTGAGAAAAAAATCAAAAATGTTTCTTTTTAGCCGATCTTTCCAACTTTGCTTCAGGATTATCACGCGTTAACATCCAACAAAAATCTCCTATCATGTTTGGATTCCATCTTCCCTTATATCTACTTTCCATCTTACTAATGTCTTGATGAAACCTTTCCCCATGTTCATCTTTGACTGCTCATAGGTTTGGAGGAAAATTTAGTCTAGGTGAGAAAGAAAAAATTGAATTTTCAATGACAACCGACACCCCATATCCTCATATGCTTCAAGCAATTCATTGACACGTTTTTTTGTAATTCAGAGCACGTACATTTCCCAAAAAACTTATTTAAAAGCATTTAAAGCTCTCAATTCTTTTTTTCCCCAAAAGGGCGTTAAAACAATTGTACCTCATCACTTCTCGAATTTGGGGGCCAACAAAAATGCCCTCCTTCAATTTCGCGAAACTCAAATTCGGAAATAAGTGAGTTAAATGTCGGAAAGCAGAACTACTTTTATCAAGGGGTTTCACAAAAATTTTCATCAAACCCAACTTGATGTGTAAAGGAGGTGTTTTTATCTTTTTTAAATCTAATAAAATTTACCATCAAAACCTTATTCATATTGACCAGTGGAGTTTCTTTAACACTGTGTTGGCCTGGCTCAAATGAAGTCCTCTCACCCCAGTCTTTTTTTGTAATGTTCAGAAACTGCTCTACTGTCCCAGAGACAGAGAAAGCAGCAATACTTGGTGAAGCCGGCTTGCTTTCCCATTAGGAAGCCTATGACTTTGAAATCGCCACATAAGCTCCATTGAGGTTGTGAGTATCCAACTCCTTCAAGAAGGAGCTTCATATTGTCATAAGACTCCTTAAGGTGAGTTGAGTAAGCAACCAAGACACTTGGGTATTTGTTGCCGTTATGGAGTAAAACAGCTTTTAGACTCTTTTTGGAGGAATCTATAAAGAGTCTCCATTCTGATGGCTCGTCTTGAAAGCCTAAGCAGCAAAATAAGAAGATAGTTCTGCATTACGCTTTCTGTACTTTGTGATCCTCACCTCCTTTTCAACCAAATTATGTTGTTTGAGCCTTGAAACCAACAACTCGGTTTGTTCTTTCGTGAGATAGAGGTCACGTATGAGATCGTTTGGCTCACTCTGTGAAAAAACTGTTGGTTCACAGTCTACTTCATTGATACAGGGTGAAGTGCTTATTCTGGAAGAGTCTGATTCTGCAGAACTCGTCTCCTCCCCCGATAAGAATATGTCCTTGTTTTGGGGTGGTTCAGGTACTGGGTATTCATCAGAATGATAAACAGGTCTGATAGCTGACGGAAGATTCGAATACACAATTTTTGTTCTGGATGCATGTTTGAAACCTTTGATTTTAGTGAGGCAGAAATAACAATCATCGGCATGGCTTGTCGGAACTCTCAAGATTATTGGAAAGGCAAACTTAAAAGATGACTTTCTACCATTAAATCAGGCAGTCAGGGCGTTGTAACATGATTTTCAAGAAACGTGTGAAGCCCAAGGTTTATCTTGGTCTTATATTCTACAACCAAAATAACTAAAGGCTGCTTTTAGTAAAGGAGTTATTGTATAGTTCATTATAAAACCATGTCAAAATACCATTCATTATATACATTTTCAAATAAAAAAATAGTCGAAATCATAAAAAATACAAAATTTAAAATAAATAAAAAATTTCTCACTTTACTTCATAACGCTTACTATTTAAAAATACTCCAGCAAACTTATAGCAAAAAATATATGTAAACCTTTCATGTAAGCTTGGGGTTATATCTCTGCAACCTGATGAGATCAGCCAAAACAAATACCAGAAATGAAATCAGCGTACTACTTGATTTAGTTATTTTCACCTAATTTCATGCTTGTCTCAATTTTTTTGTTTTTTTAATTATTTGCATGTTCTCATTTTTCTATTCCTTTAATGTATATAGCTTGTACGAGTTTATCTGCTGTAAAATTTCTTTAATCTTCAAGACTTTGTTCTCTCAACTATATCTCGTATCTTAAAATGTCCCTTAAAGTTTGTAATTTTTAATTAATTTTTTAAAAATATATAACATTTATTTATAGAGGACAAGAATTTTTACCTTAACGCATTTTGACATGTTCAAACTAACGTTGACAAAGCTAAAATAAACTTAATTAAAAAATAAAATATAATAATACTATCTAAACCTTCTAACACTTTTTTATCAGTGAAATTTTTAAATTTGCTACGCCCACACACAAGTTTCGTTCCTCTCTTCAATACATGAGTGCTGTCTTTCCCACTTGATAGACTGGTTTTAGTGCATTTCCAAACTGATTTTATCTTAAGATGGAGAATAGCGAAGGTTTGAATGAGAGCACTCTAAGCAACCATCACAGTTGTGGCGCGTCTAAAATAATGCCTACACTCTCCTCCCCTCTCTCAATCAAGCACTCATCTTCTGCCGCTTCCACCAGACCAAATAGCGAGTTGAACAACAAAGGCGCTGCATCAGGAATGAATAACCATGCGATCAAGAGCGTAAAGTCGTCAACTCCTCAAAATTGCCACTCTTTTTCCTCCTGTACTTCTGCTTCCTCTTCTAAGAATTCCTCTGACTCAAAAGCCAGACGGTTTAGTCATGGAGTCACGGAAAATGCAGGTACGGTTCTTTTTATTCAGGTTTTCTACACCTAATTTCACCAAATATTGGATTTACCACTTTTAATAAAGTTGATAATATATCAATAATTTTTGAATAATTAATCAATTATAATTGATTTAATCTGAAACGGGAGTTTTTTTTTTTAAATTTTTTAAAAAAAGGGGTTTGGAAAAAGGGGGGGTTTTTAAAAAGTAAAATGAGGTAAAAAAAAAAAAAAAAAAAAAAAAAAAAAAAAAAAAAAGAGAGGGGAAGGGGGGGGAGGGCATTCTTATTGTTTTAGGTGGCGGTAAAAAAGCACTCAACCTGTGTGCCTACACATTCAATAAAGAAAAGCAACACGCACAAAATGCCCTAATCACACAACCACCCTCTCCCCAACACAACGCCACGAACATTAGCCCAACGTCGACTTTTTCTGAAGACATCTCCATCAAGTGCGTGGACAGTAGCAGCGTGCACACGCCCATCAACAACAACACGAAATCTCTGAACAACTCTCCTAGTTCGAGCAAGACTTTCGTCTTCACTCCCACCAAAACCAAAAATAGCAATAATGTCTTAAAATCAGTCATAAACCGCAGTCCCGCTCCAACCCTGAGCGCCATCAGCCGACGCAATACCATCATCCACTTCTCCAAAACAGAACCGAGTAAGAACGAGACCTGCAACGTTGGCAATAAGCCTTCTAACGACATCCAATCGCCTCTTCCCCGTTTGACACATTCGCAAACGTCGCCCAAGTACGTCGCTTACTTTCATTTTGCTTACAACACGTATCTCATCAAAAAGAAAAGTACACTCTACCACTCAATTTGACTATTCACATTTTTTCCTCAATTAATTTACATAATTGTTTGCAAGTGCTCGCTTTTTTATTGAAGAAACGCAAAACAAACTTTTTCTGCCTTTTTCAAAGTTTGAGTTATACAAAAGAATAAATGAGATGGTAGGATAATGATAATAATTAGTCTAATTTTTTCTTCATCAAATTTAATATTATGGACACATTCGTCAATACGCTCGCTCTTTAATCAAGAATAAATGTTTTTAAATTCAATTTGGTTGAAAAATGTTGCAAACGCACAATTAAACTCAATCTCGTTAAAAACTGAACAATGGTATCAACTTTTTATTTGTTAAAATTTCAATTTATACATGACCTAAAAATATTTTCTCTTGTTTGAGTTTATGGGCGTGAGTATGGTTGGTTAGATGCCAGGTTCGATAACTCAAGGTTTTGGGTTCGATCCCGCATCAAGCATACGTTCCTCATAATTCGATACAAGCGGCGCAAGTGTGCCTTCTCGATGAAAACACCCTATGGCAGGCATGTCAAACTCGGAGTCCTATGAGGGCCAAAGGAGTAAGTTTGTGTTCTCATGAGGGCCGCACTCCTACAATTATATTTAAAGTTGTTCAATAAAAATTATTGCAGAATATTTTACTTTTAACTTAGAAACATGTAATGGTTTGATTATATTCAAAAATGCAAGTACAAAGTCATGTATAGTTAAACAAAATAATTTAATTAAAAAATTAGCAAGGATATAAATCTGTTCTTTATTTTAATATAAAAAAAGTTTATAAGACAACATACATGATGGCCCACATGTATTTGAATGAACTACAAATGAAATGCACATAAATTACAATATTTCAAAATAAACATTTATTATTAATTATTCAAATACTTAACATGTTCTTGTCCCGAGGCTTGACACCTCTTGTTATTCACAATCTTTGCTATGTCTGGCTGAAATTTCTGTGCAGTGCGAACTTTTATCAGAGATGATAAGTGAAAATCAGTCAACCTAGTTCTCTGAGAAGTCTAAATCTACACTTATACATAAAATTATAATTAATAATACTGTAATCTGTGTGGGCCGCAAATCTGCTTGTAATGGGCCGCATGTTTGACATGGCTTATCTTTGTAAATATTTTTTTAAATAACGCAGCCTTGTTACAAACTTGCAAAGTGCTTTAAAAGAAGATGGCGCCCTAACAAAAATGTAGTAGTAAATGAATGAGGAATTCTCTGTGCAAGTGCATTTGAATAGTAAGTAAGGTTGATAAATAATCAAATGCGATGCAATCTCCACCAACCAGATTTATTACGTCTTTGATCACTAGCGTGACAGCCGTGTCACAACCAATGCTTTAAGTAATTAAAATTCCTTTGAAAAATAAAGCAAAGGATTACAAACAAATTTGAAAAGAAAAGGAAGGAAACAATTAGGGCGAACAATACGACGCAATTTGGACCAAGGTGATTTATTAGAATAAACGATCGTTTCCTAAACGCTTTGAGGAAAGTTTATTTTGAAAGAATTTGTGTCTGAAACTCAACCTTAAAACTAGTAAAGTAATATGCAAAGTCTATTCACATGCCAAATAAGTCCCCCCCCTCCCCTTCCTCAGATGTGTGTTCCTGGTTGAAAGAACGGGCTTACAATATAAGCCAGGCCTTGAGACTAATTTCATCCCACCGCTATCCTTAGATAAAGCAGGCGACTATTTTGGCAGTATTCGTATCTTCTTCCGCACAGATGGTATATATTTTGTTATGGGTAGAGGTGTTCACGTTTCGGTCATTAACTTGTGTAATCCAGTCCTATCTGCTCCTTAGATATTATAGTGCCGTTGAATCCGATTAAAACTCCATATGTTCTAGTCCAGTCCTTTGAAAATTGAAAGGCATCAAATGATTCACACAAGTCTTATATGACTTCAACTAATGTATCCTGTGTTAAACTCTTGTGGTCAATTTACTCGTACTATTTTCTTAAGTATTAAGCATTTGCCAACATAAAACGTTTTTCAGATGCATGCGATCAATTAAGAAAATATGCTATTATTGTAAATAAAGATATAAAGGGTCGGTTCAAAATGTCGCGAAACGTTGTAAAATTTGCCTATACCACACCACTTTTTCCTACAAGATTATAAAGAATTTTGTTCCATTCATTAACTCTTTCATGAAAAAAGTTTTTTTTTGATTTCTTCGGATATTCCCAATTCGGAGGTGCTGACCAATAGATGTTCCCTCGCTTCATCGATTAACGCACGCGCTGCTTGTTTTTAGATTTTTGCCAAGCTCAATGTCAGCGTCTGTTACAAATACGCCCAACAACTTGCATCCTTCAAAGCAACCAACTTCTCCAAAATCAGAAGTGTATTCTAGATTTGCTAGAGGCACCGGTAGCCGAAACACATTTCACTTGGGCACATCAAGCTCAAATGATAATCGCCGAAAAAATTTCCTTCCTCTAAATTCCGTAGCTAACAAAGTCTCCGAAAGAAATGCCTTGCCTACGACCAATTTTGAAGATTTGTTCTCTCAAAATTCACAGTTAAGTTCGAATCAGACTAAATTTTTGACGAAATTATCATCTAAATTTACTAAAAATAAGTACAGTTTTGCACTTCTTTCCTCCTTTTTTTAATAAAACTGAATGCTTTATTTTGCATAGAAATGCGAGCTGTCAATCTCCGACAATTTACGAAGACTCATTAGTTAGCAGCAACATCGCCAACAACAACAACTCGCCCTTCCTACTCATCACCAACAATTCCAATTACATAACCAAGCCCAGGTCGCTTCGTTTCACGTGGAGCATGAAGACGACGAGCTGCATGGACCCCAATGACATCATGCAGGAAATCCGAAAGGTCCTCGACTCCAACAAATGCGACTACGAGCAACGCGAGCAATACCTGCTTTTCTGTGCCCACGGCGAACAAAAGACCAACAACCGCGTGCACTGGGAAATGGAAGTGTGCAAGCTGCCGCGCTTGTCCGTGAACGGCGTTCGTTTCAAACGAATTGCCGGAACTTCGATCGCCTTTAAAAACATTGCATCCAAAATTGCTAATGAATTAAAGATTTGAATGGGATCAGTTGTAAATACACACTCCTGCATCCTCTCCCATTATCCTGCTTTTTCTTTACGCTAGAATTTCTTATCTAAATTAGTTTTACTGCGGAAGCCACTTTTTGTCGTTAGCGCGAATTCCTCGTGTTCTTGGAGCAATCTCGTGCCAAATAGCACATGCATACTGCACTTTCAAAGAAGCCTCCTTCTTTTGTGTGTTCGCATCAATAATCTCTGTATCATACTGTAACACTCTAGCAAGGAAACTAACCTCCTATATTTTATTTGCATGTTTTATGCACGCATCTCAGCATACCTTGTCTTTTTTGCAAGAAGAAGTTCTGTATGTCAGATATTACATGTCTACTTTTTGGCATACATGTGAGCACCCTTTCCCTCGATAAATTATACCCTTGTTTTTTAATTCTTATCATCTGCGATAACTCTTTTTACTCCGCATGCCTGTGAATGCTCTTACTATTTTTTGTAAAACTTTCACACTGGCCTTGTTAGTGTTGGTCACATGGAGTAATCATGAATGGAGCACTATCACTTTGTTTTTCATGACTACATAGAATTCCCTCACAATTTTATATAATCCTTGTCTTTTGAAGAATTTTGATATCCTACCACAATACTCTAATATCAAGTGTATTCACTATGTACCTTTAATGTTATTTATGAGTATGGACATACATATATATTTATATCTACATGTAATATATAACTTATATAGATTGTTTTAAAGGAGTATATATATATGTATATGTATGTATGTTTGTGTATATATAAACTTTCAAATAAGTGTGAAATAAAAGCTTTTAAATGTGTATTTTATTTACCCTAATGCTAAGTGAACCAATTTCCTATCGTAATTGGTAGAATCTTCTTTATTTCAAAAAATTAATTCCACGTCATCATCAACATAGCTCTGATTGCATTTTAGATTTTACATGTGCTTGTTATTTAAGTATTTAAATTTTTGACAAAAAAAATCGGTATATCATCTATCCATGCATATATTTATCAATATATGTATTCGTTATTATCTCTACTGTATCTTTCGCACGAGTTTAAGAAATGTTTTCTTTTGAGGCTGCGTATATATATACACACACATATATATTATAACACTTTCCTAAGCAATGTGCTAAAATTAATATTTGTAATTTGCATCAATAAATGCCTATATTTTTAAAATCATACTTTTTAGCATCCATTTTTATGGCACAAAACAAGCATCAAAACCTTGACGCCATAATTTAATAAAATATTTTTGTTAATCCTCTTGCATTGAGGATTTGGAACAGTTGGTAATCCGTAACGCTAAATATGCTATACTCTTCTATCTAAATGAAGAGGTTTCATGTCGTAATTCTAAAAATGATCTCTTTGTATATCTTTAGGAAAAAGGAATCTGTGTTTAGTGTTCTAAGGTCAAAAATATCTCCGTATCCTAAAGACCTTACAGAAAAACTTGGATTAGATAGAGCATTCTCGCTATGACATTGTCTGACGTTTTTCTAGCTCTTCTGCGTTTTATGAATTTAAAATGACGGAATGTCACGTCGCATTTTTCTTTTAATTACTTTAATATCATGAAAAAATATTCGAATTTCTATAACGAAAAAAGGTTTCAAAGTCATTGGAATGTTATTGGTGCAATATTTGATAAAATTACCATTCAATTCCAAAAGTAGTTTGAGGATTTTATTTTTTTTTTAAAGAAACAAATTTAACTATTTCATCATAAAAAAGATCACTCTTAAGGTCACAGACAAGAGATCAAAGAAACACAGGTGTTGAAAGATTTTTCTCAACCTCATTGCCAACCGGGGTCATATCAAATAAGTTGCTTAGGTGCGCTGAATACTTTCTACTGAGATACTTTGCCTCAAACTGTTTGTACAGGGAATAATGCAAGAAGTGTAAAAGGTTTGATGCGTGTGTATTCATTTACGTTAATATAACTTTCGTTTACTGTAATCCAGAGGTGGGCAAACTACGTGGCGCATGCGGCACTCCAAAGGTTTTATGCGGATTGCTGAAATAGTTATTTGATAAGCCCGCTTGACCGTATAAGGCCTGAGTGGCCTTGTAATGTTTTGACTCAAAGAATTTGATGAAAATATTGGAACTATCAGTATACTCCTTCAATATTTATAACGTTAAAAGTAAGAAATTGAAACGATTTTCAACACAAAGGATAAAAATCCAAAATTTAACATAAAATTCTAAACTTTTTCATAATGTATTTTCCTTTTTGAAATTTTTTGCCAAAAATGAAAAATAAGATTAGTTTTTCCATAGTGATTACTCTTTTAATATTGGTTAGATATGTTTGCTAGTGAGTATGTTAAGACTTAAGAGTCACTGTTTCAGTATCCTAAGATTTTGAACTGAATCCGCTAGAAAATTCTTTGCTTAAATTTTAACGCAAGAGGGTTTTGGTAATAAAAAAGATTTAGGATGTTCATATATATATATAACTCGATATCAAAATACGCAATACAATGCTTGATAAACACGACAACGTTTTCACAAATTTGAAGGCATAAGTCGTATGATCATCTCATAATTTCATGAAGAAATGATTGCAACGAAGTGCTTATAAAATGTTCACATTGTCACCGTTTCTCTCTATTCTAGTTGTCCATTTTTTCAATGATTGGAACGAATGCGATGTAAAATAAAAGTAAAGAAAGTGTTGATGAGACGGCATGAAAAAATGTTGAAGGATATAACAGGAAAATAAGCAAAACTTTTTATTCAAACAAGTTGAAAACTTTATATCCAGAAATAAAGTAGATATATACTGTTACCTTGAACTAAGATAAAAAGATATTTTTATACAAAAGTTTTTTTGAAGTTTTCAGTTTTCTAAATTTAGCTTTAAAAAAACACGTGAAAAATTCAAAAAAAAGTATGCGTCATTGTAACAATTTTAACAAAGAAAATGTTGCTTATAATAATTTTTTACATAGAAAATAACTGAATTGCCCAGTTGACAACTTGCTTTTTTGGTAGGTGAGACAAGCGTACCCAGGTGGTCTCCACTAATTTTCTACGATTTCATAATTAATCTTCTTTTATTTTGGAGGTTTTTGATTTGGACTTTTTCTTTCTAAAAGGTAATTGTGAAACAATTGTTATTCTACGAATTTTATCACTACTTCAAAGATATGTACGTATTAGTTGATGATTGCATTTTAACTCATCTTCTAAAATACAGTAAGGCAGAGATGAATTTTAACCAGAGATGTTATGCCCCGAAACCATCTGCCAGTGTTAGATTTTTTTTAATTTTATTTATCTACACCCGATTTGGCGTTGTCGTACATAATTATTGGTTTCTTATGAGTTCCTTGTTTAGTGAGTGCATTAAATTACAAGTTGGCACCCGTTTTTTTTCTTAAAGAACCCGGCGTCCATTATAATTCAACGTTTCCTAAAAATTGAAATTCATATGCATGTCCATTTACATAACTAAACATATATACACCGAACAAGAGGTAAATTAGCATTTTGAACTAATTTTTTTGACAATTTCAACCACACGTTTATGTTCTATTTTAGTTATAATTATTTCGGGTACCAAAGCATATAATATCGAGAATCATTCATGTGATACATTTTAATACCCTAGATTCTTTGTTTTAAAGTACCAAAACGTTCACTCAATATACTCACATGCATTATATTAAATTTTCAACAAAAGTGGCATATCAGAGAGGCTTTAAGTAAATGCATACTCATCGAAACGAATAAATCTCATTTTGAACTCTATATGATTCCTTCCAATAACAGTTTTCAAAAAAGAAGCTCTCTTCCTACTATAGAGATATTATCCAATGAAATACTTTGATAAAAAATTAAAATGTTGGCAATCAGTTCCTCTGCGCTAGTGGTTTTCAATTCTAGCCCGATTTAATAAAGGCAAAATACCAGTACATTTTTGTTAACGATAATGAGTTCAAAAACTTCGACCTTGATAATTGTTTTTTGTGGAAAATTATTTCAAACCTAATTAAAAATGTTAATATATATTTGCGCATCCAGACTTTTTTTCTATGATAAGTTTTCGAATATTATGAACGAAAGTTAATAAAGCACAAAAACAAAGAGGTCATGATTAAAGTAGATGCCTGTTTAGGCTTTTTAGTCTAAACAGCACTAAGAAAATAACAGACTTTTGCTTGCCTATGTAACAAACACCCGATGAACAACCTTGCTGTACTGAAGCCTCAGATAATGGCGAAGACTTGGAAGAAGCTAATGCCAGCAGATCTACCCAAATTACCGTAAATGCTATGGGTTCTGCGTCAAATGAAGGGACCAACGTGTTGTTTTCAAACGATGTAGCACCGTGGATAATCACAGAAGGTTTGCAACACATTGACGGTGACTTCACTGCTACAGAGATGGTTTGCCAGGGAGAATCTTTCAAGAGACGTTGTATAACATCTTTATTCTTTCGTGAACAGTTAAATGGAGAGAAAGCCATGAGAAATTGGCTTTGTTATTCACCAACTATCAGCAAGTTATTTGCAAAACCAGCAACAAATGAAGCTTCATGCTTGGCTACAACTCGATATGATGATTGGAAGCACGTGTCAAGAGAACAGGTCAGTACGAATCTGATACTCAGTTTTTGGCGCAGTTCTACAAAGAGTTGTTAGCGTGATCAAAATGCTCGCCTCTCGACGTCAACCCTTTCGTGGAAGTGACGAGAGATAGTTTGTTCGGTGCATGACGGAAACTACATTGGATGTTTAGAGTGGATAGCTGAATGCCATCCATTCCTTTCGGAACATATCAAGCAGCGAGCCAACAAAGGAACTGGTCACACGTCATACTTGTCATCCACGATATGTGATGGATTCATTACACTAATGGGCAATGAAGTACAAGAATTAATTATTACAGAAATGAGGAAGTAATACGCAAAACCAATAGTCATGCAGAATATATACCATGCTCTGCGCATTCGCTGAACCTCGTGGCTCAAAGTGTTACCTGTTGTGCTGAGGACGTTTTTTTTAATTTTGTACATAAATTGTATGTCTTCTCCTCAGCTTCAACGCATCGATGCAATCTTCTCATGGCAAGTTCGAAGCCTCTGGATATACAAACATTTAAAAGACTCTCAGATACACGATGGTCTGCTCATCATGATGCATTATTGTATGCACTTAAAAAGGATACTTATTTATCAAGGCTGTTCTGGTGAGTATGTCTAAAGATGTAACCAAAAAGCCAGAAGCACGTTTGAAGGCATCAAAGCATAAACTTTAAAGAAGGATCAATTGCATAAAGATATGCTTGCCAGATTTCATGATGTTATAGCGCTAAAAATAACAGAGTGGATAGTTAATCCATTTTTAGATGTCGAATACGGGGAAGAGGGAGCGATAGAGGAACAACTGATCTCCATTCAAAATGATTTTGAGCTGAAAACAAAGTTCAAAAAATTTTTGGTTACAGAAAAATTGCTGACCCTTATCCTGATGTCTGGAGTAAAATTAAAGTATATTTAATCGCTTTTCCCACGTCATATTTAGTCGAAAAGGCTTCAGTTCCGTTGCGTTTCTCCTTTCAAAGCAAAGAAGTAGACTACAGATTACTGAACGTGTTGATTTGCGATTTTTTCTAACTAATATGCAAGCAGATATTGATTTGCTTATACGTCAACACCAAGCTCATCCATCTCACTGATCTTTTTACTCAATTCACTTCCAAATTATTAATGAATAACAAATTTTTTCTATGCAGGGTATTAAATATTGAATATATTTTGTCTTACTTTCTCACACAATACTTGAAGAATGTCTTATTATTACACTAATCATTTTATTTCTGTACAAAAATTTATTTGTTTCTCTTGAAAATCTGTTTAAAATTCTAATCACGTTAAAATTTCCAAATTTATCGCTTTTCATGAACAATCAGAAGTAGGGGGCGTTAAAAAATTTTGTGTTGATTAGGGGGGGCGTTGAGCCAAAAAGTTTGAGAACCACTGGTGTAGACTAATGGAGTCCATTGACTTTTCGCGATCATTGACAAGTTTGCTTCTAGTAAAGCTAGAAAAGTGTCCCTAATAATTACTTTAGTGGAAATTCATTTGGATTTATAACTTTTTTGTAAGTATTTCTACATTAAATAATTGAATACATGCATAAAGCCGAGGATCTATACTTCGGGAAAGGGTTCCGCTAAGCCGCTCCTGAAAGGAAGATTAGAAAATAAATTTTAAGATGTTTTTAGATGGCGTTAAGTAAAGTTTAAGTTATTCATGCGCTAATAAATTTAATTTATTAACACCCGAGGTAGCAAAAAAGTGCGACCATGCGAGCATTAGTTACTATCATTGATACAAAAATTTTTGATTGACTGGAAAAAATGTCAAACTACACCGTAATACCATTTTCACAAATGTCTTCCTTTTTTCTTTTTCTCGTTTTAATTTTCACAGTGGAGTTCGTATTTTAAATTTAGAAGAATGAAGTTACTTTTATTTATTGTTCGAGCGTATAATAAATGTGAATCTGGTAATTCTTTTTAAAAAAAGTTTTATAATTAACAATGCTTTTTTCAATGATTACATTTTCTTACAGATGTTTAAATAAATTTACCTTAAAAAATAAGATTTTGATCAAGACAAAAAAATTATACTAAAAAAGACTTTGGATCAATAAATTTTCAATGAAAGTTAAGTTTACATTTTTTTTAAATATTATCAATTTTTAGGTTGTTTAAAACTTTTCTTGCCCAGTTTACTATACACTGCGAACTTTTACCAAAAAATTTACACTCTTCTAACCCGTTAACGCCCATGTCGACTATAGTCGACTTTACAAAAATAAAATCGTCTGCGTTTATCAAAGCTCTTTAATACAAATCTTCTGCTTTACATAGGATATCGTCTGATTATTCTCGTCGTTAACGTGTTAAAAGAGCTTTTAAGAATATCTATAAAAAGAGATCTACTATAAAAAATATTGGCCCCGTTTCCTGAACATTTTTTGGGCCCTTATTCAAATTCTAAAACTAGAAACTACCACTCAAATTCTGATGTAAGGACTAAAAAATTAAATTTGTAATATCGATTTAAATACTTTGCCTTAATAAATCTTTTAAACATAGCATTTCAAGTTCAAGTAAAATGTGTTAAGTGGAATTTTTCTATCTTTACGTTCAACTTGAACATTTTATTTATAACTGTATTTCAATTTGAAATATCCATATTCTTAACACAGTTTCTTTTTCCTGAAAAATAAGGCAAACTGCGAGTTATCTAAGATAAGAAGTGTGAATCAAAGGATGACGCCTCTGAGTAGGTCCACTTATTGATATGTAAACCATTAAATAAATCAAGCATTTCAAAAATTACTCAAAAATTATAAGGATCCTTTATTTCACAAATCTTCCAAGCCTATATATTCCAAAATATTTGAAGTATGCGCGCTCAAAAAGATTGACCCTGTGGAGCTTTAAAAGCGTATTTTATACCGACAGATGTTGCACAGTGCACTTCCGCGAAAACGTTTATAAAGAGAGAATTTGCTTGAAGAAAAGGTATAGTGAAATTTATTAAGAGGAAAACAGTTAAGTGGGCGGGGAACACTTCGCTAGCTGTTGTTGGAGTCAAAGTCAAAAGCTTCAATACCAATGCTCAGTTGCGAGGATAGAGATTCACTCTGAAACCCATAAACTTCATCTTCAAGAACGTTGTTGCGCTTGAAGACGGCGGCTTTATTTTCGTGCTCAACCTCTTCAACACCACGGCACACAAACGCACTTGGGAAGTGAGAGGGGGGCGTTTTTTCTGATAAATTCAAGTCATCGTGCAGCACAACGTGGTGCTGGCTCAAGCTAGAGCATATTGCGGAGCATTGAGGCGAATTTGCGATGAATTTGATGGGAACGGATTTGAATGCAGACTTCAACGGATCTCGACTGATCGTGTTGACCGGTTTGCAGTCTAGTCCGTCGGATAAGCTAAACTTGTCCAATTCTTGAACATTCAATCGCAGGCTTCTTGAGAATAGGGCATCGTAGAAGTCGGTGGTTGTAGGAGAATTTTGGGGATGCTGCTGCGCCATTGAATTCATTTCATTGTTTGAGGAAGAAAGGGCTGACGACGCTAAGTTGGATAGGCGCATTTCAAGGCGTGAATTAACTGCTTTACTCGACTTAAACTTCTTATTCAGTGCATTTATCTTGTACTCATTCTCTGATGCACTCCGTAAGTTCTCTGCCTTCAGTTCTTCAATCAGAACTTCTTTATTCTCTAATCTGCTTTCCGCTTCTTTCAATTTTACTTTGTATAGAAAAATTTCAGTAGTTTGTTTATTAATCCTTTCCCTCAAGGCATCCATATCTCGAAGAGAGTCTTTTTGAACGTTTATCAGAGCTAAACACTCATTCATCTTAAACTGCAAGTTATTCAATTCACTCTTTAGATGTTTATTATAGTTTTCAAGTGAAATGATGAGGTTTTGCAAAAAAAGATTTTGCTTTTTAAGCTGCTTCATATGGAACAATTTATCCTGCATCTCTTCATTACTAACTTTACAACTAAACAACTCGCCATTCAGTTTACCGGTTTTGAGAGTTATGTCGTAGTTACTCTTCTTCATGTGATTCAATTTGATTTGGTGATGTTGAATCGCTTGTTTCAATTTACTGACCTCAGACTCGTTTTCAAAGAAGAGTTTGTCAACTTGTGACTTCTTTTCATCGAGGTTGCATAGCAACTTAATATTGCAATCATTCAACTTGGAAATCTCTTGCTGGTAGTAGAGATTTTCAAATTCCAAATTGCTCACTTTCTCCTCTAAAGCTAACTTTTCTTCTTCCAACGCTAAATTTAAGATGGCGCGACCCTTGAGCCTACGATTACGATTTTGATACATGAAGCATTTAGATCTTTCGTAGAGAAGTTCTTGTTGAAGCAAATATATCGTATCCTTTAGCTTGTTGACATTATCAGTTGGATTCGGTTTGAAGATATCATCGTGGAGGCGATACGCCGCGTTCATGAAATTGTCTAATGCGTAATCGCATGCACTTTCCAAACTGTTATGAGACGCATTTTTACTTGGGGGCGCGGGCCCTACTTTAAGTAAAAGAGATCTTTTATCAGTGTGAGTATCAGGGGACAAGACATCGTAGTTTTCTTCGTGAATTTCGTTTAACTTCACAGAACTCATTTGCTGAAGTCGTTCTCTATGATTGTAGGACAGTTTATTCACACCTCTATCGGTAAAAGATATAGGCTGGAAAACACATGGCAATGAATTCAGCTTCGCAGTATTTTCTGGAAACAGGGAGAGAGTGTTTTCAACTATTCCAAGAGAGGAGTGCACATACCTAGAGGAAGAAGAAGACTTAAAAGTGAGCTCAATTGACTTGCTCAAATCCGTTTTGGCTTTAGCTTCACCGAGGAACAAAGGCGGCGCTGATCTTCTTTGATGGTTATAACTCACTTTTTTTGAAAACTTTGTAAATTTCGAACTCTGAGGCCTGACGGATTGCGTTGTAAGTCTTTCCTTTGAATCGTGATCGCGAATCTCCGAATTGAACAGAGTGAAGAGCTCAGAATCACTATTTTCATTCTCATCTTCGTAAACAGGAAGTGGGAAAATCTGGGAAGTTTTGAGCAGCTCCTTCCTTGATTTAGAATCCATTCCACCCTTCTTGATCATTTCTTTTCTTTGAGAATCTAAAGTAAAACTAGAATGAGCTTTTGTGTTGTGATTGAACACGAAGCGCAGATTATCATCTATCATTTCATCGCTGTTGAAGCTGAGATTTTTGTTCAAGTTTGAAAAGGAAGGCGTTGAACTTTTGACTTTACATGCAAAAAAAGGAGAAACCGGGAGTGACTTGTAGTGAGAGGTGAATGACTTTGCTGAATGAAAAGGCCTTTTTGTTACCAGTTCTAACTGGCATAAATCAATCATATCGTTTTCACTTATTGTACTGGACTTGGGGCGAGGTGTGGAATCCTTGATCAAAACTTTCTTAGCGTGTCCATTTGTTACATTCGCTTGCTGATGAAAAGATTCTGGTAAATGAGGACTCTGTGGAAATAAACTTAGTGTTGAATCTGAAAGGGATGTTGGTGGTAGGTAAAAATTATATGATGGACTGTAGTACTTACATAACTCAGGCTTCGTTACAAGACAATTATGTTTCGTCAATAAGTTTACGATTTTCGAAAAAATTTCAGAGATTTCAAATTCGCCTTTATCCTGCGTTTCTTCCTTGCAAACAGAATGAACATAAGAATGTATCTTAGCTAGATCCATATTTTCGATGTATGCTAGCGTTTTTTCGTAGGAGTCAGCAATGATATCATGCGTCTCCATTCCTTTCCACCGAGACTTAATCAATTCAGACTCTTTCGACGACTCCACCAAAAATGGATGCAATTTGGCGTGATTCAGTAACGGGAGGATCGTCACGTCAAAGAGTTTCTTGGATGCCCGGCTGTCGTCACTACCTCCTTTAAGCTGAGTAGTATGGTGGTGGTAACTGATAGAGCGCAGGTACGACAAAAAATTGCACGGAAAAATGCCATACAACGAGAAAAAGAAGAGGGAGTACGCGTGGAAGAGAAAAACTTTGTACGCACACGAACTCGACGAGTCTTCCTTGCCCCCCTTATGCTTCTTGTGGTGCTGAAGGGCATAGATGAAGTTGGCGAGGCGCGCAAAGATCGCGAAAAAGTCGTTGAGGTAGGGAGTGAAGTGCACGGGAAAATGCGAGAGGAGAGACGACACACAAAACAGGGCAGAGGAGAGTGGAACGATGTGCTCGCAAGTCTTCAGCAATTTGATTAGGGCGGGAAAGAGTTGGTGATCACAGATGAGGAAGAGCCAAGAGGGAGAACGACTCACCAAATGATTGAGAAGGGTGAGGGAGGCTTGCTCATGCGTCGTTCCTATCCCGCTTTTTATGCGGTCAAAGATGTACTTCTCGCAAGGCTCCTTCAATCCCACCAAAATGCTCAGAACGCGAGAAGAACCGAAGCGATAGAAGTGATCTATGATGATATTCACAAAATTGCCATCTCGGTAATCACCTATATTCTGCAGAATCTTGTTTCGCAATTTCTCAACACTCAAGTGATTCACCTTTTCCAGGAGAAGCAAGTTTTCTTTTAAGTCGAATTCATTTCCTTCCATAACATCAATTCCTTAGAAAGAGGCAAGAGAAAGAGCTAAATTCTATTCAGAGTATGCAAGACACAATTGGAAAGGAAGGAACACACTTTCCTTGGCAAAATCTTTGATCACTTAACCTCTAAAAACAAATTCATACTCATCATTAAAACATGCACCCACAAAATAATTCTCAAAGATTAACAAACAACCCATTAGATCCCATTTGTTATCAAAGGAGGCGGATTTCTTGATTTTAATCCTTTAAGGACCAGAATTTTGAAGACTAATCGTCCGTTTTCTCTTTCAATGCAATTTTATATATTTAAGGGAGACGATTTTCATCACTCGGGACACTACTATTCCATTCGTCTTCAAAGGGCTAAGGCAGAAAGGAATGAAGGCAGTTGTTGAATGCAGAAAAGTGAAAACATTTTTAGTTTATATAACTTCACTAGGCATGATTGCAATCTTTTCAATCTATTACACTGCAGACACTCATCTTAGGACATAAAAGAAGTATATTGTTTATCAAATGCGAAAAAATTGTCAATTCGTCATTGATGAAATTACGATTTATAATTAAGTGAAACTGTGTCAATCATTTGTTTAGGTTGAAATTGTGGGCACAGTTTTTATTTGTTGCCTATAGGATTTCTTGAAAGTGTGTGCGAAAAGAAAAGCAAAATGCGTAATTTTTTAATATGATTCAGCACTGATACTTATTAATGAGCAGAGAGGAATCGCTTGCTTTACATTATTATTCCGTCAGGGATGAATTTGAGTATTAAATTCAGTGCTGTCACTCTTTTTTAGACCACCGACCCCTTATCAACAGGCCTGATTCAAAGTAACTCGTAGTCTCATTCCAAGTAGGGGAAATGTCTTTTCACTCCGTAATAATTTGAACTCGGCACGAGCCAACAAAAATTCCATTTAAAAGAGTTTTAGGTAAATCGACAGATATTGATTAGTAAGACTCTGATCGAAAATTTTTGACAATTAAAATCAATAGAAAAGTACATGTAAGCTTGAACTGAGCCATGCACTAATAATAATCTACCAATCATAACTTCTCTTTTTCATCTTCAAAATCATTTCCAAATGTTTTTGCTAGCTCGTGAAAATCGTTCATTACTTCATTAACAGGAAAAAAAAGGTGATGATAAGATTTTTTAACCGAAATGTCGTGTTTTCACGTGTTGAACTAAAACTTTGGATATGTCTTCATAAAAACTGTTCAAGATGAAAAAGCAACGAGAAGTAAATAAAAAATTGCCATGTGATATGATGCGGCACAAGCAAATTCTTCCAGTTTTATACAATTATACGCACAGTATTTGTATGCACAATGCAAACAGTGAAATTCAAAATGGCCGCCGACCTGTCTATAGTGATTACTTTTGCCTTCTGAGAGGAATCAACAAACAACTTCAAATCGTTGCCAATAAGATTTACGTTTTCAATATGCAGATTGCAGATACCAAATTTATTGAAGCTTGAGAAAAAAATGTCGGAAAAAACGAAATCCAAAGTTTAATCTCATTAAAAACGAACTCTCATTCTGACAATTCGTATACAAACGTTTTTATGATAGCTTAAAAGCACGCACGTAAAAATTTCAAAGTTGTTTGCATTTTATCAATCAGAATTTAGAATGACATTTGACAAGATAAAGGCGGTGTAGACCAACGCTACGGAAATGGATGTGAAGTTTTGAGTAATTTTGGAGGATGAAACCCATCATCAAAGTGAAGTTTAAATTGTGGAATTGCAGCTGTGTAGAAAACCTTGCTCCAGTTTAAGTTTTTATTCCATTTTATTTTCATTGCAATTTGAATAAAATTTCATTCTGATTTATTTTATTTTTAGTTTAATTCATTTACAGCAGGGGTCGGGAAAGTGGTCGATATTGACCCCTGGAGATCGATAACAGATTAGGGATCGATTAGTTAGACAAACTTACCAAATTGTGCTATACTTTTTTTACTTTAGAGTAGTAGTAGATCTCATTTTTCTCTTACAACATAGCTTAGGGCATTGTATAGTATGGGATATATGAAACATTTCTAGGTTGGGTGGGGGGTCGATGTGAAGACAAATGTTCGATGAAGGGGTCGACGGTTAAAAAAGTTTGGCGATCCCTGATATACAGAGATGTAGATCTATATGTGATATGATATTTGAGTGGTACGTAGGATTTGGCCTTTGAAGCTACGAACGTATGAATCAAGATGTTTGTGAACGTGCCTTTACAACCCCACCTATGGAAACCGAGGATATTATGGCTTGACAATAATCTTAATGGCGGAGTAAAGAGCGTGGAATAAAGAAATGGGGAGAATGACGGCTGTTGATTCGGCGATAAGAATTTGGTATAGCTTGAGTCCTATAGGGATATTGGGAGATCGTTGGTGTGGTAGACAATTTATCAAGATGTTAGCATTTGTTCAAAAGTTGAATTAATGGAATGTTGAAGCTTATCCAATGAAAAATAAACAAGATAAAGAGTCGGAGCTGAAACCCTAAATTTGGTGTTAAAGGAGCAAAAGATTTTGAAGTCCCAGCTCCATATCCCTAGTGTAGACACACCAAAAAAATGCTCAGAGATTATAATATGTCCTGTAGATATTCGAGAAGAGGGCCTATTGAGATTTTTTACAAATTATATTTTGGCTACTTGAATTAGTTGGATCATAGCTTCAAAAGATCTCAATTTATTCTTAAACACTAAAAAGATGGTAAATGCAGCTGAGGAAGCGGTGGCATACGGTGCGTTACATTTCGAAATTACTACGCTACGAAATTAGGTAGGAAAAAATTAAACTACGAAAAGTAGCGAAGTTCAGTACGATTTCCATCATTGGTAGGTTTTATTTTATCGAAGCCATGAGTTGTAAATAGATTTATCAAGTTCAAGCTCCCATACCTGAGTGATAACATATTCCAGTTTATAAAGTTTTGTGATTTATTTGTTCACCACAAACATGTGATATAATTGAATCCATAGTCAGTCATAAAGAATATTATATAATCTATATGTGGGTGATACTAAAGTTATTTGTACAAAGGATTAAATAGCAATTCATTTATTTACTTAACTTATGTACAAGAGAAAAGTAATTATTTTTTAGAGCTTCTGCATTTTGAAATGATGAAGCTTTCTGATCTGAAAAACTTTTTAAGTGATAAAAAAAAGCTCATGCTAAAGGGCGATATGATTGAAAACACTCTTTTTCACGTTGCACTAATTGAATTTTGAATGAACTTTTTCAACATTTTTGAATTTTACATGCATTTGTTGTTTTATCAAATTTGATGTTTTTGAATTTACTACATTATTTCAAATCAACCTCCTTAACCCATTAAGTCCCAATGTTCCCATTTGGGAACATAAGTAATTTCATCTTCGTCTGCTTTTTTCAATGACTTTGAATATAAATCGTCTGCGTTTTTTTAAATATCGTCTGATTTCTATGGTATTTAATGGGTTAAATGAAAAAACATAATATTACTTGAAATGATTGTACTAACGAGATATTGCAGGCATTTATTCGTAAGCTAAAAAACAAAACAAATCTTTTGCTCATGCTATTTCGTTTCGATTTTTTTTTCAAAATTTAAGATTATATATCTAATTTGATGTTTTTGAATTCTGATTTAATAACTACAGTCTAACCTGTTTAACCCGTTAACGACCCGAATAATCAGACGATATCCAATGTAAAGCAGAAGATTTGTATTCCCGTTAACGCCCATGTCAACTATAGTCGACTTTACAAAAATAAAATCGTCTGCGTTTATCAAAGCTCTTTAATACAAATATTCTGCTTTACATTAGATATCGTCTGATTATTCTGGTCGTTAATGGGTTAAAGAGCTTTGATAAACACATACGATTTTATTTTTGTAAAGTCAACTATAGTCGACATTGGGCGTTAACGGGTTAAACGAGATGGGATGAGGACCTCGTTTAAGTCGCGCACTTAAAAAGAAAGCGATAAAAATTCGTGATCTTTTTACGAAAAATTTGTTTGATATTTATTCAAATTATTTTAAAATATTTTGCCCTCGAAACAGGTAAAAAATTAAGCATCAAATAAAAAACGTTTGAAAAATTTTTCACCACTGATGTAAAACAATCATTAATAGATGACTGTTTCCTTTTTTCAAAGTCGTCGTAGATGTGATATTTGTTGTTTCCATAACTTTAAGAAGTATTCCCATAAGACGCAGAATTTTTTAAATTGTTCGAGAAATTCCAAAGCTTAATAAAATGAACAAACTTTTGATCCTCATTTGTCAATTCCACTTTAAATATTATCATCTTGAAGATTATTATCAACATTATCATTATCATTACTATCGTAATCAAGCTTGATTCCAATCTTTTAAAGATTTTCAGGTGTGTAAATCTTTGTGAATTTGATCAGGTTCTTTATAACACTAATTTAGCGACTCTCCAGAAAGTGAGAGCATTGAAACGGAAGCATAGCTTTCAAATTCATCTGTCAGTTCCTTCGAAACTATTCATTTTGTAAAAATATGATTGTAATTATAAAGCTAAAGGTAGTACCTTCGAGTGTTTTCATCGAAAAGGCGCGCAATTGCACCGCTTGTACCGAACTATGAGCAAAGAAGACTTGATGCTAGATCGAAGCCTGGACCTTGTGGTATTGAAGTGCAGTATCTAACCAACCTTACTTAAGACACCCAATATATAATATGCATCTAAACTTGGTCACAGAATGGGATTTTACTTGATAGTGTTTATGTTATTTTAAATGAAAACTACTTTTAATAAAAATAATAATAAAAGCTAAAAAGAAAAAGAACATCACAAGAAAATAACAAAAATGTTTCAACAGAATCTAAATTTTCAAAAACACTAAAAGTCAAGCACAATACAAGACCGAAAAGCAATCTTGGCGGCTCTCAATTGAAAAGCAATAAACATCATTACCACTTTTCATATTATCTCGCGCTCTTCAGTTAAAATTGGGTGGGGCTAGATCGCACTGGACAAGTGATGATCTCATATAATCAAAATTAAATAAGAGATAGCAAATGGAAATGTTTAGGTGGCCCTATTATAAAAGCTAAGCGTAGACTTTGATTTAGTAATTTTAAATATTACAAATAAAACTATTTTTTTGTTTGAACAAAATTTTCTAATAAGCTATCATAAAAAAACAAATTAACAATATATATTTGACGGAAAAGTAAGCTAAACTATTCAATGAATATAACAGGGATGGATTCAATCCTAAGAAGTAAAATGTAAACTTTTATTAAAAAAAACCTTTGTGTATTAAAAAATAATGCACATACATCTAGCGTTTTTCAGAAAAATAAAATTCTTAAGGTACATGATATTTATGATAAACAACTATGTCTATATTTGTGGAAGGCATTACATGGTAATACGCCTAAGTTTCTTACTAATTGGTTTGTTTTTAATTATAAATATGAGAGTTATTATTTTAGAAATTTCAATGAAATGCAAATTCCTAATTACAATCTTAGAACCTCTCACAACTGTTTAAAATACAGATTTATCAAAAAATGGAACGACTTTCTCTTATCTTCTACTGATTTAAATACTTCCCTATCATCACTAAAACACAGGCTTACACTTTTTTTTATATATCACAATATAACTTTATATGTACGGACTCTAATTGTTTTGTTTGTAACAAAATTTGATACATAATAATATTATTGTAATTCTTTCATGTTATACACATAAATACATACACATAAAACTTCTCATTGTAATACATCTATTTGCACATACATCTTTTTATTGTAAAATTTTTAATTAATATATTAGATATTACATTGCAAAATTTATGTTTGATTTATTGTATATCCCTAAGTACTTCTAATACGGCTTTTTGAGCTCTTGAAGTACTTTGCAATGTTAATGTTTTATATTGTTAACTTGCTAAATAAAATAAATTAAAAAAAACCGCCCCTTCCTCCCCCATTTTTAGCCTCACTGCATATTATATATAAAATATTTGATTAGTCAAGACGAGGAAAAAATGTTAAAGGCATCATTTATATCTTGGAATTCGTTGCAACATGGAACATATTTTAAGCGGTGCACAAATTCAGAGCCTGCTTAACGTTAACATTGGGGAGGGACGATGCTTGGGCCCTCACCAGGGCAGTTTGCCACTCGAGCAATTAACATGCGCAGTGGACCTAAAAATAAAATTCCAAAAAATATTCGGACGAATGCGGCAAATGTTCAAAAGGCGGAACTAAATTTTCAACCAGTTCATTCATTTGGAAAAATTTTGAAAATAGATTTTGTTAAAAAGACTGGCAAACGCATTTTTATTTACAATAAAAAAAAATTTTAGAATCAAGCACTGATGATTGGACTATAGTGTGAATTCTATTGTAATCCTGAATGAGTTTGATATCACCTTCGGTAACGTCATCAACAATAATTATAATATTCCAAGTTTTTAAATTCTACTTTTGTAAACAGAATAATCTTTCTATGTTGCATGCAGAGTCTTTGTAGAGAAAATCTAGTAAGGAAAGTTTTTGCATCAGGGATTACAATTAACAAAAATCAGATGTTTGTAAAAGAAGAAAATCGGTTTGGAGAAAAATGCACCTCTTTAGTTGATCATTTTACTTCTTCCTCACTTCAACTTTGTCTGCTTCCAACATAACTTGAGCCATATTTACGTTAGCCTCTTTTGGAACATTGTGATAAAAAAAGTAAAAAAAAAAAAGTTACAGCTCATGGTGCTGATATTTGCTGAAAGATTACAAAAGAAATTTCGCTGTTGTCACCACCTCATTTGATGTAAAACGTGATGTTTTGTTTTCGCTGATGGGTATGAAAAGTTTGATCACTTTTTTTCTGACAGCATATTTTAGTTTTTGATCTTCACGAACGATAGAGCCTGATGGTTTTTTTGGCGCTGAAGAAGAAAATATCTTTGGACAAAGTATCTTTTCAAATCACACAAATTTAAAATCAATTTCTTTTTTAACTTGGTAATAGAAGTGATCACACATAATCCAAATATCTAAAAATAATTTTAGAAATATTTACCACGTATCTAACAATTATAGCTTAATCTTGCTTTAACTTTTTGTTATATCATATGTAACTACAAAAAGCGAGAATAAAATGAATACCTCCACCTTCAACGTAGATAAGTGAAACAAATTTTACGTCAATCCTCTGATATACAAACTCATTAGTACATCCAATTAACCTTGATAAAATTAGTACATTCAAAAACCTTGATGCAACCATGCATCTCTTCACGCCTACATACACCTAAACATGCTGTTACCTCCACACTAATCTTTACTCGAGGGAATAGTTCAAAACTATTTCCCTGAAGACTTCTATTTATTATTTATAGTAGTATATAAGCACCTCCACTTTTTCTTCACCATTGTTCTTATTTATCGTAAAGGCCTAATAACGGTTCTCTCTCTTTCTCTTATTTCCCTTTTCAGTGTACCCTCGTTAATCAGGACTTCATTAATCCGAATCCTTCATTATCTGAATACAAATAAATGTGAACTTTTTCTTTTCATCAGGTTAATTAACTAAAAATTAAAAAAAAAGCTTAATCTTAATAGCTAATATATACCATTTTTAGTTCTAAACGGTCTTTTTCAAATTCTAAAATGTCTTTTTCAAATTCTAAAGTGTCTTTTTTAAATGCTAAAGTGTCTTTTTTGATTTTACTTTCCTGAATAAGATTTGAAGTCTTGTTTCTAATAAATGCGCGTAATATTATGTACGATTGTCATGTTCTGTAGACGTGTTGAAAGATACACTGATAATTTTCTATTTGATCACTTCATCTAACATGAAAGAAAGTGTTGTGTCTAAAATAAAAGTTTTTAAAACATGTTTTATAAATATTGAAGCAAACCTTACTTAATTTCTGTTTTGCAAAATTTTTGATTTTTGAGAATGCCAGCTCAATTGGATTCAGCATGTAACTATAAGGAGACAAAAACTTCAAATTTGTCCATCTGAAGTTATTAAGTTTTCGATAGTTTGAGTTTTGTGGATCTTTGCGTTATCCACAATTAGCCAGCAGTTTTTTAGGTTACTTATTTTAGATAGCAGTTCGATCAAAAATTGTGCAAACTTTTTTGAATTAGAAGTACCATCATTGATTGAGCTTTCGCTCATTGCTGCTATCAATGTGATTTTCCTAAAAATGAAAAAAATTGAAGAATTTTTGATCAAACAGTTATCTAAAATAAGAAGCCTAAAAAACTGCTGGCTATCAAAACTCAAACTATCGAAAACTTAATAACTTCAGATAGACAAATTTTGAAGTTTTTGTCTCCTTATAGTTACATGCTGAATCCAATTGAGCTGGCATTCTCAAAAATCAAAAATTTTGCAAAACAGAAATTAAGTAAGGTTTGCTTCAATATTTATAAAACATGTTTTAAAAACTTTTATTTTAGACACAACACTTTCTTTCATGTTAGATGAAGTGATCAAATAGAAAATTATCGGTGTATCTTTCAACACGTCTACAGAACATGACAATCGCCCATAATATTACGCGCATTTATTAGAAACAAGACTTTAAAGCTTATTCAGAAAAGTAAAATTAAAAAAGACACTTTAGAATTTAAAAAAGACACTTTAGAATTTGTTTAGAATTTAAAAAACACTTTAGAATTTAAAAAAGACACTTTAGAATTTGAAAAAGACATTTTAGAATTTGAAAAAGACACTTTAAAATTTAAAAAAGAAACTTTAGAATTTAAAAAAGACCGTTTAGAAATAAAAATGGTATAGATAAAGTATTTATTGTTGGGTTCTTATCTGTCAACGAATCGTGAACATAATGATTTATCAATGATTGAGATGAGTCCTAATGATCCCTGTGTTTTAGTTGAAAAAACGCTTTGTATTTTAGTCTTACCTCTAAAATATTTGATATGGTTAAAGCATGTAAAATTTTTGTTAGAATTAAGGGGAATAGATGCCTATATAAAGTCCAACCCTGCGTAACAGTGGAAATACTAACCTCGATTAAAAATCGCAATAACTATTCACTAGCTTAAAACCTAGAAAAAGCAAAGAAAATGCATTCAAAGATATTTCAAGAAATATGGTATATAAGGGTATGAGGAACAACTACGTTGAGATTCAATCATTTTTTTAAATGATTAAAAATAAATTAGAAATATTTAATCAAAAATGCATGAAAGATAAATTAAGCATTTGAAGTTTTCGGTAAAATATTTAGGTTACATTGATAATATTTCAGTAATGTTGCGGTATAATATCAACTCCGAAAAATTTGACCCCAAAACCATTGTTTTTTCACAATGCAGATAATTTTATTATCAGAATAGTTTTTTCAAATGTTATGTTAGTATTAGCAAGAGTTGACTGTAGTAATGTTCATAGAAACTAGTTTCCTAGAATATAGTAGTTTGTAATACGTGACCCCCAAAAAAGTTTCTTTAATTTTAATATATTGTCTATCCTATAATTAATCAAAAAAATAACTAAATTCTTAACTCATTGATTTGAGAATCAAAATCTTGTATCGATTCAATGAACTCCGATTAACCCATTTAAGGCCAAGCAAAGCAGACGATATCTAAAAAAAAACGCAGACGATTTATATTCAAATTCATTGAAAAAAGCAGACGAAGATAAAATTACTTATGTTCCGAAATAGAACATTGGCCGTAAATGGGTTAAGGTATGGAAACTACTGATGTAAAGATCCTATATTTTCTGAACAATTACAATTATATTTATTGGCAAAATTAATATCAATTTTCATAAATAAAATCTGACAAGAAAAATATTTAATTTTTTAACCATAAATTTAGAAATCAATACATAAATAAGCAAAATACTTTGGATTTTAAAAAAAGATAATACGATGCCTCAAGTTTGAAAATTGTCTTTGCCAAGATAGCACAGTAGACATTTTTGTCTTGGAACAATTGAAAATACACAAAAAAATAAATTAAACAAATTCGAAAAGCTAGCTTGAAGCTTAAAAAATTAAAACACCATAATATTTTTTTCACTAGACAAATCTAATTGAAGGATGAATAGAAAAGATTAAATTAGTCACACTATTTTTAATTTTAACATGTTCACTAAAATATAGAAACCAAAGAAAATATTAATATGCAAATATATATTTTTCACTACTCAAATCTAAATCTTTTACAACCTTTAAGCTTCAATATACGCACAAGAATACATACACACGCATTTAAAAAGTGTATTTTTTTTTAATTTTAATGGTAATATCCTTTAAATTGTGTTGCTAATATCTACTTCTGAAGAAAAAAAGTCGAATTGCTAATATCTACTCCTGAAGAAAAGTTAGTTTGATTATCTATTTTCCTTTTTTCTAAAAATATATTTTTTTTATGTTTCAATTCTAAACTCATAAAGTTGTTGTAGAATATTTTAATAATTTTTATTATAGACTCACTCAGCAAAAAACAAATTAAAAATAAGGTAATCATATTTTTATTAATAACTTTACTAAGATTATAACTCGTGATGATAGGCTAAAAACGTTGAATTGGCTATGTCTAAAAAGCCTAATTACTCTAAGGTAGTCAGATCAAATCCTAAAAATACCTTTGATAAAGTGAAAACATAAAATACACTAGTTGTAAATTTTTCTAAAAAAATAAGCGAAAAGTTTAAAGATCCTACTTACAATAAAGTTCCTTTTCTACAAGAAAATTTGTCTAATTCTCAAATAATTAAAAGTAATTTGAGTAAAGATAAGTTGTATGTAAACTTTAAAGACAAAAATGAACTTGAAATGGCATCACAAAAACTTGATTCTAAACAAATTGAAAATAAAGTTTATAACGGCGAGAAACAAGTGCCTCGAATTTAAAAACATTTCTAATTTTCTTGATCAAAATAATTTCCACAAAATTTTCAAAAGTGTATGTGAGAAAAATTCTTTTTTATGGACATCTTTGAAATTTGTGTCTTTATGCCTAAAGTCAAATCCTGCAATAACTGCATAGGTTACGGTCATTGGACATTTGAATGCAAAAATTAATTGAAGTGTAGTCTCTGCTCTTCTAAGGAACATACATTTAATAATTGTATAGTTCAAAAAAGTGATAGCTGCTTCAAATGTAAAAATTTTAAATGCAAATCTCTATTTTTAATAAGAATTGTTTATCGTTTCAAGCAATTGTTGATAAAATTAAAGCTCGTGATTACAATAATTACTTTTCTATCCTAAATAAATTATAAACCTTCTGCTCAACATATTGATGAAATTTTTGAACGTTCACATGCTTAGTCTTCTCCTTATCAGTTTGATGAATTTGATAGAGTTTTTTTTTATCATTTTAATTGTAAAAAGTATGAATGTAGTAAGATGTGTGAAGCTTTATCAATCTTTAATATTTTATCTGTTAATATTCAATCTTATTCTTCTTAATATGATCATTTTTGCTGTTTTCTTTAACTTCTTCAAGCTAAAAGTAAGTTTTTTCACATAATTGCATTACAAAAAACATGGATCTCTGATTTTCAAATTTGTGAAAATTTTGCCTTTGAAAATTATTCTTTTGTCTCAAAACCTTCTTTCTCATTCACAGTAGTGTTGAGTATGAAGTCCTTAACGTTGATACATCCTCTACTGATTGGGAACTTTTTTCAATCAAGGTATTTGATAAAAATTCAGGCAATTTTACCTACATTCATAATATCTAAAGAGCAACTCTTTACTCTAAAGATTCTTTATTAGTTTTTAACGATGAATTTTGTAATTTTCTAAATAAAGTGAGTAGACATAAAGGAAATGTTTTCTTAGGAGATTTTAATTTAGATCTATTCAAAATCTTCACCTTCATTCAATCAAAAACCTTTATTGACTCACTGATAACTTATGGTTATTTTGCGTCAATTAATTTAGCCACTAGATCTATTTCCAAAATCTTACTCGATAATATTTTATTTCTCCTTTGGCAAATTGTTATTGTTGCGGCATAATTTTTTCTTCTTTGTCAGATCATGTACCTATATTTGTTTCACTAAAAATTATTTTAAACAAATAACACCTTCGAATTGAGAGTTTGTTAATTTTTTCAGTTGTCAAATCTTTTGAAAAATGTCGATTGGAAAACTTTAAATGATTCAGACATGAAAGTAGATGAGTGTTTGGGATTATTTTTTAATATCCTAAATAAATGTAAAGATCAATATACAGCCACTCAAAATAGAAAATATAAATATAGACATAAGCACAATATTTGGATGACGGATGAGCTTCTAAAAATGGTAAAGTATAAAGACGTCGTTTACAAAAAGATGCTGAAATCTAAAGGTAAATCTACCTACTCATTTCTTAAACTTAATTTAAATAATTTAAACAAAAAGTTTAAGAAATCTGTTTTGTTTGCCAAACAAAATTTTTACAAAGAGTTTTTGGGCAAAAATATAAACGATAACAAAATTTTATGGAAAGATTAATTATGATTTCAATCAAATGGTTTTGATTTAAGCTATATCTCAAATAATGATATGCTGCTAACTATAAATTCTCTTAAAACAGTAGTTGCCAGATTATTTAGGACATACTGCGAAGCTGATCAAATATATTGAACCAACTATATGTAATCCCCTTAGAATTGTTTTCAACAAATGTATCAATGATAGTATTTTTCCTGAAATTCTTAAAATTTCAAAAATAGTTCCAATTTTTAAAAAGAGTAGCAAAGTAAATATTACGAACTACAGGCCAATATCTGTTATTCCTATTATATCTAAAGTTTTTGAAAAATAATTTATAAAAAAATATACTCATATTTTTAAAAGAACAATATCTTCTCTTTGTCATAATTTGGTTTTCGCAGATTTCACTCAATTGAAAGGTTGCACACAGTTTTTAATAACGATATTATTACTTCTTGGTCCAAAAATGAAACATGTATAACAGTATACTTTGGCCTAACATGTGATTTCGATTCTTTATCATTTAATTTGTTTTGTGATAAACTTTGTTCATTTAGGTTCAATATAAACCTCTCAGTTTGATACACTCATTTTTATTTTAGCATTTATTGAATATTATGTGTTAATTTCAAGTTATCGTATTTCTAAATATAAGAACCTGATTTGTGATATAGGTGTACCACAAGGGTCCGTTATTGGCCTTCTTTTGTTAATTGTTTACTTGAATGTAGTTTTAGATTGCGTCACAAGCGAAACAGTTTCATACTATGCATATGCGGATGATATCACTCTATTATAAAAAGGTAAAAATTTAGACTTTCTGAAAATAAACAAATGCTTAAACAAGCTTTTTAGTGAATTAAGTTCTTATAATCTCATAATAAATTTTGAGAAAACGAAAGCGATGATATTTTCGAATTTATCTAAAAAGTATGAAAAATATCCATAAAAATCAATGAAATCAATATAGAGTTTTCAAATTCTTTTAATTTTCTTGGAATCATTATAGACAACTAGCCGGTGCACTGTTTGTATCTCGCTTCGCTCGAGACGTAGGATTCTAGGTCCCAAAAATCTAGGTCCACTTAAAGATTATTGGTAAAATTCTAGGTCCACTTAAAGATCATTGGTAAAATTCTAGGTCCACTTAAAGATCATTGGTAAAATTCTAGGTCCACTTAAAGATCATTGGTAAAATTCTAGGTCCAGTTAAAGATCATTGGTACCGCGTGATTCTAGGTCCTGTTAAAGATCATTGGTACTGTGATTCTAGCTCCTGTAAAAAATCCTTGGTACCCCCATGATTCTGGGTCCTGTAAAAGATCCTTTGTATCCACATGATTCTAGGTCATATGAAAGATCATTGGTACCCCGCCCTTTATGATTCTAGGTCTTGTTAAAGATCATTGGTATTATGATTCTAGGTCCTATTAAAGATCATTGGTATGGTGATTTTAGGTCCTGTGAAAGATCATTTGTATGGTGATTTTAGGTCCTGTTAAAAATCATTGGTACCCACGTAAATCTAGGTCCTGTAAAATATCATTGGTACCTCGTTGATTCTAGGTCCTGTAAAAGATCATTTGTATCTCCTTGATTCTATGTCCTTAAAAAATTAACTGGTACCACCGTGATTTTACGTCCAGTTAATAATCATTGGTACCACTGAGAGTTAAGCCCTGTTAAAGATCATTGCTACCCTATGATATAGATCTCCTGAACGAACCCGTAAAGATCATTCGTACCCCAGTTAACATCATTGGTACCACTAAAAAACGTTGATATTTCTGAAAAAGATCATTAGTACAGGGGCGCACATCCTCAAAATTATTGGGGGGGCGAAATTTTTTTCTTGCAATTTTCAAAATTAGTGGTCTGGAAATACCACGGGAGACCAAATATTTAAGCAATCCTTTAAAATAGAATGTATTCAGCGCATACCTAAAGTTTTAAATTTATAAGACTATATATTTTTTTTTACAAAATTGGCAAATTTAAATACTATACTTCCAGCGAAAATATTTTAATTAAATTTGCATATCGAATATAGTGCGCAGAAAAAATGCCCCTATTAAAAAGTAAGAAAAAATGCCCCCAATTAAAAAGTAGGAAAAAATCCCACAATTAAGAAGTAGGAAAAAATGCCCCAGTAAAAATGCCCTAGAAAAAATGCCACAACACAAAAAATTTCAAAAAATTCTTAATTAAAATTTAAAAAAAAAATTTTTAAAAAAGATATGTCAAATAAAGATTTTTTGTAAAAAAAAAAGTTAACTTTTCATCTAAAACATTTAAAATTTAATTAAAGTAAACAAAAAACTCAGCATACGACAAATTTACAAAAAAAATTCCTATAAAACAGCAAATATTTTTGGACTTTGTGTGTATCAGAACAATTTCTAAATATAATTTGTATTTTAACTGATTTTAAGAACACATTCCCACAAATCTGCACCTTTGCTATTGTTTTCAAGAACTTTATAAAGAAAAAACCCTATAGATTAAGAAATTTTAGAAATTTAGCTTTTCAAAACGGTAACAAATAAAAATATTTATATAATTAAAAAAAACCTGAAAATCAAAAATTAGGGGGCATTTTTTCTTACTTTTTAATTGGGGGCATTTATTTCGGGGGCATTTTTTCCGGGAGGCATTTTTTCTGGGGGCATTTTTACCTACAACCATCGAATATACACTAGTTTAAAAAAATCCAAAAATGTTAGGGGGTGGAATAGGCTTTTCATTTGAAAAATGAAGTTTGTCTACCAGGCGCATTACAGGAATTGATGAAAGAATATTTGATTGATAGAGAAAACAAATAACTGAAGGTTGGATAGTTTTACATGAGTGAATGTAGTCTAAAGGCAAAGAGTTTACTAGACACCCTGCGATGTTTATATGAAAAAATGTGGTTGATTCAGGGGCAAGGGTATAAAACGAAGTTATAATTGTACAAACAAAAATAAAACAAAAAATTAAGATCGCATTATTTCATTTTACTCAGCATCATTCAAAAATAGTTTAAAAGCTAAATAGATACAAGCTACAAAACTCTACAAAAAGTAAAATAACTGTTAATATTTTGCAATGATTTGCCTTTTATAATAACTTTTAAGGAAAAAAAGTCTATCAGAAAAAGTTATGGAGCTTCAACAAAAACTAAAAAATTTTAGAGCATAACTAAAGTTTTTTGAAAGCTAATTTGACGCATCCCCTACAGCATACTCTATGGGTGGCATGGCAGGTTGGTTGAGATGATGGACATAGCACGGAAGCCTCTGGATTCGATTCCTCATCGATACGAAATTGTTCATAGTTTGACATAAGCGGTACATCAGTGCCTGATCAATGAAAATACATCCGCGGCACCTTACCCTTTAGTCAAAATTGAAAATTTTGCTACATAATTAACACATAGAAAACACATTGGGGAGGGCGATCGCCCCCTCCCCCCCCCCCTTCCCTCCCCCGGGTGTGCGCCCCTGCCTTAGTACGCGTTTCATTGGTACACACAAAGATAAGACAATTTACTACGTAAAATCTAAAAGATCTTTATTTATTATCATTAAAAATAAATTAAAGGAAAGAATATTAAAAAAGTATATTATAATATTTTAGAAAAGCTTTAATTATTTTAAATTAACGAATTAGAATATCATTAAAATTAAATTAAAGCAGATAATATAAATAAATTATACTTAATCTATATAAAATCTTAACCAAAATAGATAGATCTTTATTTTAAAAATAAATTTGCACTAAATTTACTGAATACTTAAAAATTAAAATTTTAAAGTAATAGAGTTTAGAAAAATAAAATTTATAAACTAAATAATTTAGATTAAAGAAATCTATTATTGAATAGATATAGGTCTTCACACATCCCCTCTCAGATCACTCAATCATACTTTCTTGCCTCAAATCTTTTGATAAACATCGAAAAAAATTTATTCTGAAAAGAAATTTCGACAATTATTCTCCACAATCAATAATACATAACTTCTCATTTCATCATATACATCAATCACCCCAAGTCTTGTTTACCTCATTCGATGATATTTCCACCTGCATTTTTGACATATATAATATTCAATGCCCACTAAAAGCACTCAAAGTTAAAGATCATGAACCCCCATGGATAACTCATAGAATTAAATCCCTAATAAAAAAACGTAATTCTCTTTTTGAAACTTTCATTTCATAAAAAAATATACTCATAACTTCAAGAAGTATCAATACCTTCACTTTGTCAATAATTTGGTTTCGAACATAATTAAGGCATCAAAGGACACAGTTTTTAATAACGATATAATTCCTCTTCAGACCAAAAATGAAACATGTATAACAGTATACTTTGGTCTAACATGTGATTTCGATTCTTTATCATTTAATTTGTTTTGTGATAAACTTTGTTCATTTAGGTTCAATATAAACTATCTGTATATCTTTTTATTTTAAGCATTTATTTAATATTATTTTTAATTTCAAGTTATTATTTCTAAATAAAGAACATATTTGTGTATATTTGGGTAAAAAGTCCTACCGCATTAAAAAGTATTGATTCTATTAATATTTTGGGTATTAATATCTCTAATACCCTTTCAATTCAACATTATTTTAACAAAATTTTGGCGAAATCCAAACACCAACTCCTCTGCTTGAAAAAGTCTGCTTCATTCCTCAATACTTATCATAAAACCCTTCTAGTTAAATCCTATATTCTTAACAATTTCAATTACGGTTTGAAAACATACTTCCCTCTCCTAACCAACAAAGACATAAATATTTTTGTGAGACTTATTAAGAACTGTCTAAAGTACGTTTATAATTTGAAACATTCTTCAAGCATTTCGATTAATCACTGCCAAAGCTCAAAAATCCTCCCAAACATCAAGCACCTTCAGCTCAAGTTTCTTCTCCTTACATATAAAGAACTTCACTCACTCTCAGAAGATAAAAATCTTTGTCTAAACAAGTTTTTCAATATACCTCCAGTTCCCTCCAAAAACAAAAAATTGAAAAAGACTTTTTACTCCACATCCTCAACCCTTTTTAACTCCCTGCCACGATGCATTCGAAAAACCTCTCTTGCCCAGTTTAAAGAACAGCTATTCCAACACTATATTCATGAATTGTCTTCTTCCTTTGTAATGTGAGAAATTCTAAAAAAACAAATTAATAACTACTTAAGCATATAATACATATTTATCTTTTGCTTCAATTTTTCCTGATAGTGATATCGTCACTACAAAACGTTTGTTTTGATTTAAATAAAATAAATTTAAAAAAATTTAAAAAAAAGAAAAATAAAATTTATAAACTAAATAATTGAGATTTTAAGGAAATCTATTAATAAAACTTGTTATTTAAAAATTATCACAATTTATAGAAATCTAAATTACAAAATTTATAAATTAAAAAAAACAACTTTAATAAAGAATCTTGTTTTATTAAAAATATAGATTTGAAATATAACAAAAATTTATTATCTTTCCTGAGAAGAATAAATAAACCCATCAGCCATAGAATTGGATATATTGAGAATGTAAAATTTTTTTAATGCAAATGAATTTTTTGATTGGTTAAATTAACCCTTATTACCCCTTTGGGTCCATTTTGGTTTTTTTCTATTTTAAAACTCTAAAAAAAATTTTTTGATAGAAAATATTTTTTTGATACATCGTGACTTTATTTTATATGTATGAATAAAGATTTTTTGATGCATTTTTAGTTTATTAGAAGATTGATACAACGGTGAGAAAAAAAGTCACACTAAGCCCCTTCGGGTCCATTTTGTACAATGTATTTTTTTTTAATAACATGCTTTAAAATTCAAATTTTTAAAAGTAACAATATTTTTTGTATTAGATATAAACAACGATAATATATTTATTTCAGATAAAAAAATTATAAAGTTGATATACTTCCTGTAAAGCACGCTGATCACTTAGTTTACTTATTTTTAAAATTTTTTTGAAATTTTTTTCTTACTCCATTCTGCTAAAATGTCAAATATCATATTGAAAATATCTAAAAAAAGAATTTTAAGTGAGCCATCGTCTTCAGATTCTTCTAAGAATGATGACTTTCTTTCTGAACTTGAAGATCACCTTTCTGTACAAGAAGACACCACTAGTTCAGATGATTGTACCTATGAAAATGATTCTCAAGAGCATTTTGATAAGAGTGTTTTTTCTAAAGATGGTATGACACGTTGGAACGTAGATCCTCCAAATAATTTAGGAAGTCCTTACAAAAGAAGACTTTTTCTTGACAATTTAGGAAAGCAACTAGTAAAGGAGCACATTGAAACAAGAAAAACTATGCCAAGGAATGTTACATCAAAAAACTTGGTTGAAAAAATAAAAAGAGGATTTTCCAATGAAAACTTAGATGCGAAAGAAAAAAAAGAATTCGGAGTAGGTGTCATATGTGTGAAGGAGACAAAAAGTTTGACTCAGTATGCTTTTTATGTGACAAACATGCATGCAAGGAACATTATGTACGTGTCTGTAAAAAGTGTATTTGACACTTTTCTTTGTTATATCTTTTTTAAATAAAATTTTTAATAATTCTGTTTGTTTGCCAAGGCTTCAAATAAAAGAAAATACGAATTTTCACCAGCAATAATAGAGTAAAATTTTGAAAATTTTATCTATGAACGTCATGTGTATTTAGAAATAATACAATGATTTAGGTAACAGAAAAAAAAATAAAAAACAATTACAAAAAAACAGACATGGGCCATTTTGGACCCGAAGGGGTAATGTGTAGCATCGAATTGAAGGGGTAATAAGGGTTAAGTACATTATACACGTATATACAAAATATACAAATATATATGAATTTTTTTTGAATTAAAACATTTATGATAAATTAAAGTTAATATTGTTATTTAGAATGATAAGAGGATTCTAAAAATATATGAAACTTGTTTTTTTGATGAATATATGTGAAGTCATAATTTTGAGGTCGTTTGAAAGGGCCTGAAAAATCAAAAATTAAAAAAATTAAAAATTCAAAATTTTTAAAACATATTCTGATAGAGTTTGATACGCTGATTCCGAATATGTAATTTGTTTAAAATGAATCGATTGATTTTTTAATTTTTTTTATGTCAAAGTTGGAATTTTTGTCATTTTTTCAAGTTCAAAGGCTAAAAAAGTATTTAAAAAAAAAATAATTTAAAATATTTTTACATTTTCGTACTCAGTATAAAATTTCCTTTAAAATGAGATATTAAAATTAAAAATTGGATAAGTTTGAAATTTTTCAAAAATTTTGTTAACTACCCTACAATTTTTTAAAAAAAATGAAAAAAAATATTTTCCGATTTTTTCACCGTAGTATGCTTAAATAATAGGTTTATTTTATGAATATGCAAAAAATATGAAAAAAAATATTTAATTTTTTGTTTTACACGCCAAAATATAGTGAAACATAACAAAATTGTGCATATTGTTCAAGGGCTTATAAAAAAAAATTTTGAAATTTTTTAAAAACCAAAAATAATTTAAAAATGTAGGCAAAAGGATGCTCTTTAAGATAGGCATCGTTTAAAATATTTTTAAAAAAATTTCTCTCAAAGTTAAAAAATTGTAAATTTTGAAAAAAATTTTTTATAAAAATTGTTAAAATCAAAAAAAATATCAAAAATCAATATTTTTCAAAATTTTAAAATAAAATATAAGCGATTTTAAATAAGATGATGTAAAAATTTGAAAAAAATAATTTTCTTTTGATGTAAAATTTTTGAATCAAAAATGTCAACTTTTTGAAAATTCAAACTTTTTTATAAAAAATATTATTATTTTTTTCGTAATTTTTTTCCACAAAATCATTTATTTATAAAAGTACTTTAACTCACTTGAAATTTTTTTCAAACTTATTGAAAAAGTGAGAAAATTTAGAGTTCATGTACGGGTTAATGAACTCCCTCTCAGGTCATTTAACTTAGACCACGTGATAGCGCTCCAGAAATGAGGTAGATAAAGATTTTATAGCTTGGAAAAAACTTTTTTATTCTAAAAGTTATTTGACTTTGAATGCTAAAAGTAAAAAATATTTGATTTTAAAAATTTGATAGAAATCATGTTTCAATCAAATTGAATGCTTTGCTTTCATTTTTTCGCGGAACAAAATTTTTACCAGTTAAGGCAAAATTCATTCTGTATTGCAGTGCTTAAATGTCGAAGATATATTTAAACTTCAGGTAATAAAACTGGCACTTAAATATTTTACATGACAAGTTCTAGTATGCTTTTCAAATTTTTTTATTTTTTCTCAAAACTTTTGCATTTACGAGAGTAGACATCCTTTAAAACTCCATGTTTTTCATTCTAAAAATAAGAAATATAAACAAGCAATTATTCACAATGTTCCTAAGTGCTGGATTAGTTTGCTTCATATAATAGAAGAGGATTTTGATGTTTCGAGCGCAAAATTACAGTTATGCAGACATGTTGAAATATAATTGTTCTTGTAATACTAGGAATTGTTATATTTGCAACAACTGATAATAAGCTTTATATACTTGGCACAGCTCCGGAGTTTTTGTACAAATATTTTTAATGTTTTTTCATTTGTATATGTATTTTATCTTTTCATCTGTTTCTGTAAAACTATTTTTATGTCTTTTATGTATATTTATTTTATTTTATGAATAAAGTGTCACTTGATGAGCAACAATATAAGCGACTTTAATTAGTCTTGAGTCTGCTCACGTATCCGATTACATTGTTTTGTAAGCTTAATATAGTTTAAACCCGAATAAATCTTTCTTTCTTTCTTGGTTTCTTTGCCCAGATATATTATATATTCAAGCAATACCCAAGGAAAAAGATTACCAAACAGAGGTATCACTTCTTGGATATTCACCTTTCTTTTCATCAATTATTAATGAGCCAAAGTTATAAGATATTTAAGAGCTAGAAAAAACTATAAAGTGATGATTAGAGCACGAGAAAATCAATAAAGTCAATTTCTAATAAATTAATCTCTAACCTTTGAAAAAGTCAAAACAAAGATTTAGAAATTGATAAAGTGTGAATCAAAAAAAATATAAAGTCAATTTTTCAAATTTAGGTCAATCAGGTCAATTTCCAATTTGTTTTATTGAAAAATATTCTAAATACTCTGACACTGATTGGGGCTTTGATACCTTAAATTCAAAATTTTATAAAGAAGAAAAAGTTTAAATGAATAGATAGATAAAATATGTAAGAGTAGAACTTCACTCATAATACACATAATTATGAATATGTTGATAACAGTTTTAGATTAATACTTAATGGATATGAGAGTATACAGATTTGTAGAACATCTTATAATGGTAAGTTAAAACAAGACAAATAAGTGAAAAATTTCATGAGTACTTTCAAAAAAATTATAAGTTTTGAGACGATCATTTTTGCCAAATTCATGTAAAACTTTTGAACAAAAGTGGCTTTATTTTGCATCTTTGTTTCATCGCATTTATATACGTCAGGTGTATAAAGTGGCGGCATAGAAAAAATTTTCTATCACACGCATAGTTGTCAATGAGGCAAAAAAGGACCAAGAGAGTTAACATTTCATAATTGCTTTATGCCTAAGTGTACTTTTTACAAACAATTTGCTTTGTGATATTTGTGTAATCGTCACATTATTGTGAGTGGGAAAAGTGATGGAGAAAATGTAGTACAGGGGAAGATAGGCCAGCTAGAGAGATAAAGTTGCTCACGCACAATGCATGAAAATTTCCTTCAGAGATTTTCAGACTTTAGATTACTGGAAACGTGACTAGAGCTTATTTGTTTGACATATGTTTTTATCTTATATGCCTGATGTGCTAAAAAAATGAGAAGCATAGAGGAAGTGAACATTTGACACATTTCTATATTGACACCTTATGTATAATTTCAATTTTAAAGTCGCATATAATTCTTGTTTTTAAAAATATCTTTTCCTTGCCTTTAAAAATTATGTAAAAACTGTGAAGTCTTCTTCATAAAAAGTTAATAAAATCATATTTAAACTACCTAAAGATTTTACTCTAAAAATGAACCCTATTGCAAACTTTGTAATTGCAATCTTAAGCACAGCAAATATTTTTTGTTGAAAGTCATAGAAAGACTGAAAAATATTCAACTAAAAAGAATTCAAAATTTGTTACTTCTTCTGTTCAAACGTTTATTAATGATAATAACTTTCTAAAGAAAGTAATGGAATCTTTTTTATCATCACATATACCTTTGAATAAATTGAATCATCCTTCAAAGATTTTTTCACATATTTCGGGTACAATTGTGCAAATGAAAATTCTTTTCGATATTTCATTACAAGTTTTGCAGAAAATATAAACGAATGTATCAAAGTAAAGGTAAAAATTGTTTTTTATTTCTAATTATAGATGAGTCCTCGTTTGGAAGTAAGTATTATGTGAATGTTTTAGTTGGAGACCTAAGTTTACCAAAGAAAGCGTATTTAACCCATTTACGACCAATGTTCCTATTTTGGAACATAAGTAATTTCATCTTCGTCTGCTTTTTTCAATGACTTTGAATATAAATCGTCTGCATTTTTTTAGATATCGTCTGCTTTGCTTGGTCTTAAATGGGTTAATTGATTCTCTTTGCTGTTCTACTTCAGTAAATAGTCAAAAAATTACTCAAATACAGTCAAACCTGTATTAAACGACCATTCAAGGTAATACCTAATTTTGGTCGTATTAGACAGGTGGTCGTTAAAAACAGGGTGAAAATGTTTCAAAATATTGACTTCAATAAATTGTAAACCAAAGTATCCTAGAAGATTGAATCACAATTATAAAAGTTAAAATTAATTTATTTAACCCTTTGAGGACCAGAATTTTGAAGACTAATCGTCTGCTTTTTTCAATGCAATTTTATATATCTAAAGCAGACGATTTCAATTTTTTCGGACACCAGTATCCCACCGGTCTTCAAAGGGTTAAACTTTAAAATAATCAGTTATCCTTTTTTGTTGTAAGGATTTTGCTGACATTTTGTCAAGCTCAAAACTTGTTTCACCATGTATTCCAGAGCTTTTCCTAAGTCACGATGAAGAGCAAACTTTTTTAGTTTATCCGCAATTTTTATTGCTTCTTTTAAAGAGTATGTGCCATTTTCTTCTGTTTCTTCATCACTTTCCAAAGAACTCTCTCCTTTTTCTCTTTCGATCTCTTTCAATGCTTCTTTTCCAGGTAAGTCAAAGATGCTATTCTTAACATCGAATGTGTACAAATCTTTTTCAATATTGGCAACAGCTTCATACTCAACCCCGAAAACATCTCTACTTAAAATTTTCACTGCAGTAGGTATTTCTTCTTCAATCTCAGGATTCCACACAGAAATGTTTTCTTTGCGAAATCCGGCCTTTATGAAACATTTCTTAATTATACTTTCTGCAACTTCTTCCCATGCTTCACTACACCATAAAATTACATCCAATATTTGTGTTGATTTTAAGGGTTGACTTGCATTATTACATCTTGATTCATCTCTGTCCATTTGTCTCACTATATGGAAAAGCTATAGAAAAATTAGCGATTTTTCAGTAGATTAAAAAATTAAAAAAACATTTACTTGTCGTTTTCTAAACTTTAACTTCATTACTTCAATTATACCTTGAATTTTAACGTTACTGAGCTTAAGATTGGGATGACAAGGGGCATTATCAATGAATAGAAGTACATTCCTTTTTTCAACTTTCATTTTCCTATTAAAATTTTGTAGCGATTCTTTAAAAATCTCACCATTCATCCAAGCTTTCCTATTAAACTAGTACTCTACTGTATAGTATATGTTCTACTATGCTCAACTTCACTTTTGAAAAACATCTAGGAGACTTTGATTTTGCAATCACTAAATGTTTTATTTTTTCTCCAGTCATACTGGCACAAAGTGCTATTGTTATTTTTTCCTTTTATCGTATTCCACCTAGACATTCTTCACATAAAAACTATCAAAAATTATACAAATTCAACAATTCGAAACTTTTTTTACCTTTCAAATGAAAAGATTTTTTTGTTGGGTCTTCGAAAAAAAGCCCAATTTCGTCTAAATTAAAAATGTCTTTTGCCTTATAGCATTCACAAATTTTCTCAAGTTTCAATTTCCATTCTTCAACGGTTGATTGGCAAATATCTGCTCTTGTCATGTTACCAAAAACAATATTGGTTCTACGAATAAAACTCTTAAGCCAACAATTTGAAGCTTTAAAATTAGATTTTCCAAGTTCTTCAGCAAAGCTCAAAGTTCCTAAAATACAACAAAAAAACTTAGATCGACTAAATCAAATTTTTTCGGCAAATTTTATTTCTTCAAACAAAACAAATGTCTGGCAAAATCTTAAAACGCATAAACATTCTCTCAATAAGTGTGCTCTGTGCCATAAAGACTTTGGTAATTTTTTTACTTCCATTACCGCGTTTCTGTTTCTTCCTTTTCATTTATTGATGAAAATATTTTACTTAGACTTTCATTGCTTTTTTTAGTGATAAAATAACTTTTTTAGACCTGCAGCACTCTTTTTAATAAAGATTTCATAGGGATGGGATAATTTTAGTATTACTCACATCTTGTCTTACACAAGGGAAATCTTAGTATATATCGTCAACCTTTCTATCAAGAAAGGAAACTTCCCTACAAAGTTGAAGTATGCCAGAGCCATACCAATCTTGTAATGAAGCAAAATATGAACAGAAATTTGAATATTTTTTGATTTTTTAAAGAATATTTTTCAATTCTTTGATTCCAGAATTTTATTTTGATTATTTGACAAATTTATTATTTAAAATCGTCAAAAATATACGTAATACCATTTGCATCGTCTCCTCTATTGAGATATAGCATTTTCACTTTAAGTTCGTCCTTTTTCATTTTAAGTTCGTCCTTTTTCATTTTAAGTTCGTCTTTTTTCACTTTAAGTTCGTCTTTTTTCACTTTAAGTTCGTCTTTTTTCATTTTAAGTTCGTCCTTTTTCATTTTAAGTTCGTCCTTTTTCATTTTAAGTTCGTCCCTTTTCATTTCAAGTTCGTCTTTTTTCATTTTAAGTTCGTCCTTCTGACTTTATCATTAAATCTGCTTTAAAGTAAAGAAAAATTGGAAATATATTTTTTTTAATTTTACGAAATTTTTTACTCAAAATAATGTAAAAAAAATATACAAATTAAAAATAATAATTTTATTTTCCTTTCTGCAATGAAGCTAAAATGAATCGATTTTTTCTTGTGTACTTCATGAAATTTATTTTCAATTGTTTGTGCAAGTTTCAAAGTTTTTGTTTACATCTGGAAAAGATTTCTTTTTCAATTTTGCTGAATTTCAAAATATATCTCATGAGAAAGCTCTTAAAATCAGCCTCAAGTTGTTTTTTTGAATAATTTGTTTATAAACAAAATTATAATGAGTTTTTGTTTTCAAAAACTCGAAATTTTTCACTTTGTTTTTGGTATTTTTAAAATTTTTTTAGATAAAGAATGTCTTAAACTTTTTACTAAAATAGCTGGTAAAACAAACTGTTTTAAACTTCAAAATGAACTAAAAAAACAGTTGTATTGAAGTTGTCTTTTTCTTTTAGTTCATGTTGAAACATTTAAAACATGCACAGATTTGCCCATTTTTCCTATTTTTTGTTTCATATGTGATGTATTCGTATCGGTTCTCTAAATAGTAGTATATAAAGAGAATGCTTTACATTCTCTCAGTTGTATTTATATATTGTCACATAAATTCTTGTAAAATACTATATATAATAGAGCTATTCTTTTGTAACAAGGGCCGATTGGTGTTTAGTGAGATGGAAAGTCCAGTTAGACTTGGACTCAGCATTCCGGGCGGGCCACGATATTCGAAAGGATGGGTGCGAACGTCACAAAACAACTTAATTAATTAATTAAATTCTGACCACTTTTTTATTGCTGAATTTTTTATCATCCTTTTTACTTTTACCTCCACCCCTATTCTATCATGTATAACAAAATTTCAAATGAAAAAAAGGTTGAATTAATCAAGCTTCTTTCCACAGAGTTTTTATCCATTAAGCGATCATCAGAAATCCTTGGTATAAAATACTCAACTGCAAAGTCTATCCTCCAAAATTATGATGATAAGCACAGCAATGAAGACAACTCGAAAAAGTCCCATGGTGGACATAAAAAGAAGGTGCTTACACCTGAAAGACCCGTTTTTTTGGAAAGCTTAGTAGAGAGCAATCCCATGATGACTCTAGAAGAAATTGGAGAAAAAATCAAAGAAAAGTACTCGATAAAAATAGCTATTAGTACTATCCATAGCTACTTAGTGAATGACTTGAAAGTTACACTCAAGCGTGTTAATAAACAGATTGAAGCTGTAAATAGAGAAGACATTGTGTTAAAAAGAAAATGTTACACGCAAGAATTTCAAAATAGTTCTCCAAGCTCACAAGAGTCGTTGATTTTCATTTACGAAAGTGGTTTTAACTTGCACTTGAGTCGCTCACAAGCGCAATCAAAGAAAGGCACCCGGGCAAGTCTAGTGATACCAACAAACAAAGGACATAATGTTTCCCTAGTTCTTGCTATGAATTGCTTCAAAGTCATTCACTATGAAATTATTGAAGATGGCACTTGCAACAGTAAGAAATTTATGAAATTTATCGAAAATTTGTTCGAAAAGCTAAACCCAGATACTACAATTAAAAGCGATGCCTGGATTGTGCTTGATAATGCCAAAATTCACAAAAGTAAAGTAGTTAAAGAAATTTTTCAACAAAATGGAAAATACCTACTGAAGTTTCTTTCACCTTATTCTTTCATGTTAAACCCTTGCAAGAATGTTTTCTCTAAGGTTAAAAGTAAAGTAAGAAACTTGATGACTTCATCAACGCAAAACATGTCTTTTTCTTCTATAATCAAAGAAGGTGTCAACTCCATTTCAACATTTGACTGTACAAACTACTACAGACATATGATGAATAATGTCAACATAGCTTCAACGGGACACTTATACAATCCAAACATTTATTCATGATTTTTAAATAAATTCCACTTTATTTACGTTTTATAAATTGATTTTAAGAGCTTGCTCATGAGCTATTTTGAAATTTTTATTTTAAAGTAAAAAATTTCGTAAAATTAAAGAAATATATTTCCACGTTTTCTTTACTTTAAAGCAGATTTAATGATAAAGTCAGAAGGACGAACTTAAAATGAAAAAAGACGAACTTGAAATGAAAAGGGACGAATTTAAAATAAAAAAGGACGAACTTAAAATGAAAAAAGACGAACTTAAAATGAAAAAGGACAAACTTAAAATGAAAAAAGACAAACTTAAAGTGAAAAAAGACGAACTTAAAATGAAAAAGGACGAACTTAAAATGAAAAAGGACGAACTTAAAGTGAAAATGCTATATATCAAATCTTGCATCTAGCAAAATGTGAACAGAAAGTTGAACATTGTCTCCCTAGTCATTTGTACATGTAATAGAAACTATTGTAGTATACAGGTTGGAGATGAATCATCGTAGTATAAAGGTTGGAGATGAATCATCGTAGTATACAGGTTGGAGATGAATCATCGTAGTATACAATTTGGAGATGAATCATCGTAGTATACAGGATGGAGATGAAGCATTGTGGTATACAGGTTGGAGATGAACCATCGTAGTATACAGGTTGGAGATGAAATATCGTAGTATACAAGTTGGAGAATACCATGGTAGTATACAGGTTGGAAAATACCATGGTAGTATAGAGGTTGGAGATTTATATGTAATTTTACAAATTTGAAATTTCCCAAATTTAGCCATTTAAGAAAAATTAGGGGATCTTTCAATCTGTTAACAAAACAACTGTTCAATTATGTTTGAAAGAGAGCAAATGTATTCCTATATATAAGAAAAAATGTGAAAAATTTAAAGTAGGTAATTATCAATCCATTCCCTTAGTAAGTATCATTTCTAAACTCTTTGAAAAAATAATTTATTTACATATTTTCAACTGTTTCAATACAAATAAGTTATTGCATCCTCAACAGTGGGTTTTTGAAAAAATTTCCCCCACAGTTTTTGCATATTCTTTTTTGATAAATACTCTTTTTGAATATTTAGACAAGAAGGATGATATACTCGTTAAAAATCTAGATATTCTTAAACTTTTCACTCAATTTCTCACCATAAACTTGCTTCCAAACTTAAAAAATATGCTTTTGACATACAAACTTTAAACATTTTATGTTATATCTTTTTTCAGACAACAAATTATAAATACCAATTGTTGGTTATCTGATCCTCTTATAGTTGTGAGTGGAGTGCCACAAGGTTCAGTCTTGGGACCATTTCTATTTTTGATCTACATAAACGATATATGTTTCTCTAATTAAGACCTTAAAATTGTACACTACTCTTCCTTTAATCTTGAGATCTAAAACTTTCCTTTCATTTCCGATTTCACTTTATCACACAACTTTGGAAGATGTGTACAAAAGCAACATTAATAAGGTATTTGTCTGGTGTGTTTCAATGATTTTCTCATTAACCGTAAAAACTGTTCATAGGTTTTTTACTAAAGAGAGAGAGAGAATTTTATTATAAAAAAAGAGTGTTCACAAAAGTAATAAAGTGGAGAAAACAATGTGTATATATGTTAATATTTATAATATATATTCACATGAAGAACTATATCATCTTTTTCAAGATTATCATTATAGGAAAAATCATAAGCCAAATATGGCCGTGAATTAGATTTTTCCAGTTGAATATATAAAAAAAAAATTTTTTTTGCAAACTAATAAGTACAGTTTAAAGTTTAAACATTCACATGGAAAACAAAAGGTAAAGTCTAGATTATATTATATTTTGTATGTCCTCAGAAGATGATTTTTTATTTTTTTTTAAATGAAAGTAATGACATAAATACATTTTCAAAGAGAACATTATCATTATAAAATTCATTATCTTTTTTTTAAAAGAAATACTTGATCCTTTTAGTCAATAGGTAATTTTTAAAGGTTTACTAGAGTTCCTAGTGTTATGTGAAAGATTTTCCCTATATCTTATCAGTAGCCCGAAAACATTCTGTAAACAACCGTTGAAATATTTATAGAGAAATAATCCAACTCTTTGTTTAAAAATAATTCATTCTGGATAAAAATCTCTGAAGTGTGGTTCGTCTTATTCATGTTAAAAATTACTCGTATAGCTCGCTTTTGAAGAATTTTAATATGTTTTTTTCCCAAAGGGAAACCAATTTATGATGCTATAATTAACATAGGAAAGGAATAATTGCTTATAAATCCAAAGTTTAATATTCAATGGGAAAATTTTTTAGTAAAAAACAAAATACCAATGACTCGATTTAGATCGAGATATACTAACAATAGAAAGGTATTCTACTTTCATAAATAACATTAACATCGAACTATCAAAATCTCATAATTTTTAGGACCTAATACTCAAACTTTAGTGTAGCATGTTTTCTATAAGAAAACATAAACTAGGTTAGTAATACATTTCTGATTATAAAAATTTTTGTTCTAAAGATAATTCCTTTGTTTGTAAAAATTATATGTAATGAATGTTTAGTATCAGTCTTGTTTTTCTTTTTTTCTCCCATTTTCTTTTCTTTTGCTAATTTCTCTTATTTATATAATATATATTTATATTTACTCATTTTTCTTTTGTTTTTTTTTTGCATTATATCTTTTTTTCACATTTGTTATATCGCTTCTCATCTTTGAAACTTATAATAAGTTCTTGGCAAGCTGCAAATGATATAGCTATAGTATAAAGTACCTAAATTACATGTACTGATTGGGAGCGTCTTTTAACCCCAAAACACTTCAAAGCATCTTTAAATATATAAATTTAGTTTAAATATTTGTTTTTATTTTTGTTTGAGACAATTTTCAAATAAAAAAAATAGGGAAAAGTTAATTTGTATATTTTTTCAGAAGCGTCTTTTCACCCACAAACACCCCAAAACACCCAAAAATACTTCAAATCATCTTTAAATATATAAATTTATTTTAAATATTTGTTTTTATTTTTGTAAAAAAAAAATAAAAACAAAAAAAAATATATAAATAAAATATAATATAAATTAAAACATTTAAAATATAATTTTTAATATAATATAATTTATTATATTTTTTATTATATTTAAAATTTTTTAATTATAATAATTAAAAATTTAAATTATATTAAAACCCCTTATGATAACTTGGCTTATCATAAGAGATGGGAGCCTTGGGAATCGAAACCCTGACCTTCAACTTTTAAGCTGAGAGGTATACCCTAACAACCATTGAGGCTCATAATTATTAATTAAGAATTTATTTTTCTTTTTTCATCTATATGACCAAGATGTGTAGCCAAATTATTTTAAAGTAACCTATTTGATTTTTATAAACATTATATTGGTAAAAGTATTTCTACAGGGGCAGATCTAGAAATTGGCATTGGGGAGGGGGGAGGGGGGATTTTACTTTCAAGCATATAAATTTAAGCTCAAAATTTTTAAAAGAAAAAGAAAAATGAGAGCATTAAAACGATCGCCATTCATTGAACTGCGAATTGAATTGATGAATTGAATTTAGAGAAAGATTGAATCTAAAAAACAAGTTGCAGAAATCATCATAATATTTGAGTTCTACGAAAAGAATTAGATCAAGAAAAATTTTCAAGCAATTGGCATTGCAATTTTAGGGGGGGGCATACGGTGATTCCGTCATCCTTTAAATCCGCCGATGGGTTATAAAACCTGTGAAATACTTTTTTAAACTAGCCTAATAAAATTATTTTTCTTCATATTGAAAATGATAGTATTATTATTTTTTATTTTTAAATGTTTTTTAATCGAGTATTATTTTTAGCCTCAATGGTTGTTTGGGTGTACCTCTCAGCTTAACATTTGAAGGTCAGTGGTTCGATCCCCAATCCCAACTCTAAAAACAAATTCACGTGATTAACCATCTTAAGCATAATGCGAGCATATAGCCTTACGGCTGAAAGTGCTTCAACCAACCAACCATTATTTAGGAATTTTTCAATTAAAGAGAATCTAGAAAACTTTGGGTATATTTTTATATTAGTTTTATATTTTTTTAGATAAATTTCTATTCTAATGTTTTTATTATTTTACTGAATAAAATATTTAAATACTAACTATTTTTTTAAATAATTTATTTTTTAGAATTTTATCTTCTGCTCAAATACGTATATAACAACGTGGCTTTCCTCTCACTCTTTATCGTTTAACAAACAAAACACGTTTACTTTTAAAATGACAAAAATTTTTTACCTTTTTTTCTTATATTTTGTCTTTTCCGAAGATGCTAAATTCAGTGAAAGTGATGATGTTTTGGTTTTAACGGATAAAAACATTAAAGATACCCTAAAAGATAACGAATGCTTATTCATCATGTTTTGTAAGTTTTTCAAAATTTTTAAATTTATTTTATCATAATAACTAGTAAATTACATCTATTTATTTTAAGAAAATTTTTGATTACAAATATTTCTCTGAATTCAATCTGAAGTTTTCATAGATTAATTTTTAAGTTTTATGTTAGTTTCACATAACTCTTTTATGCAATGAACCGTAATTTATTTGATTCATGAAACTTTTAAATTGTTTTTGAGTTTATTAATGTAGCATTTATTTAATGTTAGTTATTTTAATGTTCACGTATGGGAAACGGTCTCGTGGACTCTTAATATTAGGCGCTTGCTCGATCTTAAAATTAATAACTTTACTTAATCCATATCACCCCAGAGAAAGCAGACGAGATTAAGTAATTTGATATAAAAATACCTTAAAATTTATTTATGATTTTTTGTAAAGTTTTGAAAACAAAGTTTAGGAACATTAACGTTTTATCATGTTTCAAGAAGACTTCAAACCTTTTATTCCAAAGTAAAAAGTTTAAAATCATTTAAAATAATTGTGGATAATTAATAAACTATATTTTTTATTTATATCTATTTCCAATTTACTAAAATCATTTCAAAATTTTCATAGAAATAAATTTTATTTCAGTCCGGTAAACTCTTGGTATTCGGCCTGCTGGCTTAACCCTTCTCTGTATAACGTGTGCCTAGTAGGCTCATACACGATTTAAAACCTCTAGACAAATTACATAATATTCAATCACTCACTCTTTGGGATGTATTATTTCTAACGACTTTTTTCTTTTTTTCTTCAATAATATATTGCTTTCACTTGATCTCTTTGATTGATTGAGTCAAACAAGTTTTCTCTTGATAAACGTAGTAATGTGCTTGGCAGACTTACATGCAAGCGCGTATGTATAGAAAGCATACACTATAAAAAAACTTGCATATATTAAAATTAGGGGCGCACATCCTCAAAATTATTGGGGGCGAATTTTTTTTTGCAATTTTCAAAATTAGTGGTCTAGAAATACCACGGGAGACCAAATATTCAAGCAATCCTTTAAAATAGAGTGTATTCAGCGCATACCTAAAGTCCTAAATTTATAAAACTACTTTATATTTTTTTTTACAAAATTGGTGAATTTAAATATTATATTTCCAGCGAAAATATTTTAATTAAATTTGCATATCGAATATAGTGCGCAGAAAAAATGCCCCCAATTAAAAAGTAGGAAAAAATGCCCCAATTAAAAAGTAGGAAAAAACGCCCCCGAAAAAAATGCCCCAATTTAAAATTAGGAAAAAATTCCCCAACACAAAAAATTATTAATTAAAATTTTTAAAAAAGATATGTCAAATAAAGATTTTTTGTAAAAAAAAAGTTAACTTTTTATCTAAAATATTTAAAATTTAATTAAATAAACTAAAAAACTCAGCATAAGACCATTTTTTAAATACAATTTTTTTTTTGTAAAACAGCAAATATTTTTGGACTTTGTGTGTGTCAGAACACTTTCTAAATATAATTTGTATTTTAACTGATTTTAAAAACACATTCCCACAAATCTGTACCTTTGCTATTGTTTTCAAGAACTTTATAAAGAAAAAACCCTATAGATTAAGAAATTTTAGAAATTTAGCCTTCCAAAACGGTATCAAATAAAAATATTTATATAATTTAAAAAATCGTGAAAATCAAAAATTAGGGGGGATTTTTTCTTACTTTTTAATTGGGGGCATTTATTTCGGGGGCATTTTTACCTACAACCATCGAATATACACTAGTTTAAAAAAATCCAAACATGTTAGGGGGTGGAATAGGCTTTTCATTTGAAAAATGAAGTAGTCTACCAGGCACATTACAGGAATTGATGAAAGGATATTTGATTCATAGAGAAAACATAACTGAAGGTTGGGTAGTTTTATATGAGTGAATGTAGTCTAAAGGCAAAGAGTCTACTAGACACCCTGCGTTGTTTATATAAAAAATGTGATTGATTCAGGGGCAAGGGTATAAAACGAAGTTATAATTGTGCAAACAAAAATAAAACAAAAAAATTAGATCGCATTATTTCATTTTACTCAGCATCATTCAAAAATAGTTTAAAAGCTAAATTGATACAAGCTACAAAAATCTACAAAAAGTAAAATAACTGTTAACATTTTGCAATGATTTGCCTTTTATAATAACTTTTAAGGAAAAAAAGTCTATCAGAAAAAGTTATAGAGCTTCAACAAAAACTAAAAAATTTTAGAGCATAACTTAAGTTTTTTGAAAACTAATTTGATGTATCCCCTACAGCATACTCTATGGGTGGCATGGCAGGTTGGTTGAGATGATGGACATAGCACGAAAGCCTCTAGATTCGATTCCTCATCGATACGAATTTTTCATAGTTTGACATAAGCGGTACATCAGTGCCGTCAATGAAAATACATCCGCTGCACCTGACCTTTTACTCAAAATTGAAAAATTTGCTACATAATTAACATAAGAGAGAAAGGTAACAAAATAAACTAATAAAGCAAATTTCACTATTAAATGGAACCGTCTGTTCTCAAAATAATTTCAAAAAATAGGAGGCATAAAGAATTAGAGTTTATTTGATATTTTCAAGTTTTTATAAGCAGCAAAAGCCAACCTTTAAGTAGCTAGCCCTTATAATTAAAAAATTATTTAAATAACGGTCGACAGACATTTCGCCCCATAGACAATTTGCCCCCTCGACAAATTGTCTCACAGGCTATTTGTTTCATCCATCTTTGCTTATTATGTGTAAAATTATTAAAAAATGTTATATTCTTGTTTATTTTATCCCTATTAAATTATTTCAAATTAATCATTTTATCTCTTAATTTTTTAAAATTGTCCATGAGACAAAATGTCTTATGAAAATAACGGGGCGAATTGTGAATGAAACAAAATGTCTTATAAAAATAATGGGGCGAATTGTCCATGGGACAAACTGTCTTATGAAAATAATGGGGCGAATTGTCCATGGGACGAACTGTCTTATGAAAATAATGGGGCGAAATGTCCGAGGACCAAACTAACATAAATCAAAGTATACGAGAAAAGAAAATTATTGCGTTTTTTTGAATATTTCTGTCTACAAATAAAATTCTGACAGCTGTCATAAATAGATCAAGTACATTTTTAACAACTGAAACATTTTGTTTCGATATTATATTTTTATTATAATCAACAAATTTTCTTAAAAAAAGTGATTTGATTATGTAATGTTACTTATAAAATTTAACAATCGAACATTATAAAAAATATCGCTTCTCAAATATTAAGCAAATAGAGTATTCTTGCTTTTAAAGTGAATAGATAACCAAAGTATTCATACCCAAATAACTATTTAAAAAAATTTCTTGACTTGAAAAAATTAAAGTTTTCAAATGTTACAAAATGTAGCAAACGTAGTGATAAAGATTAAGTGACTTTTGTTGAAAAAATTTCTTAGCGCGAGTCTAACAATATTCATTGATATAAAATTGTAACGATTGAAAACTATTTTAATTTAACTCTAAATACAAATTAGACAGAAGCAGTGGTGTAGCCAAAAAAAGTTGATAGAAGGGGCACAATTTAAAAACAAAAAACTTGCGCAACATTATTTATACCTTAATTGGAGAAATTTTCAAAAACTTATATCGCATAAGTTGCATGGGGGCACCATGCGGTACATAGGAGTGTGGGCACGGCCCCTCATGCCCCAGCTTAGCTACGTCACTGGAGAGAAGAGAACTGAATGAGATAGGAGAGCTTAACAATAGAAGAGAGCTTGAATGAGCTTGAGTGAATGATTGAGTTTTAGCAGAGAAAGCGGAAGAGAAAAACAGAGGAGAGAGAAAGAGAAATAGAAGCATCACTGTGACAAAAGATGAGAAAATTTAGTGGATCATCAACATGTGTTTGCTCAAAAAATAGGAATATAGCAGCCTTTTTAGTTTTTTTTATTTTACACCTTGTTATCTTTTATTCCTAAAAAGAAATGTGTTTTGCTTCTATCCTCCATGCATCATGATAAAAGTATTGGCGAAAACAAGCCAGAAATGATTGAATATTACAATGCTACAAAAGGAGGTGTGGATAGTTTAGATCAGCTGGTCCACGAATACACTTGAAAAAGAAAAACGAACCGCTGGCTTCTGACTTTTTTCATGAATTGTCTTGATGTTGGATGCATAGCTGCATATGTTATTTGGAGCGAAACTTTTCCAGAGTGGAACGCAAATGTGCATAAAAGAAATAAATTTCTCCTAGATCTAAAAGAATCACTTGTGAAGCCAAATATCATGAGAAGATCTGAAAACTTTCTACAAATATTTGTTCAACAAGCTATGACAGTTGTAAATGAGGATATTATAACAAGAAAAAATAATGTATATAAAAGAAAACTGTTTTTTGTTCTCATGAAAAAAAGCACAATGCAAAAACAAGTATGCTATAAATGTGAGAAAAATGTCTGGAATGAACACAGTTTGACTTCTATTGTTTGGGATAAATGTAATATTTGAAAAATAAAACTTTTATTAACATTTTTTCATATGTATTTATTCAGATAAGTGCAAAATATATTAAAAAGCATGAACATTTATTATGAGTCTTTTTGGTTCATAACATCGGTTAATCAAAAAATATTTACACTGGAGAATGGTTAAAATGGTTGCCTAACACTGTTCTAAACTCTGAAATTTACATTAGATTGATTAACTAAAATATAAAAGTTTTAATATAGTAAAATGAAAAACGGGTACAGTATTATTAAATCCCACATTTTTACTAACTAAATAAATTATAATTTATCTTATACTCTTCGTAGACTTCGATTCGGCCTGCTGGCTTAAAATGGTTAAATTAGTCTCTACGGCAGTGGTGTCCAACTAGTCAATCGCGAATCATTTTTGGTCAATTGCGAATCAATATTCACTTGATTGTAATAACTTATATCCTTTGTTACTTTTTCGTACGCAAATAAAAATATACCAAAATTTAGTTGAATTTTTAAAAAAAATTTTGCCAAGGAGAGTTTTTAAAAAAACGGCTATTATTGCATTTGCACGAATAGTTTCATTTTTAGATTTCATATAATAAAAACATTTAATATTGTAAGAATTAATTATGTTCTAGTAATACTGAAAAATAACTTTAAATCCTTCAGTTTTTTATGATGATTTTAGAAAATTTTTATTTAGAACGTCTATTTTCTTAAATATAAAAAGTCGATCATTATATGGAAAAGTTTGGCACCCTTGCTTTACGGTAACAGTCGCTGCAGTTTTTATTTATGCATGAGATGAATGATCGTTTCCTCTCTAAGTTTTAAAGAAGACAGTGCATAGCGCAAATCACTTTGAACTTTCGATTGATTTCATTGCTTGGTTTGTATCACATGATATTTTGTAAACATATTTCGTTAAAAAAGGAATACTAATTTTTCGCTAATATTTCTAAAGTTAAAACTTTTTTTTTGAGTACAAAGATATATTTAAAAACATTTTTACTATTAGTGAAAAATAATATATTAAACTGAAAAATAACTTCAAAATGTATTTGTATTTTTAATATTTAAAAAAACATCTGTTTATTCACGTTGTGTCTTATTTTACGCCTGGTTTTCTAGGATAAATTGAAACTGAAAAGTATTAACTGTTTAAATGTGTTCAATGGAGGGTTCCCAAAAATTAGTGAGTTAAAGTATCAAACGAGTGGTAAAAACTTTCTTTTTATAAAGCTACATGCCTAAGTCATGTCTCACGTGAAAAAAACTAAATAGGCTTGGTACTTATTGGACTAAAAATTGTTATTTTGATAATGTAGATTACAACATGACTATGTTGTATGGAATAGAATATAGATGATATGTTTATTTATGTTATAGGAAAAAAATAGCGAATTATTTTAAAACATGCTAACAACTCTAAACTAACTAATTTAACCTTTTAGTTAGAGTTTCAATAATTAACTAGTTAGATAGTTGGTTGGTTAGTGCAGAAAGTTCATTCGTTCGTTAGCTGACCACTTAATTAATTAGTCGTCTAGTTTTTTAAATAAAAAAATTAAAATGTACAATAATTTATAAAAATCTAGAGGGATTTTTTTTATAAAGTTCAGCAGAAACTCTTATTTAAAAGTATGCGATTTATGCAGACGGATCCTAGAAAATCCTCAAATGTATCTTTTTTTACAAATAAATAATGTAATCAGGTGCGTACAACACTAATTGAATATTATTTCAAAAAGATATACTAATTTTATCCTTTTTTCAAATACAAAAAACTCGAAAAATTGACCTTTAGTTTAGCTGCATTTTATCTAAATTTTATGCACCTAGTGGTCGGATACGTTACGTTACTTTTTAAAAGTACGCTATGATATAGCTTTTTTTGTAAAAAAAAAATACGATTCGAAATTACTTAACTAAAAAAAGTTCGGTACTATTTTGATCCTTGCTACATTTTATTTTATCGAACCTGTGAGTTGTAAATAGATTTATCAAGTTGAAACGCATTCTTTGAGTGATAACTTATTCCAATCAATAAAGTTTTGTAGTTTATTTGTTCACTACACACATGCAGCCCTGTCGCCTGACTCCAAGTAGAACTCTTCAGATTTTAATGGATTTTATTCAAAGATTTTATTTACTTATACAAATGATAAATAGTAAAATAATTTTTTTACTTAATTTATATACAAAAGAAAATTAATTGTTCAAACTGTTTCTACATTTTGAAATTATGAATTTTTCTAATTTAAATGTTAAAATACTGAGGCTAAAGGAAGACATAGTTGAGAGGACTCTTTTTTACGTTGCAATAGTTAAACCACGAATTTCTTATTTAAGATTGTACACCAAATTTGTTTTTTTTTGAATTTTGCTCAAACTATATTTCATCTTAAATCGTCTCTTTAATATGAATAATATATAAAAAATAAAATTATAAAACATAATATTAATATGGAATGATTATGCTAAAGAATATTGCAGGAATTTATTCGCTAGTTAAAAACATTAAATAAATCTTTTTTATCATCTTTGATTACATTACATTTTTTTTCAAAATTTTGATGCGTTTTTTATATATCGTATTTTTTTTATACCGTTACGATTTTACCGAACGAAAAAAAGTTAAGTTTAAATTTACAAAATTTCTTATCGAACCGTGAAATAAGCCATCACCGATAATCCTTTGATTTTTACACTATAGAAAAATAGCTCTATAAAATAAATTATGAAGATTTTTTTATTAATCCATATAAGTGCCTAAATCACATGAAGCAATCTTCTAACATGGAAATTTTTTCCAGTACGGCTAAATGACCTCAGCACCGATTCATTTAACTGAACAATTCCTCCTAATAATTGATGTGGATATAGATATGTTATATTTTCAATAGTATAAATTTTAACAAATTTATTTTATTAATAATCTTGTTCATAAGGATATGTTTTCAGATTATGTGTATCATAGTTGAGCACTTCTTCACTTGGATGGGGAATACTTGTGAATTCTTTGTGTCTTTGTCTTTTTATTGCCGGGCGCATTTCTTTAAACCTTCCATTATTTTGGTCTTTATTCCTCTTATATATATTTGTTCTTGGATTCATTGGTAAATTGTTCTTTTCTTCATTGATACGTTCGTATATATTTTCTGAGTTGGCATTTAAATGTCTTGATTTTAATGGCTCTCTTTCAAACGGTCGCTCAATATATTCCTTCTTTTTAATTTGATGTGGAATTCTTTCGTACGTCTTGGTGTTTTTTATATACTCTTCATTTCTGGGATATCCTTTTTGATGGTATTTTCTATTTGATCTTTTTCTGTTTTCATTTGTAGGTCTTGTATCCAAATCATAGTTATAAAAGTTTCTTTTTTTATTTTCGTGCGTCATTTTATAAGGTTTCTTGCTGTATGATTTTGCATACCTCTTTTTTAATAGGTTTGGATTTGTTCCATATTCATATTCGTTTTCATTAAAGTATTTTTTACGATATGCTTCCTTGGGGTGTTGTTTTCTTTTCTGTTTTTTCCTTTCTCTAGGTATCATTTTTTCTACATACCTGCTATCTTCTTGAATATAAGGCTCTATTTCACTTTTTTGATTAAATAAGTCGATATCATCTTTTAATCGTTCATATTTCGTTGGATGGGAGTCGTATTTTGTTACATTTTCCGTGTCATATCTATTTTCACCATGCCTTCTTCCGTAATTGAAATTATCACCTTCGTTTTCTTTGTTATAGATTCTTATTTTCGGTCTTTCTTCATTATATCTGTTATATTTGTTCCTATTTCTTAAATTGTATGGAGTTGGATCGATTTTTTTTTCAATTATAAGGTTGCCATTTTTAATATTGTTTTCTTTATCATCGTTCACTTTATCTTCATAATTTTCTCTAATTATAGGCCCATAGGCGTTTTCCATACTTCTTGGTTTTTCTAGCTTGTTTTTGTAGAACTCTTCAAAATACTTTTGACATCTTTGTCGTAAATAATCATCATTAAAATCATCACTTTTGAATACTTTTTCTTTTTGTTCCATCTCTTTGTTCTTTTTTTTGGATACTTTTAGCCATTTCGGTTTATAATCGAATTCATTTTCCAAATATCTATCTTCATATTCCTTTCCATACATTTCTTCCTCTTTATCTATAAATTCTTTTGGATAGTATTCATTTTCTATATTTCTTTTCTTTCTCATTTTATCATTTTTTCTATTATGTCTTTTGTAGTTATTAAAAATCATATATTTTAGCTTAACTAAACTTTTCATTTCTCTATTTATTACGTCATTTTGGTGATCTTTAGTAAAATAGGCCTGTGTTTCACTTTTCTCTTGTGCTTTGTCTCTCCTTTCGTCATATCTTTTCTTAATCTTTTCTTTGGAAATAAAATTATTTATAGAGCTTTTGCTAATTTTTTGTTTTCTCTTAATCGTATTTTCAGTTTTATTATCTTGATTTACTGATGTCTTGCCGATTTTTTTCATCATGATATTTATTTTTGTTGATTTGCCTTTTTTAATATTTTTGTCCTTTTTTCTTGCATTAATTTCATCTTCTTCGTTTTTTCTTTCATCGCTATTTTCAAAATTTATGCTTGAACTTTTTAAAGTTTTCTTTTCCTTTTTTTCCCATGTCTTCTTAATTCTCTTTACTGCTTTAAGTAGCTTTCTCTTCAATTCATCCAAGTTGAAAGTTCTTTCTTCATTTATAACTCTTTTCTCTTTGTATTGATCTATCAGTAGTCTAATTACATTAAATATATTCATTTCTTCTTTATTGTCAATATTTTTCCATTTTTGCAGAAAATCTGCATCTTCACATAAAAATATGTTATTGTTTTTGCAAAGTCCGATCCATATAATCTTTTCTTTTTTGGTGAAAATGCAATCACTTTTGTTTAAGTTTTCATCCAAAGTCGCTGATTTTATCCTCAGAAATTCCTAAATCAAAAAATATATTTTAGAATATGTATTTTTAAAATGTATCAATATCAATTTTTATTTCGCAAAGAAAAGTAACTCCTTTTAGCGATATTAGTCTTTCATTTAAAGTGGTGGTATACTAATTGTAATAAATAGTATCAGAGGCTGCTCTAATTACTACCTGTTTCAAATTAATCCCGATTAAGCTTATTCTGCATTCATTACGTAGCACCCCGTTTATAAAAACGACTTGTTTACCTTAAACCAGTGATTGACAATCTTCACCTCAAAGTGCCTCCCATTTGTATAAAATTTATTTTAGGCCCTCCCCTTATTTTTAAATATTTTCTTGTGAAAATTATTGATGGGTTTTATTCTAGCTAGATTCTTCTATCTTTGAAACTTTATTTACTTCTAACAGTTTTATAATCTTCATTAGTTGAATGTTGAATTGGAGATGGAAAAATATTTCTGAACTTCAAAAATGTTAACTTCTTTTTGAATTATCTTTTTTTAAGTCGTTTTCAATTATCATTTGTCTTTTTCAATTCTAACTTGTCCTTTTTATATATCCTATAATTTTAATTTAGTGATTATTTAAAAAATATTTCAATTTATTGTAAAGTTAAATTGTTTGCTTTATTTTCTAAAGTAGCGAGGAAAAAATCTTATAAAAAAATTAAGAATAAGAAATGAATTTTGAAATTTTTTAAAGTTTTATCGTTATTAAATCATTTTAGATTATAAAATACTTATTTCCAACTCTTTCACACATTGGTTTTCTAACTTCTGCTTTCCTCCTCAAAGAGTTTTTATATAAACTCATTTTTATCTATTTTTTGTTTTTACTATTTTTATGTTCGGACACTGGTATCCCATTGTGCCTGAAAAGGTAAAAATAAAAAAAGTTTTAAATATTTTTTAAAAAATAATATTTTATTTTAACTATTTGCACTTCAATTCGTAAAAGTTTGCGCCGCTTATTTGGAGAATTGCTGCTTTAAGTGGTCTTATAGATGGTACCCACAATCAATTTTACAATTTGGATTAAATATAGTAAATATTCCCTAGTAATCAGAAACTATTTGTATTAAAGTTAAGAAAGTTTCATATAAACTATATCAACTTCTCGACGCATTCAAAATATTTTTTAATTCAATATTTTCAGAGTCTACAAAGATTTATTTTCTTTTTGAATAAAATATTATCATCAGTTTGATTAGAGTCTACTGCACCTCTGGTTAAAGGTAACTGTAATTAAAGCTGGTTAATAATGTAGTGCACGGCTAGTTTGATTCTTGCATTGATTTATTTCTTATTTGAATAAAGAACATATCTCTCATGTTTTTGTCATACATACTTCACGTGTTTTGTGACTATTTAAATGCATGATGCCAAGAAAAGTTTTTGAACTTTATGCACTTTTGACTTTCTATGCAAATAAATGTAACCTAATTTCCATAAGTCAATCTCTACACCTATGACCTCTATTTGAATGGATAAATATTTACTTCAAATATTTTATAATACACACAGTTTTCCGTCATAGAACCAATTCAATTTGTGTTTATCCCTTCATGCAGTGATGTAGCATCCTTTCATCCCACGGGGCCATGCCCAACCATCTAAAAACCTCTAGTTTTATTTAGCGCTTATCCTAATTTCGCCGTTCTCCCAATAATTTCCAATAACACTTCAAAACGCCTAAAATTTAATAACTCAGGTATGTAGCAGTTGCGCACATCCTCAAAATTGTAGTGGAGGGAAGTGCAAACTTTTTTTAATTTTAAATTTTAATATAAATGTATTTGTCTCAAAGACTTAATCGCAAAACAAGAAAAGTAATATAGAAAAGTCTACTCACAAGCCAAACAAACCACTTAAATGATATAAAATTGAGAAAATTCACAATTATTAGTGGAGCCAAAGGCTTTTCGAACCTCTTGAAACGCCCCCAGACCTGGGCCTCATAAACGCAGACGATTTAATTTTTGAAAAGTCAACATATATCGACTGTGGTCGATAACCGGTTAATACGAATAAATTTCGCGCGCGGCGGACCGAACCTCTTTGCACGCCACTGACTATATTTTGACCATTTGATTATTCTAATAAATTTATTATTATTTAATATTAATGAAATTAGAAAACAAAAAAGTAGATTAAATAAATATACCATTGGCTGTGTGAGGATCAAATAGTTTATTTTTTAAGATCAGCTTTTTACTTGTGATAAAGCAAATTTACTATAAAAAATTATTCGTAATGTAGGGAATCCCGATTGGTAGGTTTTAAGTTATTTAGGCAGGGATTATAAAACTTCAAGGAAAAAAACACTATAGAAATATCAGTACTTGTTTTTTGTTCTTTTTATGGTTGTTATATTTAAAAATTTTAACGAAAATCAGCTACATTTTCATTCCCTAGTTCAATCTAAACCGAATATAATCATTTAAAAAGACTAAAAAACTGTTTTTATTATAGAGAAGGTAAACAGTAAATCAGTTGTGTTATATGAATAATTTAATTTCAATGAATGGCTTTTAACCCCCCAAAAGATAAAACTACCTTGTATACAGTGAAAATTAAGTTATAATTGTTTAAGTTTGATTTGAAACTGAATTAAAGCGTATTATTACACTATTAAATTCTATGTGAATTGGAGATAGGAAAATATTTATGAACTTCAAAAATGTTAACTTCTTTTTGAATTATCTTTTTTTAGTTCTAATTTGTCTTTTTCAATTCTCATTTGTCTTTTTCAACTTCTAAACCCTCTTTATAAAATACAAAATAAAATTGAAAAGAGCAATTTAGGACTTAAAAAAGACGATTTAGAAGTAAAAATTGTATTGTATATATAATATTCTAGCAAGCTAACCCCTGCGCTACGTGTGAATCCCAGTACTGGGTAGTATCTCTGTCATTCAACTTTTATAGATGGCGTAATTGCAGTGTGTGAGAGAAATATGAATAAGAAAGAGAATATGATAAAATCAGAAATTTGAACAGAAAAGAGAGCTTTGCTTGGCCTTAAATGGGTTAATGAGAAATTTTTGGGTTCTTAATCGGTTATCAACCACAGTCGACATATAAAGACTTTACAAAAATATCGTCTGCGTCTATTAATGCCTTCTAACCGGTTATCGACCACAGTCGACTTTACAAAAATATGAATCGTCTGCTATTATAAATGCTTTTTAATACAAATCTTCTGCTTTACATTGGATATCGTCTGATTATTCTGGTCGATAATGGGTTAATACAAATCTGCTTTATTCTATATATCGTCTGATTATTATTGCCGTTAACTGGTTAAAAGAAACATATTTTATTGCTCCAAATAGATTTTTGATAATTTATCTATACTTTTGCTGTTTTCTACAAATTTATGAAAAGATCTAACACAAGTCGTAGTAACATTTCATTGCTAGCAACTGCAACAATAAATATATTGCCAATCCCAAAGTATAAAAAGAGATTGATATAATTTTTTTAATCTTAAATTGATCAAAAGTCAGATGTCTATTCTTAAATTGATTTTTTTTAAAAATACATTTCCTAACAAAAAATACTTGTAAATTGGAAAGGGTGCCTCTTTGAGGAAGGACACGCTAACTTTAATGAAGGAGAGCGGAAATTGTGAAAACAAAGAAATATAGTACACCTTATCATTCGGATTCACATTTGTCAAATTGAAAAATCAACTAATTTAAGATTAGTTAGCTGCATAGTATTTTAAAATTACTATGGCTTAGATACCTAGGCTCTTGAATTATCCTTAGTGTATATAAGTAGAGGTTTTAAGTTTTAACATCATAAGCTTAGCATATTAAGAGTGGGTTTTTTAATCATTGAATCAGAATCTCCCCTCAACATTGGGATAAATTATAATTTTTAATTTAATATGAATTTTGATGTTTTAGTGTTAAGTTTTTTTTCTATTTCCAAGCTCTGGATAAAATTTCCTTATTCTTCGGAGGTGTTTTCGGCACTTAATAGCCTTGATAATAATAGCGGCACTTTATAAATAGTAGAAGTAAAAAGTTGATCTAATCAGCAGTATATAACTAAATTTTTTTTTGGGTAATATTAAATTTAGTTTAAGAGTATACCCCTTTTCCAATGATTTTCAGAAGTCGAACATGACGCTGTGCTTTTTGGCATTCATCCTCCCCGTATTTCCAACTCTTTAAGTTTTGGTCTTCTTGGGAATATTTGATGAAACAGGATGCGAGTGTGAGTAGTTTTAAAAAGACAGAGAGGTTTTTTGGTTTCATCGCTTGCTGATCAAAGTGGTGGATGCGTTCGCACACTTATCGTCTTATATATAGGATGCGTAAAATTTTTATAATTGTTATTTTCCTATTTGGGTTAAACAATTTTGTATTAGTGCTCTTGTTTCTGCAACGTAAACAAACCTAATTCCCCAAGAAACGCTTAAACCACGCGCAATTATTTTCAAGTTCATCTTATTTTCCGTTACGCATCCATTGTTCACTTGAATATTGTAATCTTTTAATTTTATAGGTCATACCACTTATTTATGTAGTGTACTATAATATTTTCTACTTGGAACATTGTTCTATAATTAAATTGATTTCAATAACTTTCATCACTCAAAATACTTCTTATTGTGAGACATAATTGATCGTTAACCTTCTGAACTATAAACTTTCAGTAAAAAAGTAAAATTTCTTTTTCATTTCGAATTAATTATGCAATTATAATAGTTGAGATATTGTTTCTATTATAAAAACTTATTAGATAGAAAAAAAAATCTAATTTAAGAAAAACATTAAACTCTTAAATCCATCGCGCTCACATAGAGGGTGGAGCAGATGGGCATATGCCCGGGTGGTAATTAAAAAAATATATTAAGCGTCCATTATTATAAATGTAAAAAAATTAATTAAAACTTTTACCATATGCGCCAGTGGAACTTTTAACCTGGACCGAATTTGAAACTTTGGCATGGACTATATAGAGCTTTCACTATATATCTTATTTTTTATTTTCATAAATGGATATTTCTATATACGATAGTTATAAATAGGCTTGGCAAATTTATTAAATCTAGGTTATTCTTTTCTTTTATAACTTATTTATTTTATTTCTCTGCTTAGATGCTCCATGGTGTGGACACTGTAAACAAATGGCACCTGATTTTAAAAAGTTGGCTACTGAGTTGAAAGGCGCTTCCAAATCCGGTGATGAAATGGAAAAACTCGTTCATGAAAAATGTAAAATTGGAGCTGTTGATGCTACAGTCAATAAAGATTTGGCAACTCTTTATGGTGTTAAATCTTATCCGACTATTAAACTTTTCAAAAATGGAGAATTTTTTGCAGAATATAAGGGTAATTAATTGTATGTTTTTATTTGCTTTAACCCATTTACGACCAATGTTCCTATTTTGGAACATAAGTAATTTCATCTTCGTCTGCTTTTTTCAATGACTTTGAATATAAATCGTCTGCGTTTTTTTTTAGATATCATCTTCTTTGCTTGGTCTTAAATGGGTTAATATCCATCCATAATAAAATTCGAATAGCAAGTTTAACTTGAATTGTTTAACAAATAAAAAATGGAGAATTTTACTTTAGTTTTTGCTTCAGTGTTCAACTTAACTAAGTTTTATTCATCAATTCATTTAATAAAATAATTTTGTAACCTCTTTAGTTACTTAAATTTATTTGAAAATTGAATTTGGTTTTTCCATAATCAGAATAATTAAATTTCAAAATTGAAAAACAGCTCGCGAATGTATAGGAAACCTTTTTTTTATTAATAACTATTAATTTCGGTGTTGTCTCACACCGTTATCAAGTCTAACACAATGATGATGACATTGGACTTGATAACGGTGTGAGACAACGCCGAAATTAATAGTTATTAATAAAAAAAAGGTTTCCTATACATTCGAGCTGTTTTTCAATTTTAAAATTAAATTTATTTGTTAACTCAGTTAGAAGTTCATGTCGGTTATTCAAGTATCAAAAGATTTATGCCATAACTAAAAACTATATTTTCGTTTTTATTATTTTTTAAATATTTTTTTTGGAATTAAATGCTAAAAATATAAACATATAAGTAATTTTTATACTATTATACTAAAAATGCTGTACGAAAATTTTCGACCAGAGAACTTTATTCATCTTTATTTATATTGAGGTTTTCTTAATTTTGACAATCTTCTGTTTTTAGCATAAGATCTTTTGTTTTCTTGAGTTTTTCGATTTGATCATGTATGCCCTAAATATCATTAAAATTGAGACATAAAGTCGTATATCTGTTAATAAGTAAAAGTCAAAGAGCTATAGCTAAATTGTTTGTATTATTTAGAAGCAATATTTCTTATAATTTATTGAAATTTTAAATCACAGAAACTATTACAAATAAGACAAAAACCGGTATTTCTCAAAAATTGATTTAAAAATGTAGGAACATCATAATAAGTCTCAATTTGTCTACAAAACAAGTAATGTATGAAAATAATAATATTAATCATGAGATATTTCAATAAATAAATAAAAATTGAAAAGTTGTATTTCAGCAAAAAAATCAACTTTTACAAACGTTCAATTAATTAAGTCTGGACAAAAAAGTAATCTAGAATATGTCTGATAGGGAAAAGCTATTTTTAGTGATGAAATAAAATTGAGTTTTGTTCTTATGGATGCAAATATGTTATAAGACCTAAAGGATGAGGTATAACGAACGTTACTTTGAAAACATTTAATCATCATGAAAGATATGCTGATTTTTCGAAGGATTTATTTCTCAGTGTTCGCCTAAAATGTTTGCATTGCACTCTATATTTACAAAATGATCAAATAAAGTGGTAAGCAAACAAAGAGGGAGGAGGGCATCGCCTCTGTATACCTTATTTTGGTTAAAAGATTTTCTGGCTGTTAGCCATGATTTTCGATCACTTTTCATTGGAAAACGATGAAAATTATTTATCTGATCTGTTTAGCCATTAATTCCGTATTGGACGTGTTTTTTTAGGAGATAGGAATGCAGAATATATGAAACAATTTTTGACCCGTAAAATGGGGCCAGCTGCCAAAAGTATTAGTTCTGTAGAAGAATTGAAAAAAATGATGTCTGAAAAAGAAGTTCTCGTTCTTGGATTATTCAAAGTTTTAATTATTTTTGTTTCGAATAACATAATGTTTAATAAACTATTTATTATAGAGTAAGGACGAAAAAGATTACGCTCCTAAAGAATTTTTAGAAGTAGCTGAACGAGTTGAAGATCTTGATTTTGTTATTTCTTCAGATGATAGCATCTTTAAAGAATTTAACCTTAAAACAAATAGAGCCGTTTTGCTCTTAAGAAAGGTACACCTTTGCTGTGAAAGATTTTTACTTTATATGCACAATTTTTTATTGAAACAAGGCGGACAACAAGCAATTAAATATTCAAGATTTTTCACCCGAGTTGGATGATAATGCCATGTTTGATGATGATAACATTCATTCCTTTGTTAAGCGCCATCGTCTTCCTCTTGTTAATGAGTTTACTGATAAAGTAAGAACTTATTTTTGATATTTTAGACTATTTCTCTTTTATTTTATGTTTGGCAATCTTTTTAGACTTTAGGTTTCTTATTTTCTGGAGATTTCACCAAGCACATTATGATATTTTTAAAAAAATCTGATCCAAAATCTGGTGAAATTATTAATGTTTTAGAAAAAATCGCTGAAAAATATCAGAAAAAGGTATATTTTAAAAGAAAAAAAATTTCGATTATTATTTATCAATTTTTTAAGTCATCTCATTTCATATACCTTGACAAAGATAATGAAGCAGTTCCCAGAGTAATGGAATTTTTTGGTATCGATGTCGAAGATCTTCCTACAACCAGAATAATCAATTTAGATGATATGAAAAAGTTTAAACCTTCTTCTGATGAAATAACTTTTCCAGTTTTGGATCACTTCGTGGAAGAATTTTTTGCTGGAAAACTAAAAGTAAACATTTTTTATAATTTTAAACATGTTTTATTTGTCTATTTTACAGCCTCATTTAAAATCACAACCACTGCCCAAAGATTGGGATAAAAAACCTGTGAAAGTTCTAACGGGTGAAAACTTTAACGAAGTTGTCTTGAACAAAGACAAGAAAGTTTTGGTCTTCTTTTGTAATTTATTTTTTGTTTTTTCTTTGGATATGCATTTATGAATTTTTTTATATAGATGCTCCTTGGTGTAAACATTGTAAAGATCTACATCCTATATATGACCAACTCGCTCAAAAATATGAAAGCAACAAAGATATAGTAATTGCTTCTACAGATGCTACGCAGAATGAGTTTGAGACTGTAACTGTCCAGTCCTTTCCTATGATTTATCTGTATCTAACTGGATCTGATAAAAAGGTTATATTTCCTTTAAATTGTGCCAATTATTTCATCATCTCTTCACTTGAGTATATTAAGAATTGAGTTCGAAATTTTTCTCTAATTAGTAGAGCGAACAAAATTGACCTAATAACTCAAAAAATATTGACTTTTTCAAAAAAAAGTTTTTTGAACTTGCAAAAAAAGAACTGAAGCCTGATAGCGTCTTTAACAGAGTTTCGGAGCCACGAAAAAAAATTTCTGGCTCCGGAGTTATGTTTTTTAGCTCCGGTGTGAGTTCCAACACGCTCCTATAGTTAAGTGTATATTTTTAAAAAATTTAATAAAAAATAACCAAGAAAACAGTTAGGATTAGAGAATATATGCGTGTTTTACTTGAAATTAACATTTGCGCTAGCTTTCATCTAAAAAACGTCTTTGAAATGTGAGTGGTTAAATCATGCGGAGCCAGTTAGTGGAGGCGTATTTAAATTTTCACGCCTCCGATTCCATGTAGAAAAATTCAGCGGTTCAGCCATCGCAATCCTGATAGGATCTTTCTACAGGACAAGTTATAGCTTGACAATTTTGTAACTCTGCATAAGTACTGGGAGAAATGTTTAGCTTTTTCAATTCTATAATATCTTTAATATCGTTCTTTTCAAACCTTTTATTCAAATAATTTTTAACTCCACGATCATCGTGATCAAACTTGATAGAGTAAAAAGTCTTGCTGCATCTTTTATGCTAAAAGAAGTTGACTCAACAAACTGCCCTAACTGAATATAGTTTTCTTTTATGTTAAGCAGTTGTTTATGTCATTTTAAACAACTGATGCTTTCTCTTTCTTGACCAAAATTCCATTTTTGCATTCAAAAAAATTTACAATTTCTTTTATTTTTGGTAAGTGATCGCAGTAGTTAGAAGCAGCGTTCAGCCAGCTTGCCCATCTTGTAACAATTGGAGAAAAACTTGAGCAAAAATGTTTGTAAAAAAAATTATTGACTTTTAAAATGAAAAAAAATTTACTTTATTGACCTTAAATTTTTTTAAAAATAATCGAAAATTGAGTAAATATATAATAAATAATTGTTTCTAACAAACTAAAAAACAAAATAAAAAATTGACTTTATTGACTTTATTCGCCCTAAATTAGTTTTGAATTTATATTTACTAAATGTTGAATTATTATTATTAATTTCTTTGATATACAAATTATTTTTATCCAAAATTATATTTATCGTATATTTTTTTAATATTTTTCCTAGCCTATGGAATACAAAGATAAGAGGACTTTAGAAAGTTTAAGCAAGTTCATTGATACAGATGGTAAAGTCGGAAAATCTTCTGAGGTAATTCATCTTTTTTATGTGCATGAATATAAACAATTCATTCATTACCAACAATTTTTATTATCGACTTGATCAGTATTTTAGAATGTTCCATTAATTCTTATTTTTTTGAATAAAGACAAATTATTTTTAGGTGGTAACCAAGAAATATTAACTTATCATTTTTATAAAAATTAACATCTTTGCCATTTCAAAAAGGTCTACCATAGTTAATAGAAGTTATTTGTGTTTTTTTATGAAAAATAAATATAAAAAATTCAATATTTTTGCTGAACGTTGTTTGGCTTTTATTTACACATGGGTTTGGTTAAATAGGAAATAATTCCTTTATTTTTCTAGCATGCTACTAATAATTCGACTCGCATATGTCGCTTTTACAATATTTAAAAAATTCGAAGGAGTCATTCGTTTCCGTTGAGATCACTTCTTTCTCTCGTCTTTGCCAATCTTTTTGATAATTTTTTGAAGGATTGTGGCTGAAATACAATGCGTAGCGACACCGCTTTGAAGCCCTCGGGAAAGTACTGAAAATTTTGTTTAGGAAATTCTAATAGTAAATATTTTCCATGATCCACATATTGATATAACTTTTGAAAAAAATCTAACTCTTCCATATCTACAATCTCTCTATAAATGTTTTTTTATTTATTACATAAGCACAATATTAATATCGTTATTTTTAGGCAAAACAAGATGATGATTCTCTCGGTGATGAGGATGACGATGAATATAGTGATGAGGATGAAGATGCAGATGATATTGATGATGAAAGAGACAGTCATGAAGAATTGTGATTTTATTTAATTTAATTTGTCTTTCTTTTTTTTAATAAATTGTTTTTGATTTTTATTATTTGAAATATTCTTCGTGTACAAACTCTTAAAGCTTAATTTTAGATTGAGAGGACACTGAAAATGACCAATCTATTCTTAGAAATCGTAGATATGGATGAAAGTTATTGCGTCATGTGTGTTAAATATCTACTTTTTTGAGATTTCAGAGATTCTCTCTATATTTTGTGAACCCATCTTGTATAGCCGAACACAACTATATTCACTAAGTTTTTCCATCTGAATTAGTGTATCGTGCAAAGAACTTTGATTTAATTAGATTTTAAGATCTCTTTATTGATTTAAGTGGTATAAGTAAGGTGGTCATGGTGCTTGGCTGGCGGATTCGAATTCATGCTACTCAAGATTGGTTTTAACACATTCCTATTGATTCATACTTTTTTCTCAGACCCGTTGTGAATATGAGAGGTATTGTTTTTTACGTAAAGTAAACAAAACAGCCTTCACATCGTAACAACAAAAATTTTGAGGAAAAGTATTATAAATCAAATGATGTTCGACAAAAAAATGATTGTGTAGCAAATATCTCAATTCTGTAACTAACAATGTTGTTTTTGATATATCTTTGACTAAAATTGGCCCATCTCCCTCATATGCTTATAAAAATTAACTTTCATATTTTAATACTAACAATCCTTCTAACCTACTTCTACTCTCCTATCCTTTTTTGATGATGTTTGGAAAACTTTATTTTTTCTTACGCAATATTAAGAGTATTATGAAAGAATTCGTTCAAACTAAAAATTTCTCTGCAGTGTAATATAAATGTTTCAACATAAAAGGTATTTCCTTATAAAAAATTTTAAAAATCCAGCTCAAATTCCTGCCAAAATTGCTTCAAATTTATACCTTGGGATTTTAAAGTTATTCCTCTTTTTCACAAAATTACAATTATCTATATATAGTTTTATTTGAATATTTATAGAGTAATATATACATAAAAAAACAAAATAAGTACAACTGGTCATGAATATTTTAAATGAAAAAATTTCAAATGGACTTTTTGTTTTATGAATAATTGTAATTGCACAAAGTCCAGAAAAAAAACATTTTTTAAAAGCTGGAAAACTAGTAAAATTTATATTTTATTCATTTGATAAAACATTGCCTATTCAATTCTATCTAATTCTAGATATATTGCCTAGCACCTTTTTATTTATAACTGTTTTTCAAGTTATTAAGTGAACAAATTTAACTTTTTTTAATATTCAATTCATTATATGTTATATAGATTTTGTAAAAATTTGAGTAGATACCAATTTTATAATCATTGAATAGAAAATTTTTAATATAGGTGAAGATATAAAGTTTTACCATGAAAGATGTGTTTGATGTTTATAGGCCTATCGAGTTATATGTGGTATACGAATCAACATGGAAAAAAGCAAATTAAACTACTATATCTCCGCATATGTATGATCTCCAAGATTCACAGACAACAACAGTGACAGCGAAAAGATGAATTGCAATAAATAGGAAGCTTTTGTTTAGCACCTCTTCAAAAGAGAAAAAGTAGAAGGCGAAATTTTTTAAGCCTTTTCACAATGAATGTAAATAAATGTAGTTTTATTTTAAATATAAAATTTGCCTCAAAATGAAATAAATTTTAAAATTAGTCTGCTCTCTACTTATAAAATGTGATTCTCAAAACATAAACCTATCGTAATAATCATTTCTCTTAGTGCTATTTTTTACTGAAATGTGACACTGAAGCATGAATCCGCACCATAGCTTTTCTTGCACTAAGTCATGACTGAAAATTGAGCCATGTACGCCAAGCATCTCGTCCATTCAAATAATTAATGCTATCTACCTTAAAAAGAATGTTTTTTTAACTCCCTAAACCTCTACTTTTTCAATGCAATATGTAGAAGTCGCAAACTTGTTATTATTGTAGTGAAGAAACTCAACCTATTGATCAATTCATGTTTTACGAGAACAAGCCTTAAGAAAACAAGGGTAAAGTGCTTTAAATATAAATACTCGATTATATCATTCCATTCATCTATTAAATTAACAATAAGTTATAATAAGAACAATATTATGTGGGCCATATGTAAATATACCATTTCTATAGTAAAAATTTCATGCTTCCACTTTTCTTAGTTGAAGCATGTTGCTTTGAAGTTTAAGTAGCTGAAACATAGACTGCTTACCATTATTTGTTGTGCATAAATTACATGGGGGCGTGAGTAAGGTTGGTTATGGGCTTCGATAACTTAGGTTCGATTCCCCATCAAGCTCGATACAAGCTGTGCAATTGTGCCTTCTCGATGAAAACATCTCACGGTACCTTTAACTGTTGGAAAAGTGCATATCACTCTGCCTATGTTTATCGATAATCTTGCATTAATTTCTTTGCATGACTGAGAAAGATCAAGGGTGTTTTGTTTTTCCTGTTGAAATTTCTTAATTTGAAGTTAAACATTTTATTGACCTCTCTTTCCTTTGTTTATTTCTTTATTCTCTTTGTGACATTTCATTTGATATTATCTTGATTTTTTATCATTATTATTTGGGTCTTTAATTTTATTTTTCTTTAAGGAAAAAAATGTACGTAATATAGCTATGAGTTTCTAATTGTTAGAACATAAAAATAGGATACTTTCATTCTCTATATATGAAATCTGTATGTGCTTTGTTTGTACAGTGTACTGTTTGATAGCATCACTGAGTTCAGAGTTTTTGTAACTTAAATTCTTTGTATGTACTTATTTGAGATAGTTAATTTTACAACCATGCTTTGAATATTATTGATATTGATGGTCACAAATCAATCAAAAACCTTATATTCTTTTAGAGAGAAATAAAGTTCGATAATTTGAATTGAAACATCGAGTTTGGATAATTATAATACTTCTTGTAATGTATGGAATGGAATACTAAAGACTCCAAAGAAAATGTAACAGATCCCAAAGATGTTTTTCTAAATAAATAATTTGAATTCGAACCTGTTTGAAAAATTGAATTTGAACTTGATTATAATTATGAAGAAGATATGCAAATAAAATCTTCAGAAAAATAAATAAAAATTAAAAACTTCCATTGGAAAAAAACAGAAACTTTTTCCTGAAACTAAATGAATTTTCACCTGAAATAGATGAAACATACTTTGGAACATGTCTATATCTTATATGGGACGACTATTTTTTCAAAGATTTCTATTATAGTATTCCATTACTATAATTTACACAATTTTAAAGTATAGTTGTTCTGATTTGTCCAAATTATTTTTATCCTAACCCTTATAAGAGTATTATACCAGCATCATATTTATTTACACTACAAACAGGATTTTTTTAATTGTCAATATCGCAACCAAAGGGAATAATAATCTTTCATAACTGGACAGATGGTAGGAATAGTCACGATCGGGAATCGAACCCAGACCATCTGGATCGAGATCCTACGCTCTAACCACTTGGCCATCTGCCGAGGATCATTAGAAATTGACAATAAGGTCATGTTTTTTATCAGTTATCTAGCAAAACTTGACAGATTTCTATATATGTAAATATATGATTCTTCAATTTAGAAGTATCGGATTTGATAATAAAAAAATTGAATAAGGGTAGCAAAATGATTTTAAACTCAATAAAAAATTTTTAAATATATTGTAGATAGGGTAGACATTTGAAAATGAATTTTTGCAGTATATAGGCAAGGAGATATGTAAAATACAGAAACACTTTTACTTCGAAAAGAATACTTTTGTGGTAAAAATTTTTTGAAAACTTATTGTATAGTGTTGAAAAACGATTGTCGAAGCTGATGAATGAAAGTAAAAATATTGTGAATTTGTCATTGATAGCTGAATTTCAGTGCAGAAAATTTTGAATGGGTTGCAAAAGGATTTCTCATATCTACAAATCTCTAATTTGAGTCGTTATAAATATCTGTTACGTTGAAATTAGTTGAATGTTTGAGTGTGATGCATGAAGAAAAAGCATTACAAACAAATACTACGCTTAATAAGAAATATAAAGAGGCAAATTGGAATGATAAATAGAACTTTATCTATTGTTTGCTACTTTTCTCAAAGTATGCCAATGTTTCTTGTGCATTCGCAATTGTGTCAAGAAGTTTTAGTTAAATTACACAAGCACAAAAGTGAAAACTTAAAATAACTCAAAGTCTTTCTCCAAGTTCCAGAAACTTCAGCTAAAACTTATTAACAAATAACAAAAGACATCATTTTTTCAATGTACTGCTTGATATTTTAACTTTTCAATAGACATTTTTTTCAAAATCATAAATTGGTATGTTTTTAACAACTTAAAAAGTAAAAATTCGTATCTTGCTAAAAAATAAAATATATTTTTGAATGTAAAATAGTTGATTCTGTTTAAAAGACTTTTTTTTAATGTGTACTTGAAAAACAAAATTAAAACGAAAAAACAAATTCCAAATACAAAAAGAAGCATTTGAAATAAATATTTAACAACGTAATAAGTTCAAAATGAAAAAGGACAAACTTAAATTGAAAAAGGACGAACTTAAAATGGAAAAAGGACGAATTTAAATGGAAAATAGTATATGATAGTTTAATATTTTTTGTAAACTCTTCCATCATATATTAAATATAATAATGCTTCTCTATAGTATAAAATGTAAGTGATTTTTTCTTCATAATACAAAGCTTTGCAAAGTTTCTTTGACCAACTATACCCAGTTTTATCTTATACGTGCGGAGGCCATAATAATTATGCACATGCACAGGTCACAATAGATAAGGATGTAAGTCACATATATCACTATTTTTATGGTAAATTTCTTGTATGCTAATTTATACAAATATCCAGGTCACTCTTTTAAATACACTTTACCTTTTTCACATTATTCAAAAGAACGAACCTCAATTCCAATGTGTGTACAACTATGTATACGGGCGTGAGTAGGGTTGGTTAGGTGCTGGATTCGATAACGCAAGGTCTTGGGTTCGATCCCGCATCAAGCCTGCTTTTCTCATAGTGCGATACAAGCGGCGACTTTAGGATAAAAAATTTAGTATAGGCCTAAAAATCTTATATTCTTAACAAGATTAGATTAGAAAATATTCTATGATTTTTATAACACGCTAATACTTCCTTAATAACATAGGAATCATTAAAAATGGCATCTCTAGCAATAATTTTTATCAAGTTGTCTTCCTATTTTCATATTTTAAATCAAAGAGGGAGCAATTATTAACATTAAAATCACAGCGCGTAATCTTCATCTTTTATCTTGGGCATAGCCTTGGTACGCCAGTTTTTACTGTTTTTAAAAAGTAAACCTTTTGGTTAATAATGGAGATATTACATGGTGAGGTCTCCAGTTCTCTTCCATGCCGTAATTGTAGGCTACGGACCTAGCCTTTGTCTAATTTGACTAACTGCAAGACAGCAATAATTAGGAGTCAGAAACATTCTTAAAAACTTTCAAAACCTGAAATGACTTGCACCCCACTGTCTCCCTATTTTATTATTTCAAATGAAGTAGGGTGCAAACTTTATATATCATAAAAAAGTATCAATCTTGAGGGTTCGGAAGATATCAAGGGTTGTCTCCCGTGTCCAATCTCTTGAGGTTTTAGAAGATATCAAAACATGTGAATGATGAGTTTTCAAAATTCAATATATGAAATTAATTCACATTTTCTAAATCACCCTATATATTTTTTGCATTAAATAAAAGTTTAATGATATGACATTAAAATGGAAAATTTGAATTACAAAATATTTATTTATCTTCGAAAAATGCATTGACGATTTATATATTCATGAAAATAAAAATTACGATTGCAAAAGATCTGTAGCTATAGGAAGAAAAAAGATCCATAAATGTGAATTGAGAACATCAAAATTAGTTAAAAAATGTTATTAGAATCAACGCAACAATCTTTTTGTTGCACAGTGATCGGTTATCCGCATCCACATATGCCGATCATTCGCAAAATTTTTTGCATCCGCTTTACATCTTCATCCGCGGATTTATTTCATGTTAACATCCGCATCCGCAATTTAAAATCATTTTTATAAATATCTATTGAAATTTTTCTTATTTTTTTTATTTAAAACTTGCAAGATTTGTTATGTCTTTAAATTCTAGTAAAAAATATAAAAAAGGGATTAAAATAGTAAGATACTGTAAAATATAAAACATATAACTTTTTTAAAATATTTTATATCAGCAACCGCATAAAAATTTATTTTGGATATCCGCTTCCATCCTCCGCTAGGATGTCAAAGCAAATACCCGCATCCACGCATATAAAAAAATTCACATCCGATACATCTCTAACTGAGGGTAATCAATAATGAAATTAGTGTAAGATCTCTTCACTTAATATTTCAATTAATAAATATTGAAAAATAGATTGCATATACAAATTTAGTATCAAACTTGCAATATTTTGAAGTGTTTCGGGTCATGTTTCCACTTAACATGTGGGAAATAGGTCATTTCGAGCGTTCGATCGTTGTATATTTTACACAACAATATAATCGGTAAAAAGTAGATAAAAGCAAATTCTAATCTTTTCCATACTAAGTGGTTTTATCGAAGTGCCAAATATGAATAGAATGTCAATAACGCATCGATTGCCTAAAAATAATAAAGCCACAATGAAAAAGTAGGCATTTGATTGTAAAATTGTTGGAAACAAAAGTTTTGATCAACAATAAAACTTAACTGATGTTGAATTTAGTATTGAATTAGACGTAGAGTAACTGAATTTTTTATTCAGTATAAAATTCGTAAAATTTTGACGTATCACACGACATCCTTCGCTTGAATCTTCAAAGCTATACCCGATAATAACAACTTGGTAAAAAGGTGATGCAAGCTGTAATCTTTTTCATAGTGAAGTGAATTGGGTGCGCTGTGCCAATTACACCTTGAATGTCAACAAAGGACGAGCGAAGATTTCAAAGTTTTAAAAATCATTATTTTAACATCGTAACGCGTTCATTCGCATCCATCTTGCTAACAACGACGATGAGTGAACAGAAGGAGGGTAGAGATCACTGATGAGTAGCATAAAAATAATAAATGCCGAATAATAATTCAAATGTTCGTAATCACTCTCAATAATTAGAAGATTCGATCGGTAGAAGTTATGATAAAAACATTTTGTAATTTTGGCTGTATCGCTTTAGCTTATCTATAAAGTAAATTTTATTTCATAGAGTTTTTTGAATAAAAATACTTTTTTTATCCCATAAAATGTACAATTATTCTTCTCTATTATTAGAATTGGTATCTTTTTTAAAAATTTTGATAAAGTTACTAAAGTGAGAAAAGGATATATGGATCTCCACTCAGCCTTAAAATATAAACTAGCCATAACCCTATTAGTGGTGGGCAAAATTTGTCCGCTCAAGTGCTGGGGGCGTAAATTGCCCCCTCCCTATTTTTCTCAGATATTAATAAGTTTTTATAAATATTTTTAATGTTGAATATATATTTCAACGATGGTGAATTCAGTAGTGATGTCCATTTTTTTAACCAAAATCAATCAAACCTGTCAAAAAATTGATTTATATTTGACAGCTCATCTCAAAAAGGAACTTTTTATTTAAATAATTATATAAAGTTTTTTACACATATATACCCATTTTCAAATATGCTGAATTGAGTGGTGTTATTCATTTTTTTTGAAAATCAATCAAACCTGTCAAAAATTGATTGAAATGTGACAGCTCATCTCAAAAAGAAACTTTTTATCTAAGTAATTATATAAAGTTTTTTACACATAAATGCCATTTTTGAGCATGCTGAATTCAGTCGTGATATTCATTTTTAATGAAAATCAATCAACCGTGTCAAAAAATTGATTTACATATGACAGCTAATCTCAAAAAAAAAACTTTTTATCTAAATAATTATATAAAGTTTTTTACACATATATACCGATTTTCAAGTATGCTGAATTCAGTGGTGATGTCTATTTTTTTTTATCAAAATCAATCAAACCTGTCAAAAAATATATTTATATTTGACAGCTCATTTCAAAAAGAAACATTTTATCCAAATAATTATATAAAGTTTTTTACTCACATATACGCATTTTCAAGTGTGCTGAATTCAGTGGTGATGTCTATTTTTTATGAAAATCAATCAAACCTATTAAAAAATTGATTTACATATGACAGCTAATCTCAAAAAAAAAACTTTTTATCTAAATAATTATATAAAGTTTTTTACACTTATATACCCATTTTCAAATATGCTGAATTCAGTAGTGATATTCATTTTTTTTATGAAAATCAATCAAACCTGTCAAAAAATTGATTTAAATGTGACAGTTCATCTCAAAAAGAAACTTTTTATCTAAGTAATTATATAAAGTTTTTTACACATAAATACCCATTTTTGAGCATGCTGAATTCAGTCGTGATATTCATTTTTAATGAAAATCAATCAACCCTGTCAAAAAATTGATTTACATATGACAGCTAATCTCAAAAAAGAAACTTTTTATCTAAATAATTATATAAAGTTTTTTAGACATCTATACCGATTTTCAAGTATGCTGAATTGAGTGGCGATGTCTATTTTTTTTTTATCAAAATCAATCAAATCTGTCAAAAAATATATTTATATTTCACAGCTCATTTCAAAATGAAACATTTTATCCAAATAATTATATAAAGTTTTTTACTCACATATACGCATTTTGAAGTATGCTGAATTCAGTGGTGATGTCTATTTTTTATGAAAATCAATCAAACCTATTAAAAAATTGATTTACATATCACAGCTAATCTCAAAAAAGAAACTTTTTATCTAAATAATTATATAAAGTTTTTTACACATATATGCCCATTTTCAAGTATGAATTTAGTGGTGTTATTCATTTTTTTTAATGAAAATCAATCAAACCTGTCAAAAAATTGATTAAAATGTGACAGCTCATCTCAAAAAGAAACTTTTTATCTAAGTAATTATATAAAGTTTTTTACGTCGTGATATTCATTTTTAATGAAAATTAATCAAACCTGTCAAAAAATTGATTTACATATGACAGCTAATCTCAAAAAAGAAACTTTTTATCTAAATAATTATATAAAGTTTTTTACACACATATACCCATTTTCAAGTACGCTGTGTTTACTGGCGATATTCGTTTTTTTATGGAAATCAGTCAAACCTGACAAAAAAATTTTAATATGACAGCCCATGTCAAAATTAAAATTTTTATTCTTATAAAAATTTTTTATACATTTCAAGTATGCAGAATTTAATGGTGATGTTCATTTTTTATGAAATCAATGAAACAGTCAAAAAAATCGATTAAACCTGTAAATCAATGTCAACTATATAAACTTCTAAAGAAATTTTACTTGCAGTATTTCTCTGGTAATTATTTTCTTAAATTATTTAATAAACCAACTTTAGGTGTTTAATTCACTCAAAATATTTCATTTGTCAGTAAATTAAGTATCTCGATAGGACCTCAATCTTTTTGTCTACTAATATGTTATCGGCTCGTAGTCTCTACGACATATCCTGTATACTTTACAGTATGAAATTTTGCTATCAATTCTATGATGATCTTTTTTTGGTAGCTCTTTTTTCATTAAAAATTTATTTTCTTCAATGTGTATTTGAAAAAAATTTTTTAAGGATTTATTTTAAACACATTTTTTCTTCTCTCAAAGAATTCTGATTAAAGAATATTTGTCAACCAATCTCAGTTCAAAGGTTTTTTTCAGATGAATCATTCATGATGTTCATTGTTTAGAAAAAGTTGTCTACCTTCTCCATCTAAAAAATTATCTCTTTGACGCAAAAGGAAAAAGATGGACAAATTCAATTTAAAAAAATATCTTGATAGTGACTAAATTCTAACATATTGGCATCTGTGCCATTGTTGATAAATCTGACCTATTCTAAATTTTCAGATTTCCTACCCATCTTAGCTAAATGTTAATTGTAATCCTAGATGATAACCTATAGATTTAAATATTTTTCATTTGTAAAAGAGAAACTTCTTTTTCACAGTCAATATCTTTTTGAAGCATCTAATATTATATAATTAAACCATTTCCTAGTTCATTAGAGCATGGTAGATCTTCCATTTAGTCAAGATACATATTTTTTTTAATTATTTCTTTTGATCACACGTTCTCTTTTCAATTAGTTTTCCAGTTGCTTCCTTCTCTCATACAAATCTTCAAAAGATTTTATAATACGTTTTGTTTTTTTAAATAAATATTTCATACTCAAGATGATTATAGAAGCCAAAATATTAAAAAAAAGTATATTTTTACTATATAACTAATATACAACGAATTTTTGAAATTTTTTACATAACTGATTTTTACGCATACTTACTAATTCAATTGCCATTTCGTGATATTTTTAACCGTATTAGCCAAAATTGAGTATAAAAATAAAATAAGCATAGTCATTTTGGTATAAAAACAGATATTTTATTTGAGAGAGATATTTATTTTTTTGAAAATATTTTTGGTATCTAGAAGTAAACCGGAAATCTGATTGAAGCTTTCAGATATTTTAAAACCATAAATGCTAAACCTCAGTCCAAAAATTTTTGTAGACATTAGACGTAAATGGATCATTTGATTGACACTTTCAGACATTTAAAACCTTTAAATGCAAAAATTAATTTCAGAAATAAAATGATCATGGTCGAATTGGTATAAAAACATATATTTCATGTAAAATTAGAGAGAATATTTTGGGATATAGCTTTCAGACATAAAGCGCAAATTTGATTGACAGTAGCAGTAAAACCTCTAAATGCGAAAACTGTGTTCAGGAATGAAACCATCATGATCTATTTGCTATAAAAAATATATTTCATGTAAAATTTGAATCAATATTTTTGGAAACAAATTTTAGAACTAAACGCAAATTTGATTGATACTTAGGTATTTTCAAATCCTAACTTCAAAAATTGAGTCCATAAATAAAACTAGTATAGGTGATTTGGTAGGAAAATATATATTTGAAATTTTAGATATATTTGAAAACAGTTTTTAAACGCATATTTTATTGACGCTTGCAGATATTTTCAAAAAGCAGAGCCCAAAAATGTACTAGCATAATCGATTTGGTATAAAAACATATATTTAATTGTAAAATATGAATGAATCTTTTTGAAGACAATTTTTAGAAGTAAACCCCAAATATGATTAACCCTTATAGGTATTTTCAAATCCTAAATGTTTAAAAATGAGTCCAGAAATGAAACCAGTATGACCAATTTAGTATAACACATATATTTTATGTAAAATTTGAAGGAATGTTTTTGGAGCCAATTTTTAGAAGTAAACGGCAAATTTGATTAATACTTATAGGTATTTTCAAATCCTAAATGTAAAAAATGGGTCCATAAATGAAACTAGCATGGCCGATTTAGTATAAAAACATATATTTTATGTAAAATTTGAAGGAATTATTAGATATATTTCTGATTAATTGACACTTTCTAAAAAGTAGACATGATTATTGAAAAAATTAAATATATAAAGTGTTATGCATTCAAAACTGTAAATAATTATAAATTTTCAAGATAGTATCTAATATAGATCCTAAGTTATAAGGTTAACTACAGATAATGTCAAAATTTTGCTGAAAAATTTTAATTTTTGATTTTGATTGACAGTTTTCGACATGAAAGGTTCATTCAACCACCATGAAAATGGTATCAAAAGATGCATCTAGCGATTATAGGAAAAGTCAGAAAATTTGAAGGGATATAATTCAGCCAATTTTGTAGAATTAATTTTTTAGTGAAGCACTAATAGGTTTAATATTTTTAAATAGTGAAAAATAAACACTGGAATGGTGTCGCAAATTCTTATATTTTTAGGTCTTTTTCAGCCAGGATTTGCCTTAGAAGTATAGGCTGGACAGTATATCATATCAAATTTCATTAAAATTAAAATAATTTCCGAAATCAAACGATTATTTCCGAAAGAAGATATATAAATATATGGCTTTTACGTGACTAAATTTCAAACAGGTATAACTAGGGCATATGTGATTGAAGTTCTTTAAAACTGCAAATATTTTCAATTTGTTAAAATTCTCAAATGGTGTGAGATATTTTATTGGAAAATTTTGACTAGAAGTGAGATTTACATATCTTTTCATGATCATTAAGCCACAAATATAATTAAAACTTTCTAATATTTTCAAACCCCAAATCCGAAAACTGAGATAAGAAATGAATCCAACAAGGTCGATTTGTTATAAAAACTTATATTTCTTGTAAAATTTAAGAGAATATTTTTGGAGACACTTATTCAACGTAAACAGCAAATGTGATGGGCACTGTCAGATATTTTCAAAACTTAATTCGAAAACTGAGTTTCGAAATGAAAAAAGGGTTAAATAAACATATATTTCATGTAAAATTTTAAATAATATTTTATTAGATATATTTATCATCAATCAAAAGTTTGATTAACATTTTCTAAAAGTGTTTATTGTTGAGATGTATTGAATATCTACAGCCGCAAAAATTTGTGCATCCTATTATAGGATTATTTACAAAAAATTTTACATCCTCTTAACATCTTTATTGATTTAACTTTCAACATCTCCAATAACATCCGTATCCGCAATTTTCAAACATTTTAATTTTTCTATATGACGAAAACTTTTTTTTGGAATTTTTCAATTTTTACTTTATCCAAAATTTTTATGAGAAGTACGTCTTTATAATAACATATATACATTGATATATTCTCTCTAAATTTTTAATGAAGTAAAAAACTTGCGTTTGCTTAGAATAGCAATTATCATTTCCGCATTTGCATCAATCAATCCTATTTCAAATCCTATACATCTCTGGTATTTTGATATAATCAAAAGATGCATCTTACGATTTTAGAAAAAGTGACGAAATTTAAAGGGATATGGTTCAGCCTATCATGTACAATAAATTTTTTAGTTGAAATCACTAATAGGGTAAACAGTACAAAATCTTACTTTTGAAAATAGTTGGTTTAAAATATTTTTGGAAAAATTTCTATCACATAGCTTAACGTTAGTTCATTTGCAAAGTATAAGTTAAAAAAATGAACCATTCTTAATATTTTATAGACTATTTATGTAAGTTGCAATACACAACGTTAGAATAACAATAGTATTTGTGTTTTTTGCGTTTTCGCAATGTTAGAAATTAAAATTATGATAAAAAATTTGTAGAAACTGGGAAATAATTTAAATGTCTTGATATTGTACACATTTGATTTTATTATTAAATTAGGGAAAAAAAATTAATTAACTTTATGGTATTATTAGTAAAATAATAAAGAATAATATAGTTTATCAGTTATAGTTAGAAACAAAACAAGATGAACAAGGTTGAGAGTTTAAATAAAATTCATTTCAGAAAGGCTAGGTTTAAAAATTAGGGTGTAAATAGAATCTACCTAAAGTCCTAAAAGGGTTAAAATATAAGTTATTTCTATGATTATATGAACAACATAACTTGAAATTTTGAAAGTGAAATATATTTTCTTTAAATTAATATGTAAGAACTTAAGTCAAATTTGGAAGATACATGTTCTGATTATTTAGTGTCTTCGAGGAGAAGAAACTTTAAAAAAGAAGAATTTTAACTTACAGAATTAAAAAACAAAGTGATTGATAAATTTGACAAAAATCCTCGCCGATTTCAATTTTTGTTTCAGCAGTGCAGCTAATAATATAATTACCGTATTAATCTGCTAATAAATGTATATTTTTCCATTTATTATCTTTCTTTTTGTATTTTGTGCCATTTTTTTTATGACAAATTTTTAATTTCTTACCCTGATGTACTAACGAATGAACTTTTGATTAAAACATATAAAAACAACTTTTTTTAGTCTAATTTCTAAAAAAATGTTCCGCGCCTAGATCATTTTTTTTACGATATAATACGTGGAGTATCATACATTCTTTATTAAAATCATAATTCATTATGTATTATGAGTGGATGGATTACATAAACTTATTTACATATGATATAGAATGATAAAACTATTCTTTAGATCTGTGTATTTGTATTAATAAATTTAGTGTTAAGGTATTTGTCTTTTTTGCAGGTTGAAAAAAGTTCTTCCATCACTTTTATAGCTCGTTCCGCTACCATGTTTGACCGTGGAACTTCAAGTTAAGATGCATCTCTTTTCCAGAGAGTACGCAAGCACTTTGCAGCTTTAAGACAATTAGTTTTATTTACTGCTGACAAAAGATCTTCATAATCAGTTTTTGTATAGTGTTGGCTAGAAAACCAAATCCGTGACCATGTAGTTGAAATAAAATCACAAACTACAGCAATAAGTGCAAAAATAGCTCGTGAATTCCATCGTGCGGCATGAATAGGTGGTAGTTTGCACCATTTAATAAACGACCATTTTTTATTTGTTTTATAAAATTTGTAGGCTTGGAAGCTCAAAGAGAAACTTAAAGTCATCTCTCCAACAAATTTTTTCAAACTTTGGAATCATTTCTCTACCCGCATATTTATTATTCAGTTGATCGTAGCCTTTTAAAATCTTATCGATAAACTCGTAGTTTATGTCAGGTGACTGTGACTGAGTAGGAAAAAAAAAGTTTAAAACATGCCGTAAAACAAGATCAAGAATGTGATGCTGGCAGCCAATATATTGAGGCTTGTTGAATCCTTTCTCTACAAAGGTTTTTTGGAGCCTGAAGACAACACCATTTTTACATCCTGTATTTATTGAAGTGGTGTCGGAAATAATCATCTGAATCCTGCTCCATGCATTGTACTCACAAATAAGATTTTAAAGTGATTCAAAGATATCTTGAGATCTTCCACTTGAACAAATTAAAATAGCAAGACGTAGTTCCCTTTTGCTATTAGTAAGGCAAACAACTTGATATTCTTTCTTTTCAATTTTTTTGCCATCAAAATGCAAATAAATTTTTTCATCAGAAATTAGTTCCATGAAGCGATTTTTAATTATTTTTCCATTGATTATTGTTTTACGCCAGACCCCAGATTGAGAAGGTGTAAACCCTCCTTAGAAAGACTTTTTAGTATATTTGAAGACTTTCGGGTAGAAAGAGAGTGTTGCGACACAAGTTTGGCAGCAGAAGATGTCGAGTGGCGTCTTTTTTTTTTTTTGTAAAAAACTCTTCCTGGAGATTGTCGGGAATGTATTCATCGTTGCTACTTTGTTCCTGACTATCACTTGAATCCAATGCAGCGTTTTGAATTGTTGTGAATGGTGAAAAGGTACACTTAATTCGTTTTGATGAATGAATTGAAGAGACTGCTGCTATTTTGCAGATTGTATATCCTACTTTTCCCTTTGATTTTATTTGTTTTTTATAGAGTTCTTTGTCTTGACTACAGAGCCAATCACTGTTTGCTTTTGTAATATCAAAAAGAAAAGAAAGATAGTCTTCATATTCTTTTGAAGGTCTTTTTTTATATTTCTCAAAGGAGGTTCTTCGTCGGGAGGCCCTGATAGGCGGGCATTAAAAAGTTCTCTCCATTGCTCTGGGGATAGGAGGTTTTTATTTTGGAAATAATAGTTAATGAACTTTTAGTATGGACATGGCTGTCCGGGTGTGATTAAAAATACCTCAGGTCCTAAAAGTGAGTCTAACTCTTGGTTGGTCAAGAAGACCTCCGTCTCTCTAGGAGTTTCAGGAGGGAGGATCGTATCCAGTTCTTCCAAGGTTAAAAATCCTTCCGCCGGTGCGTTGGAGTCCCTTTGGGGAGTTGCAAAGAGTTGGCCAGGATACATTGGAGCCATATTAATAGGTTCGCTAGTGCGGCCAATAAGGGAGTCTAGCTCCTTATTTGTAAGAAACCGTTCTTCTTCTTGAAAAAGGGTTGGTGGACCACGGCTCGCTTTGGTAGGTTTCGGGCCGAAAATTGTATTCTGGAGTCCATGTTGGACGCTACTTGGGCTGGCCCGTTAAAACTTAAGGTAGTCTATCTGAGACCTACGCTTGGACGTACTGGGGGGGGGGGGGGAGGAGAAGCGCGCCGCGATTTACTGCCCTTGGTCTGATAAAAGAGGAGATTAATACCTGTCTTTCGGAGCACATCCAGGCGCTAGGAGTGCGACCGGAAACCCTCGAGCGGACTCGATGGGGCCGGCGTCGCCTTGTTCCACCCTTTCCACCATTCTGTAGTTGTCTACTTTCTATGGGAACGACCCCGCGTTGCTGCGGGGGCTTTTGCTCGACCTCCGCGAAAGGATTGCGCAGGTTGTCTAGCAGGAGCGGGAGCGGATTCCGGAATGCCAGTGAACTTGGCTGCCGATAGCACTGAGGAGGCCGAGGCTCCAGCCCTTGTCCAGTTTGTATGAAGAGCGATGATGTTTACCCGTAGAGGCTTATGGAGCTGCGTCAGGCCATTCAGATCCAAGGCCTCGATGGTCTGCTCCACGAGCCCGAGGTAACTCATCAGCACTTCATCCTTGGTGTGCATTTCCTTGTGAGGGGCGAGTTCCTTAATTATTCTGATCCGTTGCAAGGCCAGTTCCATAGGGGGAGTATTGTAGATGCCAATCTCCCCGTGATCCAGTGTTCGGTATCCTAGGGGTAGCGAGGGCGGGTACTGTCCACAGAGAGGTTGCGTCGGGGGAGGAGAGGTAGGAGGAAGAGGAGTATCAGAGCGCTCCGGGACGGAGGCAGTGGGTATAGCGAGATTTTCAATCTGACGAGCCAACAGAGCCACTTGGTCCCCGAGGGTTTGCAGTGTGTATTCACCGAGGAACCGTACGGAATCCAGGCGAGAGACTCGAGGATTGATAAATGAGTAGGTAGCTGGACGTGTGGGAGTAGTAAAACCTTCCGGCGCTTGGGTCGATGAAGTGTTGATCATTAGAGCGGTTGAGTTGAGTTAGCATTAACTCATGAATTGAGTAATTCATGGCATCAAAGTTGACTCTTACTACTATTATCCCTTTAATTTCCATTTTAATCACTACTCTATGATTCTTTTAATCAAAGTTTTGTTATGTTTTGATTATTATGTTTTTTAAAATATAAAATTATATTCCTCTATTGTATTGTTGAAAAAACATACATCTGTAAATTTTTTATATAGTTACAATTTTGACAAAATAATTAAAGAAAAATCATTTTAATTTAAATTTCGCTAGAGTTTATGAAGATGAGTAAATATATTTAATTTTTACTGTAGAAGTACAATAGTTTGTGGTGATTTAATAATGAAGACACAAAAGAGACTGCTTACATCAAAATATGAGCAGTGTCTAAGCTGAACTCAAAGTTGAAAGCTACTTTTATAAAAGTCAGACAACAAACATAGTTTACTATCTTCTTTTTTTCTGTCTTGATGGGTGATAATCTAAACTACTTTAATGATAAAAAAGAAACAAATAATTTTTTAAAGATAAATGACTTATTATTTATAAAATTCTTTTTAGAAATCTTATCATCGTCAATTTCTCATTTTCAGGACATCATTAGAATTGATAAATATAATTTTTCGTATATATAAAATTCATTTTCCTAATCGTTATCATTGCCTATTTAGATTCCCAATTGTTAAACTACAATTTCAAAAAAAAAGAGGGAACGATTCCAAACTTTAAATAAAACTTTTAATTTAGTTAATTACTGTTATTGATTTTTAATTTTTAAAAGAAATAAAACTTATTTAACAGTTTTATTTTTTTTAAACATTCTTATTTTTTGTTTATTTTTTATTTTTATTTATAAAAATTTTCCTTTCCCTCTGATATTAAAATTAATTTCAAGGCAACAGAAATGGTTCTCACAAGTTAAATTTTTGCTTTTGAACCATCAGAACTCCTAATTTACACAAAATTTTTCACTGCAAAGTGTTTTGATAGAAAGAAAAGCTCGAGTTTTATAAGTATGTTAAGTTTTGTCTTAACTCTTGTAGTTTTTTAGTAATTGACGTTTCTTTTTGCAGCTTATTTTAGACTAACCCATAAATAACAATAATGAGCATAATATAGTTAAAATTTGGTAGATTTTGATTAAAACTTTTAATTTCATATATTAAATCTTTTATTTTTATAATCAATTTTAAAAAGAAATTATCTCCTTCAGTATCCTGGCTGCCAGAGATTGACCGTGACAAAAATGGTATTGAAAAAAGTCAATAACAGAAATATGTATTTCTTACAAAAATAATTAATATAAAAAATACTTTAAGAAAAAAAGAGTTTTATATTAAAAAATTCACATTTTGGGCTAAATTTATCTAAACTCTTTTTTGACATAAGATTTGTGACTGAAAAACCAGGGGTCTTGTATGCTTTTTTTAACATTAATAACTCCACGTATATATATATAATTTTAGGACTAAAAATTTATAAGTCTGCAACATCAATTTTTCTGTTCCAAATATTATAAATCTCCAAAAAGTGCGATGACGTACCTTATTTCAAGGTCGTTTGTGAATGTCAATTTTAGATAGTTTGAAAGATTTTCTGAATTTCAGACATTTCTACCTTGTGTTGCAAGCAAAATGTTTAATCTATTTTCTTCAACATAATTTATTAAAATGTTCTATTAATTTGTATTTGTAGTTTAGTGTCTTTCTTGTATTGTCTTCAAAAAGATTTTAAAATTATTGTCTACAACCTTTTTATCTAAGACAAAACAATTTGATTATAAACTGAATTTTTCCTAAATTATTTACAATTCAAAAGGGAATTTTCATATGTTTTTTGTATCTATTATTGTTTTCCCTTGTATATATTCTTCTCAATCCATACTATTCTATTACAATGTGTTTATATACGAGGTTCTTTATAGCGGATTTATTCGCACATCCATTTGTTCATTCATATGCACTTTCCCTTTATATATAAAAAATATGAACAGACAAAAAACAAATGTTTTTTTTGTTCAATAAAGTTATTATTATTATTATTCAAAAGTATTTGGTTTAAGAATTTTTTCATAACTTTCTACTCATACACTGCGTTTTGCTCTTTTACAAACTTTTAAGGTTAAATAAAAAGTTCTTTTTTTTTAATTTAATTTTTCATCCTTTTTCTATGGGTTGCAATAATGCAAGGCTAATGATAAACATTTGCACACTAAAAAGAGTGTATATGAATATATTTTTTAGTCTAACATATATGAATACAACTATTTTTAGGGTTAAAAAAAAGTGCGACTCCAACTCCATAACCCTTCATCTGGCAACCCTACTACTACATTAAAGATAAAAAACTTAGTGAATCATTTTTTCAATACGACATGCTTCATTTTTTGATCTAAAGGCTAATTTTCATCTTTTGCTTCTATCCGTTTATTATTTTTTTCTATTAGTTTGTATATATTTATATTGCGGGGTGTTTTGATCGAGAAGACACTTTTTCACTTCTTTTGTTGAACCATGGAAACAAGGTGCGTTTGATGCTAGATTAGGTCTGCCAAATTTTCCAGGATTGTCCCAAAGGATCTTAGTAACGGAATCCTGGAAAAGATAGAATCATTTACTGACTTTATACAGTGAGGAACCGTTATAACGCGGTAACCGGGGTCCATAATAACTACTCGCGTTATAATTTTACAATACAAGTTAAATAATATTTACATAGAAGAATTTTTTTTCAGTTGGCTATATAGAAAACATTACATAACACTCCTAAAACTAAAATTTGAAAAGTAATGAAGTGTAAAAGAAATGGCACAAACAACTTGTAAGTTTTATTACAAAAATTTTTATTAGAACAAAAAAACCTATGTACACTTGAAAACTCTTCTTTTATGCAAAATAGTAAATGGGAGCCAAGACATAACCGCGTTATAAGCGACATTGCGTACATTATTTTTCATAGCACTTATTTCTGTACGAACAAAAAATTCGTTCATAAGTATTTTCAACCCCGTAGGTGTCTTTCTTAGCCTCTTCCCCATCCTTTTCGAATTCAAAACATTGTAAGGTACTGTGGGTGTTTTCATCGAGAAGGCACAATTGCGCCTCTTGTATCTATAATCAGGAAAGTAGGCTTGATGCAGGATCGAACTCAAGACTTTGAGTTATCGAAACCCAGTATCTTACCAACCTTACTCACACTCCCAACTTATAGTAAAGTAAATAGGCTAGTGTTTATTAATTTTTTTGAGACCGCGAACCTGCATAGATTATTTTCGAACCGAGCGAACCTGCTCAAGAAAATCAACCTGTGATTAAATAATAATATGGAAAACGTAATATTAAACTCAATTCCATATCTGCTTACCATTATGAGGTTTTATGTGCTCTCATTTGATATATTTTCAACAGTCCTACTTTTGAATTCAGAAAACTCCATCGTGTTTTAGATTATGACACATAATAAGCGCCCGTAAGACTTGCCAAGGCTTTGATTCATCACGCATATCTAATGTAAAGCAGGAGATTTGTATTAAAAAGAATTTATAAAGAGAGACACTCATATATTTATAAAGTCGACTCTGCTCCAAAGATTTTAGCTATTATCTCTGTAAGGTTACCTTCTGGTCTGTGTTCTGAATTGTGGGATAAATTGGAGCCGGTTAGGAAGCGCACGAAGATCGCAGGTTGAAGCGCTGATCCAGATAACCTTGCTTACGTCTCCCTTAGGTGGCCTAGCTAGAAATTTAAAGATATGCGGCCCAAAAAATTTTTAAGAGGGCTCTTTAAAAAATTTTTTATGTCACATAACGAGATAAAATATGTCATCTATCAATGTCTGCCTGTAGGAATTAGTAAAATTATTTAAATTAAATTAATCTTATTTATCGGTTATTTTTTTGCTTTAATCTTCGATTTTTATTAAGCCCTCTGAAGTTTGATATCATAACCAAACAAGTCAAAAAAGTGATAATTTTTATTCAAAAAAATATGTTGTTTAGTATGAGCGTTGAACTTGCTGATACATTGAGACTAAACTTGATATATCAGATTCCAATGAAGTCAATGACAATTTTTTTTAGTTGTCTAAATAATCTTCCATAGCTAGACAGATGGTAAGGATAGCCACGATCGGGAATCGAACCAAGACCATCTGGATCGTTACTCTACGCTCCTACCACTAAGCCATCTTAAATATTTAAACTTGATATGTCATATTTATATGAAGTCAATGGCATTCTTAAATATTTTTATTTAGTAAATCAAGCATTTAAAATTTAGTGTAAACTTTTAAATGAATGTAAAATATATATAACATACTTTTAAAAGTAAGTAAACATTTAATTTTCCTCAAAAAATTTCCTGATTGGGCGATTGCCCACTTAATTTGACTCTCGTTTCCTCTCGCAACAGGACTAAGATTGTCTAGATCAGTGGTTCTTAACCTGGGGGTCGTTTGAAGTTTTTGCAGGGGTCATGAAAAACTTTTAGTATCAAAAAGTGTATCCTCATGAACGTCTTCCATCAGTTGCAAAACTATTTCTATTTGATGTATTAATCAATTAATAATTTTGCTCTTAAAATCAAACATCATTTAAAATCTCACACATGTTGCTTGCAATCAAGCAATTAAAAACTATTTTTCGAAGTTAAATAGCAGTTCTAATGACATTTGGATCACCAGACCAGCGATCCAGCGAAAGTAGCATTGATGACTCTGATGTTGCTGCCAAAGTGGAGTTTCTTCAAATAACAGAAGACAGTCAATTAAAACTCGATTTTTCCGAGCAAGCACTTCCATCATTCTGGGCCAAATTAAAAACCGTTTATCCTATTCTTTCAAGACGTGCTATCATTTTTTGATACAGTCACCTTCAACTTATCGTTGCGAGACTGGATTTTGTGCAATGATGTCTTTAAAAACAAGTGCACGTAATAAGCTTGCAATTGATTCAGACACGAGATGCTGTCTGTCGAGCATTACACCATGTTTTGAAAAACTTTTGTCTGACAAACAATGCCAGCCTTCGCATTAAATTATACTAAATTTGTTAGATTAATAAAATTTTTCAATTAAACTTTCTCTTACCAACAAGTGTTTGTATTATAAAATATAACATGTAAATTTTCTTGTTTTTAACTTTAAGCGGCTGATTTAAAAAGAATTTTATAGGGGCCATAAAAATTTTTTCATAATATTTAGGGGTAAACAGATCCTAAAGGTTAAGACCCACTGGTCTAGATAGCCCGTATTCGATTGTGAAAGAACAATCATTTTCCTGCCAAATTTTGTGGAGTTAATATTAATACCACAGCATTAGTAAAATATTTCCAATATAACTCTGATATTTCACCAAAAATTTTAAATGCTGAATTATTTTAGTTTAAAAATATTGATCCTTACTTTGTAATCCTTAAAATCCAAGGCTTAAGAGGGGGAGAGGCTTTTTTTTATTATAATTTTTAAAATTTATTTAAAAAGAATGTGTGTCTGAAACTCAACCTTAAAAGAAGTAAAGTAATATGGAACGTTTAAGCCAAAACATGTCTTAATGATATGAAAAAAGATATACAATTTAAAAAATCTAAATTATTGGTGAAGCGAAAGGCTAAAAATGTTGATTATATAGTCATTAGTAATATAATATAAATAAGTAAATCATAATGATCTTTTCATATCGGTTAAAGCTATCTTTCAACTTTAATGATGTCATTTTTAATTGATATACTATAATAATACACTCGACAAAGAAGTTGATACTCCAAAATCGGTTGTGTTTTTCTTTAAATACTTATTATCTTTATTTATCATCAATCCTTATAATAGATAAAAATCTGGTGCTGAAGGTGGCCCATTAAATTAGTGATAAAATAAAGCGGTCAACACTAAAAAAAAGCCGACTGTCGGTGAAAATTTACATTTTTTTAAAATTTGTGCTCAATAAATTATTTATTTTAGTATTGACCTCTTTAATTCTTATAACGATCACATCTGTCAAAGATTTTGTTTCTAAATACTAAGTGATGTATATTAATGTGCAATTTCATGAAAGCTTTTTTAATCTCTCTTTTGTTAGCTAATATAAGGCAGTTAATTTTTTCATATTCATTAAATAAAATTGTATTAAGCTATTATAACGTGTTATTTAATTTTTATTTGAGGAAAATATATCATTAGCTTTAATGTAATAGTTGAAAAGTTTTTAAATATTTAATTTGCCCTGTTTTTGGACGGCCTTTTTCTTTTTTTTCTTGCTAAATTGGTTTTATTTGAGTAATTTACCAATATTAAATTTGTTAAACTTTTTTTTCGACAGATGGCCTAGTTGGTAAGAGCGTAGGGTGTTGATCAAGATGGTCTGGGTTCGATTGTGATTATCCTTACCATCTATGGAAGATGATTCTTCCCTATAAAGGATCAAGCAGCATTTTTAGCTTTCCATGTTATTAATTAATATATGTATTGGTACGAAGATGTTGCGGAAAGATTTTCATCAATATGTTTGGAATTTATTACTATAAAGTACAGGACTGTGTATTAATATAGTTTAAAAAATTTGTCTCTTTTTTTTTTTTTTGAATATTTCGACAATTAACTAATATAATAAAAATAGATGGATACTTGGGGTAATTAGTTTTTACAATTTTATAATTTCTTATCAGTAGCGATCTATACAAACCTTTACTTTATATGTATCTAGTTTCAACATTATACTTGAACATACTTTTTTAGTTCGACAATGTGAATATATGATTGTTTCTCACTAAACGCAAATTATGGGAGTTCATGGTCTCTGGAAGATCCTAGAGTCGTCAGGAAGATCCACAAACCTAGAATCCTTAGAAGGAAAAGTTATTGCTGTGGGTAAAAGCTTCAAGTAGAGTTTTCAAAAATGTATTCCATCTTCACCAATTTTAGATGCAAGTATTTGGCTTCATCAAGCGATACGCGCTTCCTCAAATCAAAACCGCAAACTTCCTCAAGATATGCTTTTTGCACCACACATTTATGTCCTTGTTCGACGCATCTGCAAACTTCTGTACTTCAACATTAAGCCTGTTCTTGTTTTTGATGGTGGTGTTGCTCACTTGAAGAAGGATGTTATCGTAAGAATTGCATTTTTTGGCCTGAGCATGATCAATCGATTCCAACTTTTGAGAAACTGATTATATGAAGTGGAGGTAAAAATGTTTGGCTGTCAATTTTCCTAATAGATTTCAGTTTATATGCAATCAGTATATTGATTCACATGCATATCATCGCATATATTTTTTTATATTTGCATCCAGGGTTTCGGAGTCGGATTAGAAACTTGGGCATTTATGGATAGTGGTCGAGATCGCTATCTAATGAAACTAGAAGTCAAAGTCGTATTTTTTTTTAGAAAATTTAAATAATGAAAAAAATGGTCAACCTTTTTTTAATTATTTTTCGGAAGTAACAGTTGGCGTTAAATTCATTAAGTTTTTAGGATATTTTAAGTACTTGCTGTGTTTTAGTCAGGGTCAAATTTTTGAAAATACTAAGAGTCGGAGTTGGTTAAGATATTTATAAGAGCTAATTTAATAATATCATTGAATAAGAATTTGTTAGTCGAAATATAATATGCTTGGCATTAAAACCAGGGGTGGAGAATTTTTTTGTGGATGAAGCCATCCTACAATTCATCTTGTAAGGGGACGTGAGTAGGGTTGGTTAGATGCTGGATTCGATAACTCAAGGTCTTGGGTTCGATTCCGCATCAAGCCTGCTTTCCTCATAGTTCGATACAAGCGGCGCAATTGTGCCTTCTCGATGAAAACACCCCGGGGTACCTCTCTACCTCTACAATTCATCAACTCATAGAGGCCCCATAGAACATTTATCATTCGCCAAGACAAAGTAATTTATCAGTAAATTAATCAATGAGCATGCGATTTTCAAAACAGTAGTTTTCAAATTGATAAGTGAATGAAAAATATCGAAAGCATTTTCAGAATAGCTTAGTTAAGTATTCTTTCTGTATTTAATTAACGAGTAAAGGAATACGAATCCTATGAAAAGAAAGCTGCTTATAAGATGATTTAAATTTCAATGAAATATTTTCCCTCGTCAAAAGGAGATTTCATGCATTTAAAAGGCTCTATAGCTTTTCTAAAGCTTTTGATATATCAACTAAGTGTAAATATTTATCATCGAGTGTATAAGGTGCCACATGATTTTTTCTATTTCCTTCCCTTATTTAAAGTATTTTCAAATTTTGATTAAAATCATTTAACTGGTTAAGCAAAAACCACTTTCCGTTTTTTCAATGATAAGTGATTCGGTAATATTTTTTCAAATTTATCCACTAGTTACAATAGAATATTCCTTTGTTTAATAATTGGGAAAACTGCAGCCCGTTTGCCATATGCTGCCTCTAATCACTTTTTATGTGACTGTTTTTTAATTTGAGGAATTTACATCGAAAACTTTTTTGTAAACTTCAGCTCAAAAACAAGAACCTTCTGTAAAGTTTTAAATCAATATCAAGTCCTTTTAAAGGAATGTCAAAAACTTGGTTGAATGAGACAAGAGTATTAGCAATTTGCTAATATGTTTTCAAATTTTACCCTGTATAGTCTTCATTGCGGCCTGCACCTAAAAGTTATTTCTGACCACTCCTTTATATGGATACCTCATATGAAGAATTTGTTACTCAGAGTATAAAATGATAAAATATGATGATTTATTCTTAGCTGAAGAGAAAAATGCAGAAGGAAAGAATTAATAGAATGGGCCAAAAAGTTGAGAGAGGCATCACAAAAGCAAAACTCTTTTCCAAAGCCCTTGACGAAGCGAGTAAACTTAAGGGTGTCTCTGTGAGCACGAAGAAACACTCTGCCAGTCCCATTAAGGCGAGATCAGCTGTTAAAGATCTCTTTGATTTGCCTCCTCTTCCAAACTCTCCTTCAGAAGGAAACGCCACTTTGGGTGACGGTAGTGAAGCGTGGATGCAGGTTAAAGTTGCGCGTTTCGCTGAAGAATACGTTCGCTCGTGTTACGGAGTATTCAGTGTGAATGATGAGCATTTTCAATCCCTTCCCATTATCATTCAGCGAGAGATCATTGACGTGGCCAAGCAATATAACAAGCATCCATCTCTCAATGTTTTGCAGCCCCTTTCTCAAGTAAGGATTCTTTTTGCCATTTGTGATTTTATAATCGCAAATACATACCTACTTTTCTGTCTCTAAATGAATTGTCGGTTCGAACCCAGTTCACATTATAAATGTGCTCAGAACGATTTCTCTTTTCTCGAATATCACGTCTATTTCCCAATTTCCGAGCTTTTATTTTGCCCTGTTTATCTCGAATAAAATAAAATATTTGTGGCTGGCTAAACATATCTAAATTTTCTGATCTTTTAAATAGTGCTGCACTGTATTTAGCAGCAGGCGATTCCCCCTTTTAGAAGATTCAAAATTTACATCCCTCCTCCACTTTTCGGACAACTTTGTAAACATTTCTTTGTAATGTAAATATAAGCAATCTTACATTCTAAACAAAAGGTAAATAGAAATTTACTTGCAAAACATTATTATCAAAAATAGAATACCTTTAAATTTCAGTTTTTAGTTAATTAATCCGTTAACGCCCAATGTCGACTATACAAAAATAAAATCGTCTGCGTTTATCAAAGCTCTTTAATACAAATCTGCTTTACAATAGATATCGTCTGATTATTCTGGTCGTTAACGGGTTAATTCGCTTTCTTCAATTTTAATGGAGATTTTTTTACAAAAATTGTGTTTAATTCACCCTTGAAATTTTTCCTTAGGGGGTAATTCGTTTCCATGTAAATCTTCCATGTTTTTATTCTAAAATCCCCCCCCCCCCCCCTCTAAAATTTTCTCTCCATCGCTTTTTCACCATACCAAGTAATTTAAACAATTGTTGCTCAATTTTATTCTTGCTTAATATTGTCAGATGTTAGTTATCGTAACTAATTATTTTGTTTTATATCCATGTTAATAAGCATATGGCTGGCTGCGTTGAGGGATAAGAACGAAATGATAAAAATTTAAAAAAAAATTATTAAATTTTAATAATAAATTTTATTAATATATAAAATAATATATATAGAATAATAAAATATTTATTACAGTGCATACAAGTTTGATATGAAAAAGTGCGGACTAAAATGATTGTTTAATGCAAAAACTAAAAAGAGTGTATGTTCTAACTTACATTGATCTGTGCTACCTTGCTCTGCTTATTATATGCCGATTAATCCTCACGCCATTTGTCGATGCCAATGTTTTTGAATCACCAGAGTATTAAATTAGATTTATCTTGAAAAATGTTTTTTAAATGAGTTTCCTTTAAATTATAAAAATATTTTTGAATAATTATGACACCAATAATTGAGTAAATAAATTATGCATTAAAAGATTTAAAAGTATACCTTATTAAAAACTCTTTATAATTTAATCATTTTCTAATAGAATAAAACATTTGATCTAAAAATTTTCCTAATTCATTTTTTTTAATGAATAATCCATTTTTTCAGATTTGAGGCTGTAACTTTGATACATTTGCAAAATTTTCATAAACTTTAATTCAAAATAAATATTTTAGAGATGGAACATTTTGTATTTTCCAATTTTTGATATTTTATATACAAGATTAAAGTATCAAACTAATCTTTTTATACATTTAAAAGCTACCGTAAAAGTTTAGATAGTTTTTAAATTTATTTTTTATTTTCATACTGTATCGAACTTTTTTGAATTTGACACCTTCTCACTACTCATATTCTTTCTGAATATTTAATTTTTATTGTGTTATTTAAGAAAGATGAAGATTTTTCTCTATTTCAAATGGAAAAACTTATTAAGCAAAGCGAATTATCTAAGCACTTGAAAAAACTTTCCAAAAAAATGCAACCCTACCAAGTTGAGTGTGGTGGCAAGGATGTGCATATCAAATCTAACTTCTTGGCTTCAGACGAAACAACTCATTATATTTTGGTCAAAAGAAATAATACATCTTCAATTATGCCTACCAATCAAGAGAGCAATACAAAAATGCGTGATTCTTTACATACGCCCAAAGATCTCAAAAATCTTACCTCTATCGAAGAAGAAAAATCCTTTGATGCTGAAAGAGTTTTACCACAACTCTCTCAGGCTCAATTTACGGCGGATACCGAGCCTACTTCCTCCGTGTTACAATGCATTGTAGCGTCGCCCAATCAAAGAGACGCATTGCACGAGGAGGAGAAAAAGAATCTTAGTGATGATGAATTCGAAGCTTTACTTAGTTCACAAAGTAGTGAAGAAGGTTGTGATGACAGTGTCTCTTTTACGCCTGATCTGGATGGAGAGAAAAGCGTTCTTTCTCAAAAAAAATTGGAGCTTGATAAGAGTATTGGAATATTAAATTCCCTTGACGTTGACAACACGCTGGAAAGTATTTCTGAAGTTCGTGAAAAATCTCCTAACCATATTGTAAATACTGGAAACGTAATAAAAAGTATTGATGAACGCGTTCAATTTTCCTCATCAACAAATGGTAGTGGAGAAAATCTAACAGCTTTTGGTGATGAGTCAAATGATAAAAAGGAATCCTTCAAAGAAAATAATTCGAATTTTCTCAATATAGAAAATCCTTTTAGTAAATCCTTTCCGACAGATTACAATCAAACTTCAGATATGACATCGTGTCCGTTGAATCGGATACTTCACGAAAAAAGGAGCAACAGTCAAAGTCCTGAAAATGATGCTAAAGAAAATTTGAAAGAACCCAAAACTTTTCCAAAAGTGGAGGTGAGACGTTTGTTTTTAAAATATCTTATTTGAAGCATAAACTCAACTTGTATTCCATATCAATCAAATAATTCTCCCATATTGTTCAATTAATGGGGAAATTAGTTGCTGATTTCAAGTAAGAAGAACCTTGTTTATTTAAAATACAAAAAAAAATAATGAAGTAAAATAAATTACTAATTTTATGATAAAAAATCTTATATAACGTAAAATTGTATGTACAAAAAATAGCAATTTAATTATAACAATTAGAAGTAAGAGATACTAATTTGAAGCATTCGGTAAAAAATTGATAGAACTAATTTTCTAAACACATTCAATTGAGCAGTTCTTTACAGAGCTTTTTTCATTCTTGTTTTTAGTGTTCCTATGCTCAAGTGAATTAGAGACATACTATGCATCTTTTTATTCTGAAAATTTGATGATCTCTGAAATTAGTAAGGGGTTAGTTTGAACTATTTGTTACAAAGATTATAACTTATACCATCAATTTATCGAAAATATCGAGTAAGTCGTAAAAAACATTACAAAGTTTGTAAACGAAGGGTGCTAAGTTATACTTATATAAATTTTACCTTTTAGAATAATAGAACAAATTCCCACTATGAGAAATATGATTGGTACGGTTAAAGCCTTTTTTCTCATTTACTAATTGATAAAAGATTTTAGTGACCCCAAATTACACTATCCAATAGTTGATAACATGATAAAAAAAAGTAGTTGTATAATGGTTCTTGAAAATAATTATTAAAATGATTATTATAGTTTGTTATTAAAATAACATATGTGGACCAATTTAATTTCTTATAAAGTATGATTGCTAATAACTGGAAAGCGTTCACGAATTCAAACACATAATAAATTCTCAAGTTCATATAAGAAAAATAATTGCAGTAAAAAATTAATTTTTGGTAGGAAAAAGGAATATTGATAGTCGAGTCATCAGCAAAGATAAGAAAATTGAATTTTAAGTTGGAAGAATTTAAATATTATTAATGTAATTTAAGGAAGAAGGCGTCCATGAGTGCTTCCTTGAAGAACTCCTGATCTGATGTATTGAGTTTTTGAGAATGAGCCAATTTGAAACTCGTTGCTGTCACATTTTGCCATAGTTTTTCATAAATAACAAAAAAAATTTTCGAAACGATAAATTTTCATTATATGAAGCAAAAGTGTAGGCGCAACAGTGAAACAAACGCTCTACAAAAATCTATAAATGCGTTAACTAGACAATTACTTAAATGCAGATTGTCAAGTATATCGTTAATAAGAAGAGAAAGTAAAGATTCCGTATTCTGATTTTTTCTGAATCCCAACTGGTATTTGTAAGATAAGTTATTCTCTTGAAAATAGGAATAAATTTGATCATAGCGTCGTTTTCCGAATATTTTAGAAATAACGGGTACGATTATGGGTATTGGATCATGGTTTTTAGTAAATAATCCGTTTCCTTATGGGATAAATATTGCTTCTTTTAAATTAATCAGGAAAAATAGGATGTTCATTGCAAGAATTGAATCTAGTGTAAAAGATACGTTGTTAGAATATTAATAAACAATTTTGTGTGAGGAATAGAGATGTCAAAAATATTGCAGAATTTTTATTACTTGAAACTATTGACCGTAAGTTAAATGTCTTCTAAGAAAAAATTTGTATCAAATAAAAATTAGCAAAGTTAAAACTAACATTTTATCATTAACTAACATTACTCATCCCAAATTTATCAGTAAAGATGTCAGAAAGTGTTTCAGAATCATCAATATTTTGCCATTATTCATTAAGCTTATCTTAGGATCAGAAAATTTCTTTACCAATTCATTAATGATTTCCCAATATTGTTTAGAATCAGATAAATTAGAAAAAGACTCAGTTTCAGAAAAAACTTTTTCAATAAGTCGTGAAAAAAAGCTTCTTCAATTTCATAAAAAATCATCGCATAAAATAAGTGCTAGTTAAAGGACAAAACAGATTTAACAAAAGTATTTTTATCGAAAAATTTGTTAATAAAATTTATATAAAAACTCAACTTTTGATATGTGAAAATTGATGTTAAAAGCATGGCTTGGATAAATTTCGATTGGAACAAAGATGCCAAGAATTGTTTCACTTGTTACTTGTAGGAAAGAGTTACAAAGCCAAATATTCAAAAATGATTCAACATAAATATTCTCTAATTTTAAATAAATCAAGATTGAGGTCTCCAAGAAACAAACTCATTTTAACCGGTTATCGACATATGTCGACTTTACAAAAATATGAATCGTCTGATTTTATAAATGCTTTTTAATACAAATCTTCTGCTTTACATTAGATATCGTCTGCTTATTCTGGCCGATAACGGGTTAAGATCAACTTTGTAGTTAACTAGAAACAGTATTCCCATCTCTGATGTAACCCTGTTATTACTTCAAATTCTCTTTAAATCTCTTGTTTAAATACGATATCCCAAAACATACTAACAATATTGTAAAAATAAGATGTGTAAGCTATAATCCCGATTTTCGATTTAAAAAAGCGAGAAAATCCCCCATGAAGAAGTATTCCTAAAGCAGATGATTTTTTCGTGTTTCACTGCTGACCCAGTGTCTAACAGGTTACATCAAGGAAAAAATAATTTATCTGATGTTTTTATTTCGATTTGTTTTTAACTTGCCTGAAATAACGAGCAGATTAGAATATAATTCTTCCGATACATCGTCCACTATTTTTTTTTAAATCGGACTGCAATTAGAGAAAAAAAATTGGACTTCGCGCCACATTTGTTTTTTTACTTATTTTTTATTCGTATTTATTGTAAAACTAGTCAATTACTGTTAAAAAAAGAAATTAATTATACATAGTTAAGATGTATAATATTTTCATATACAACATGAATATTTATGATAAAATGTCTAGAAATGCGTGGATTGATTAACTAATATAAAGTTGAAGAGCATTACTATTTTTTACCGCCAAAAATTTGACAAAGTTTTTATATAATCGTTTCGTGCTTTATATTACTCCAATCCAAAAGATGCCCAACGTTTCAAGGAGAAAGCACGGGCACATTTAAGACTACTGAGGAGCGTATGTGGCCGTCGCTTCGCAATTGAGACAGCATACTCATAAATATTTAAACAGGAGTATTCCATCTATATTATTTTTAGAACGTGAACCTTGCTCAAAAGTATGCAGAAACACAAAGTAACTTAGAGGCGCTAACTGCACAGAAAGAAAGATATATGAGTGAAGCAGCTGGAATTCATGATGGCATCTACAACGACGCTAAGGTTCTCGCATTCATTAGCGTTAAGCATAACTCTCCATTCCTTATATTTGGGGGAATTTAGGGATGCTTTCGATGCATGCCATTATTTACCATTTTGAATGCACTGTTTTCTGGTACTTTATGATTTGTTGGGCGATTTGATCCCAGTGTTATTTTTAAATAACGCAGATGATTTTGGGGTAGTTTTGTATCAATTTACTTAATTTTGTGTACAATCAACCGTCTTAAGGAAAATGGATCAATTATAAAAATTTGATCCCCAGACTTGCTTTGGTGACAGTCGAGCTAAAGACAGCGCCAACGGTCACTATATGTATGATGAATTTGTTTTCATGCCTACGTCTGAAAAATACATGATCATACCTATCCATTTTATACACACATGTGTATCCAATGCCGTGTTCCTTCGGCTTTTGATTTATAGAAAGTTATAATTCTATAAATAATGACGAGTTTTGATTATTTATAGCAGCGTTTAAATTCCTTTTAGAAGCTAGGTAATCGGCACTGGTGGCATAGTGATTAGACTTCAGGGTTCTCATTCCAAAGATCTCCGGTTTGATTCCTGATGTACCCGAAATAGAATTTCTTGTTTAATCTGATGTCATCGGGTTGACGCCAGAAAGGTCATCCATCCTGTCAAGAAATGCCTCAGAAAAAGTCTCCCAAATTTGTGTGTGAGGCATGTCTTACCCTGTGGATTTGGGAGCCAACGAAGTTTTTAAGAAGTATACTGTGTGTTTCACTTTAAAACAGAAGGCATATTTGGAGATTTATTTCGACATCATTTTAGCGTAATATCTCTCCCTTTTGGTCATGCATAAGTGGTGATCAGAAAAAGTTCTTTTTTCAAAATACCATTGGTAAATCAAGATATTCATTTTAATCGTTGCCTGTATACGTTTCTTACGACCCGGAGATATTATCACGGGATGAATAAATTGATATTTATATATGAGTTACGGTGATAGACTTTGGTAAAAAAAATTTAAAGGGAGGGGCGACCGTTCGCGTAACATACCACTTTTCTTCTTTTCGATCATCAGTAGGATGTGATGTGTACACCTGCAAAATCATGTGGCTTTTATTTAATATTTAAATTGTTTAGTTAGTATTATTAACAGAGAGAGAGAGAGAGAGTTTTATATGAACAAATTAAATAAAGAGAACGAATGTGATGTACTTTGTCACTTTAGGAACTCTGTCGTCTTTGTGGAATTCCTTGGGTCACAGCTCCTTTAGAAGCGGAAGCTCAGTGTGCCTATCTGAATCGCACTAAGCAAGTTGATGCTGTGATCACTGAAGATTCAGATGTCTGGCTGTTTGGTGCAGAGCAAGTTTATAAGAATATCTTTAGTCATCGTTCTTCCTCTCAAAATAAGAGCACTTCTTATCCCATGCACTACTCAACATCCCACATAAAAGAGTGTCTAAGTATTTTATCCTTCATTTAAATTCAAATCAAATATAAATGTTTTTAACTACATTAAGTTAATATGGCATATGGTGAGTTTGCAAAATAGACTTGCAGCCCTCGACGTTTTTCCACTTATATTTTATATTCTTTGTATTAACCCATTCACGACCAATGTTCCTATTTTGGAACATAAGTAATTTCATCTTCGTCTGCTTTTTTCAATGACTTTGAATATAAATCGTCTGCGTTTTTTTTAGATATCGTCTGCTTTGCTTGGTCTTAAATGGGTTAAAAAGAGATGGAATGAAAATATCCATGCTTGCTATACATATATGATATAAATCAGGGCTTTAAAATTCCTTATTGCAACTAATATTTAAAACATGTGTTTGCTCCTTACTGGTTACGTGTAGTTCAAGTATATATTTTTATGCGAATACATGACATTTTAGTTAAATCCACTTGAATGCTTCATTTTAATCAAGATTTTTTGATCTAAGTTGTTATTCTCATTTTTTAAGTTTTCTTAACCCGTTATCGACCACAGTCGACCTAACAAAAATATGAATCGTCTGCGTTTATTAATGCTTTTTAATACAAATCTTCTGCTTTACATAGATATCGTCTGATTATTCTGGTCGATAACGGGTTAAACTCTAAAATTTGCGGTTTTTAGTTTATCCTTGTAAATTTTAATTTCAAGTGACGCTTTTCTAAGAATTAAAGTAATAAATAATAATAATAATAGTAAAAATAATAATATGTATCCCTGAAGCATTTAATTAAATTTTTTATCTGGTATTCAGTGCGTTTAATAAGCAAAAATTTCCATGAATTTTGTAACTTTTGTCATTTTTCTTAGAAATGTATAACAAATATTTCTTATGCTAGTTTTTTAACGCCTTTAACACTAACTAAAGAAAAAAGAAGTTTACACTCAATAGCATACTTTTCAAAATATTTAATCAATCCTATCATGTTTGCCATTCTTTGAGAAAATATCCTTCATCCTCCAATTTCAATTTTTTTTCAAAGTGTACTTCTCTTTTTCTCAGATGTTAATGAATTTTTATAAATATTTTTAATGTGATATTTCAAGTATGCTGAATTCGGTGGTGATGTCCTTTTTTTATTAAAATCGATCAAACATGTCAAAAAATTTATTTATATAAAGTTTTTAACACATATATACCCATTTTCAAATATGCTAAATTCAGTGGTGATATTCCATTTTTATGACAATCAATCATATCTGTCAAAAAATTGATTTATATATGACAGTTCATGTCAGAATTAAAGTTTTTATACATATATGCCCATTTTCAAGTGTGTAGAATTTAGTGGTGATGTTTACTTTTTATGAAAATTAATTAAACCTATCAATCAATGTCAAATACATAAATTCTACTTGCAGTATTTATCTGCTAATTATTTACTTAATTTATTTAATAAACCAACCTTGGTGTCCATTCATTCTATGATGATCCTTTCTTGGTAGCTCTACTTTCATCAGAAATTCAATTAATGCAATCTATGTTCGAAAAAAACTATTTTCAGAGATTTATTTAGCTCAGAATTTAAGTGATTTCAGAACTTTTCTATTGAAAAGAATCTCTTTATTGATCTTGTCTATATCACTCTGAATATTTGCTAACCAATCCTTTTTCAAATTTCCTGTTCTTGATGAAATCACTTTGTGCTATGATTAACAGTATTCGTTTTTTCAAATACGATTTGTAAGTACATCAATCTTCCGCTAAAATGCGCTCGGATAATATGCGGCGGCATCCTGGACCCCAAAAAATACGACAAACACCGAATCTCGCGGTTTCTTCCATATTCATGTCTTTCTCGTTCTCAGGCGAGATCCAAGATGGCGGGCATGACGGATGCTAAAATGCGCTCTCATTTAATATGCGGTAGGTGTTTCTGATCCCAACATGCGCATATTAACGAAAGAATGGTGTATTTAAATAAAAACTTGGAGTCTCGGAACGGGACTGACTTCATGTATATATTATGCGTATACTTTCATATTCTCTCCATTCCTGCATAAAAGCTATAATGTTTGGCGACTTTTGATTAAAGTATCTAATAAGCATTTTGTTCATTTTTTCTGTATTATATAGATTTAGATCAGGATAAGTTAATTTGCCTTGCCTTGTTTCTTGGAAGTGATTATTGTATTGGCGTGGCTGGAGTTGGTCCTATTTTCGCTCTTGACATTTTAGCAAACTTCAACATGGAAAAGACAGAGGATGTTTTTGCGTTCAAGTTATTCTTTGCGACTCTTCTCTTTTTATGGCTTCATTTCTTTCAATTCTTTATAGGGATTGGTATTTAGCTAATAAACGGAAAAATGATAATACAATTTCAAACTGTCCTGACTTTAGTATTCAAGCGTCGTTGAAACGAAAGGTTCTGAAACTTGTTATTCCAGAATCATTTCCTTCGGAAAGTGTCATTGACGCTTACAAAAATCCTCTTTGTGATAATTCAAAGGAACCGTTTTGTTGGTCTATTCCAGATTTAGATGGTTTACGCGATTATCTCAACAAAAAGCTTGCCTGGTCTAAATGCAAAGTTGATGATATGTTTCTTCCTGTTATTAAGAGTCTTTCTGGCAAAAAGAAGGTAAGTAAATCTCATTTCTCGATACAACTTATAGAGTCTTCAGTTTATAAGCTGAGTACTGCATTGCTTTCAATTTGCATACTGTGAGACTCCAAAGGTCTAAATTGAGAGGGAAAGGGGGTGCAAATTGATTTAGTCTATGAATTGTACTATATCGTAATATAAATACTGACAAGGCGTTCTCACGCCCTAACACCCCCTTCCTCCCTAATGTGATATACATCAGGAAAAAAGAACCTGATTTTTGACCAAATGAAAATAAATAAAGTATTAGAAATACAAGGGTTAATGTGGTTTAGGCATGTAAATAAAAGACCTTCGGGTGATCTAATTAAAGAAGCTTATAAAAATCAAACTTTAGGTAAGAGTAAAGGCAGGCCAAAGATGACATGGGTAGAAATAGTCAAAAAAGACATTTAGCATTAGGGGACGAGCAAAATAGAGATGAATGGAGACGCAAAATAATGACAGATTAAATGCCATAGTGGTAAAAACCGGCTAAACCTCAGCATGCTGGGAACACTAGCCATGAAATTGATTATTATTATTATATCTACCTTATAACTCAGTTTCTAATGTTTACTCATTTGGGCATTTTTCTTCTTAAGTTGTGTTTTATCGAAATCTTGATGTCTCATTTGGGTGTATTCAGCCCCGTTGATTAGGGGGCAAGACGGCTGAGTCGCTTCGGAATTAATCTCTGCCTCTCGTATGGAGAGTCTCGCGAAGAGCGTGGTTGAATTTAAAGTTAAAATTTTTATTTAATTAGAATAAAAATATTCTCTTATTTCAATATACTAATTAACTAACTAATAAAAAAAGAAAAAACTTCACGACTTTATTGGACATGTAATAAGTATTTTTAATCAATATTTAGAGCATACGCCCATCAGGATCACGTGAATTTGAAATTAAATTATTATAGTTTATTATTATTTTTTTTTTTTTTTTTTTTTTTTTTTTTTTTTTTTTTTTTTTTTATTAAAATAATTATTTTTTTAAAAAAAAAAAAAAAAAAAGAGGAGGGGTAATCTCCCGTCCCTTGGGTGGGGGGGGGGGGGGGGGGGGGGGGGGTTTTGGGGGGGGAGAAGGGGGGGGGGGGGGGGGGGGGGGGGGGGGGGGGGGGGGGGGGGGGGGGGGGGGGGGGGGGGGGGGGGGGGGGGGGGGGGGGAGGGGGGGGGGGGGGGGGGGGGGGGGGGGGGGGGGGGGGGGGGGGGGGGGGGGGGGGGGGGGGGGGGGGGGGGGGGGGGGGGGGGGGGGGGGGGGGGGGGGGGGGGGGGGGGGGGAGGGGGGGGGGGGGGGGGGGGGGGGGGGGGGGGGGGGGGGGGGGGGGGGGGGGGGGGGGGGGGGGGGGGGGGGGGGGGAGGGGGGGGGGGGGGGGGGGGGGGGGGGGGGGGGGGGGGGGGGGGGGGGGGGGGGGGGGGGGGGGGGGGGGGGGGGGGGGGGGGGGGGGGGGGGGGGGGGCCCCCCGGGGGGGGGGGGGGGGGGGGGGGGGGGGGGGGGGGGGGGGGGGGGGGGGGGGGGGGGGGGGGGGGGGGGGGGGGGGGGGGGGGGGGGGGGGGGGGGGGGGGGGGATATAATTGATGTGTTGTTAAAACAAAAGAGAGCAGAGTTAGCATGAAGGGTTAAAGTAATAAAGACTAAACCTTTTTAGGGAGTAGTTTGTATTAAATATGTTGAAGTGCGAATTGATTTCAGGTTTAAGCCTTGTTAACAGTCATTATGGTATTATGAAAAATTAAGTCCCATTGCTTTGTTTGAGCGTTGTTTTTTTTACAATGAAAACGAACTTTGTCGCATTTTATTTTAATTAACTATATTAAAACATTTTAGTTTCTTTACATAAAAAAAATATTATTTTTTAGAAGCATACTTTTTTGGACAAATATTTGATCAAGTCGAAAAGAGTGATTTCTTCCGGTGAAGCAAACACAAGAAATAAGAATTATAAAGAACTCATCAGTACTCTCTCTTCTGCAAAACCCAAAAAGAATAAAGTACTTCCAAATGAGAGCGTTTCAGGTAAAGACAAATCAAAAAAGACAAAGAGAACAATTGGAAAAAAGAAGATTATGAGCAAAAGTGCATTCACAGAAAATGATTTTAATTTATCAGAAGAATCGATTGACTAACATTCATTCCATATACCTTTAATTATTAGATATTGAAATGAAATCTTAAATATCAATGCTTGTATAGGTGAAATTAATGATAAACACCTTTTTTATAAAAAACTTTATTTTTACGATAATGCATTAGGTTGCTACGGGTGTAGGGCCTTTTTAGTAGCGTTTCTAAGGAGGGGCAAAGGATTGTTCACATTCTAGTTCAAAATAAGTTTTACACTATACTCACTTATCGCTCACCTAAGAATCAACCCTTCAATGTTATTGTTTCATACGAAATAGACCGATGCGCACGAATTGAGTTTATAATACATATTGTTGTTATATATTATGTATTCATAGTCATTATTAATGCTATATGTAAGGAAGTAAGAAGGAAGTATTCTCCCTCTTTTAAATCAAATCTGTCAAAATTAACAAGAATATATACTTTGTCTCCAATCTTTATTTAATTGCATGCATACACGATTATGTCTGATGTCTATTACAAATGCAAGATATATGTGAACAATAGAAATACAATTTAACAAGACTGCTTGCTGTGTGTAGTGTTTCATCATGGCTGAAGAGTAGCCCAAATTTTAGAATATTCCTGTTCCGGTGTAAAAAATTATAATGCTACTCTTACCCTGAAGTTAAAAATATTTTGTCAGTGTTTTAAGAATCATCAAACAAAATTTTGGAGATTTATTACATTATATGATAATTACTAATAAAATTTCAATAACGAAAATATGTAAGCACTCTTTTTTGGCATAATAAACATAAATATATAAAAACATATTTGTATATTTTTACCAGCAAAATAAAAATCATATAAAAAATAATTGTATACCTTTATCACTCTAACTTTAATTGTCTTCTTTTAAAAATTAGCTAAAAGAAAATCGATTTGGTGGAAATCTTTTTTTTGTCTTAGGTATATCTTTAATTTGATTGAATTCAATTTTTTAACCTTTTTTTCAGAATTAACAGACCAACATAATTTCATTGTTTCATAGCGATGGATAAAATTCCTACTCAGAAGCATAGTGAATGTGATTTAGAACATTCTGATTCTGAGAAAGTTTGCAAGAAGTTCAAGAGATATGCTGATCTCAATCTGCTTCTGTGAAACGTGTTCAGCTTCGTTTAAAGGAGTATCCAAAACATAGTCAAGGAAGCTCGCATGCTCGATCTTTTGTGGCAATTCTAAATACCATTTCTATAATAGATATATATTTTTTTATGCAGTTTAATTAGAAGGAGGTGGAATTTTTAGTCCCCTTTTACTTTCCGCTTTTTAGAAATAATGTTTAGACTTTAGAATAACATTTCAATTCCTATTTGCAGATATAAATCAAATTTTTCAGTGGAAACAGCTAATTTGCTTTATAATTTCAATTCTCAATATATTTTTGTACTATTTAAAAATAATGACCGAGTATTATGCATTAAAATAATAATGATATAAAAATGAAGAAGGTAACATATTATTCCTTTTTTTCTCAAAAATCTATATATTTATAGATTTCAAGGAGGGGGCATGACATGAATTAGAAGCCTTTGGCTTCACAAATAATTTTGAATTTTATATCATTAAAAGACTTGTTTGGCTTTTAATGACTTCCCATTTTACTTGACTTTCATTAAAATGGCATCATATGTACAAAGCGCTATGCATAAAATACAACGGTTCTTTCACTCTATAGCAAAAAAAATTTTTTTTTTCTTTATAAAAAAAGCAGCTCCGGTTAACTATCACATTTGACATATGTTGCCTTTACAAAAATGCGAATCGTCAGCATTTATTAATGCTTTTTAATACTTCTGCTTTATACAAGATATCGTCTGATTATTCTGTTCGTTAACGGGTTAACCCTTTCATTACCAGAAAAACTAGACGATATTTATTAAAAAGCAGAAGATGAAATAATTGAAAGCAGTCAAGCCCAATTTTTCTTTTTGATAAGTTATATTTTAAATAAAATCTCTTTTTTCAAGTAATAATTCTTCACCGAGAATAATGTCAGAGGTATTATTTGTGAAGGGAGTTGATGCTTGAATGGTGCGTGAGAGTAAATGCGCGTTTTCCATTTATTGGAAGTCATATTAAAACTGATAATAAAATCAACTCAACTTTATTCAAACGTGTAAAATCTAAAATTTTGGGTCGTGTGAAGATATTTATTTAATAATGTCTGAAATTATAATTAACCCATTTACGGCCAATGTTCCTATTTTGGAACATAAGTAATTCATCTTCGTCTGTTTTTTTCAATGACTTTGAATATAAATCGTCTGCGTTTTTTAGATATCGTCTGCTTTGCTTGGCCTTAAATGGGTCAAGTCAATGAATCGTAGTAATATTGTGCTTTTTTTATTGTGGCTATTGCATCCAAGAAAAGAAAAAAATTTTATAACTGAGCAGATGATAGGGACGCATGATCAGAGGTCCATAAAAAAAGGAACAATAGTAAGCTTTCTTGAGTTCGAGACATTTCGTTACCAAAAGTTAAAAAAACAAAATGTCTAAAACTGGGCACGAAATGTCCTGGACCGATTTTCACTTATGCATCTTTGTCACAACAAATTTGCCACTTGTCTCAAATAATACTTTGTATTATTTTTATACTTTGAAAATGTCAAAATGTTCTTGGCTAACGTTTTTAATAGAGGCATTTTAATGGATTTCGCATTATGTAGTTTTTTACAAAAAAACGTGAATAAATAGTATGTCTAAAATGAAGAGAGGAGGATGAAGCTTCAAATCTAAATTTAATTTAATAAAGCTTATAGTCCTCGAAATTTTATACTGTGGCACTGGATAGAAGACATCTTTTGATAGTGTTCGCAAAAAGTACATCAAAGTTACTTTCATTGACTTAAGGTATTGAGTTCGTCGCGACTGTCCAGGTATGCGCTCCATTTATTGGTACTTGCAGATGGAGTGCTAGAATGTCCAACACCATTCTCCTTTTCTTCAGGAGAAGCACTTTGATTGACAGCCTCGTTATTAAAGTTCGTTTGAATCGTTGCATGAAGTTCGTCCTCATCACCGTAATCGCGTGGAACTGTCTTCAAAGGAGATTCCTGCATCCCAAGATTTAGCTGTTGTACAATTTTTCGGCATTGTGAAGCTGTAGCTTGTGCAATGGGAATCAACAATGCTTGTTGAGTGTTGCAAATCTTGCACTGCCATTTCTTCTTCCTCTCACACTTGAGGGTTGATTGATACATTTTACAGGATAGGCACTTTACAACCAAGAATACTTGCGGCATCTATTTTCACGAAAATTTTAAAGTCGTGTGTAAAAATGCAGACAATTTACAAGCCGTGACAAAATTTAGAGAAAAAAATTAGGTTTGTCGTTAAAGTGCTGATTCAAATTCTTTTTAAATTATCTAAGTTCAGTTCAATCTTTCAGATATCAATGACTTTATTAATTTATTTTTTATAAAAAAAATAAAATATATAAAAAATTTATTCAAAAATCACTGAAGAAAAGGCATAGAAATAAAATTACAGGTATACAAAATTTTTCATTATCTTCAAACCATTTTACCTGTCATTATACTTGCACTGACAGCTTCCAATCCTACCATAACTACATGGATTATATCAAGTCAAAATTTAAGTTTTAACAGTAACTTACTTTGCTGCAGGGATATCATATTGAATGTGCTAGGAAGTTCTGAACTTAAAAAACTGAAGCATGTCTTCCTGCCAAAAGATACCGTTAAAACGCTAATAAGAGAGATGCCTAAGGACATACTGTCATGGGTGGTTTTATTGATTCAAAATTCGATTTTCAAATTTTTTGCAATTCAACTTGATGAAATGACGGGTGCTGTCAACTTATCTCAGCCTTACGATTACGTATGATATGTATGTGACAAGCACCTGGTAGACGAATTTTTGTCTTGCGAAATACACAGCAGTAGAAATATTTTTACAGCATATGGTATTAGGTGGGAACAGCCATTAGAGTGTGTACTGATGGTGCTCTAGCCATTCCATTTTGTCGTTCCAGTTTTGAAGCGGTTAAGCAGAATCTTCAGATGTAATTGGTACCTAGTGCGCTATAATATTATAAAAGAATTCATTACAGTGTATTTTATTAGAGCAAATGCCTTCATCTCTTGTTTGTTTTCAGACTTATGCAAAGAAAATGATTTCGAAAACTCTTGCTGCACTCAGGCATGATGTGGCTTTCCAAGGAAAAAGCTTAGAAGCAATACTGTGGAAAGATTTTCTGATGTCCGTTTTCTTATATTCTTATCATTTTTAGCGAACATTATGAATTCCCTTAACTTTACGTTGCAAGGAAAAGAGATCACAGTGCTTCATTGTTATAAAAAATCTAGAGCTTTTGAAATCAAACTAGAAGGAAGACAAAAATTTGGATCGATTTTCACATACGAACGTATTTTTTTGTTGAAAATGAGATTTTCATTGATGAAGATGTTCTTGAGGCCATGAAACACCGTGTAACCTATCTTAACCAAGAATTTTTTTCTCTTTTTTCCTTACCTGCAAAAATTAGAAAATATCGATCTATCAAAAATCACTTTGTAATCTTCAACAGTGATCCGGCTTCATAAGGCTTAATTCAAAAACAGTTTTGATTTGTTTAATAACGATTATGGAGATGCAAAAAATGTTTTCAATTTTTCGTTGCAAAGATGGCTCTGAAAGCTGGAAGGGAATCTTGAATTTGTAAATACACATTTGAAGCAATTTATCGAAGAAGAATTTTGCGCCTTTCTATATTTTGCTTTACAAGTTGTTTCTCGAAGTAATCTAAATATAACCTTCAATTACAGTCAATTTTGATTTCCCTTGGGGGTAATTCAACAATTTTTTGGGGGTAATGGAGCGTTCAGAGAAAAAGAAGTTAATATGAAAACATTGCGGTACCTGGCGTTAGAATTAATGTTAAAATAGTCTTAGTATGTAATGTTGTAAACTAGACTGTAACAATGTTCAAATACAATAAATATAAAATATCTCTAGTGTTTTCATTTAGTCATATATATCTATGTTGACACCATTTTTTGAAAGGGGCAACATGCTTACTGGGGCATGTAAAATTGAATAACAAGCTAAAAAAGTAGACCATATCAAATAATAAATTATTCTTGAAAGTTTTTAACATTACAATCAAGTTCCAGTAATTATATTAAAATAACTAAAAGCTATAAACTGACTATTTTTGTGTGGAATATATTAGCATAAAGCAAGGAAAATACAAAATTTTAAGTGATACTAAATATTGAATCGCATATGAAGAATATCTTGGTGATTAAATCAGAGAGAGAATAAGATGTAGGTTTCCAATGTAATCTATGATTCCTGTAAGTCAACTCTATAAGAATAAGTAATCACAAAATAAAAATAGATCAGCGATGAGTTGCCAAATTCAGCATAGAAATCTACATCTGATATTGATAAGTCGGATCATGATAATGAGTGGAACGAAAAAAAAATAGTGAATGATATAAAACTATAACAGGAGTTGAATTGTTTGCATCAAAGTGAAAAAATAGAATTTGCTGGCCACAAAAGTAAAAAGTTTACGGAGCATGGCTGAAATGATTTTACCGTTACAGACTTTTAAAGTCTGGGCAAAGATAAAAGGTTTAGAATGAGTCCTAAAACATCAATGGCATCTGTTCATTGATTCTTCAATAAAGTCTCAAGACAGTTTGCTTTTACTATGTTCAACTAAAAGAAGAGTACATAAAGTTCCTATATCATCAGTAAAGTTGGAAGATATGCGTTAACTTTAAGATGTTCACAATCCTACTAGGATTACAAGTTAGATATATTATGCAGGCAATGTTATGCTCTTGTAGTAGCCAGAAATGCTTCTTACAGGTAACCCAAAAATCCAAATTAATGTTTTCTTGTCTTTAGCGAAAAATTCCCTTCTACTCATCTCATATTTAACGTAGAATTATATTAACATTTGTGACTCATGAAGCGATGCAGAAGTATTCCCAAGCTCCTTGAACAAAGTAGCTATTGGTGTGTTTGTTAAAAATTAGCTAAACCTAAAAATAATCTCAAAAATATATTGATTGTTATTCATTAAAAATACATTTAAGAAAAACTGTTATCTTGTGGTAAATTTATTTCTAGATTCCTAATTATATTTTTTATTCTAGTTTTGTAAGCAATAATACAAAAATGCGTTTTTCTAATTTTTTTTATAAATATTGAAGTATTGTACCAAGAAATAATAATCGTCTGCTTACAACATACAAAATTCCATTGAGAAAAAAGCAGACGATTATTCTTCAAAGGGTCGAAGTGGGAGTTTTATAAATAAAACTAGATTTGAAAAATGTTGCTACCTCAGAAAAAAATTATATTATTTTCAAAAAAAAAATTATGATTTTTTAACTCATTATTGAATATAAAACTACTATTTTTAATAGATAGGCCAGTAGAAATAATTCGATCAATCTCAAAAAATGTTGAGCTTTTTTGATTATGTAAACTTTTTTCATAAAGTAAATTTTCAGAAGTATCAGGTAGAGATGAATAACTATTTTTTACACTTCTTTTCAATAAATATTTTATTAAATATCTATAAATGTGACATAACTTCATATTTGAACGATAACAGCATTTCTGATGAATTATTTTGATACAAACACATATAGATAGACAAAAACATAAGGGACGTAAAATTATTGCCTGATATGTAATGCTTTACTTTTTCTTCCATGATTGCTCTAAAAATCAATGTTTCATATCTTTAAATTCAACTTATTTGTTCTCTAATTTTACTTTCTGAACAAACGTTTCATTGATACTGTAGTATAATTTGCACCTAGAGTAATACTTAAATGTAAATCCTTGATATACGTTTACGTGCATATCACTTTATACTCCTAAGGCACACTTGTTGTATATATATACACACACACTGTTGTTATTTTCATCACTTTAGCATCATTATAGTACTTTTATAACCTAACTTAAGTTTGCTATACTATCCTAAATAAATCATCTTATATCGTTACTACGATCAATCGTCTTATTCTGGTTTTACTACAGATACTTTTGGTACTTCGATTCTTTATTCTTTAAATACTCAAAACATTACTAGTTTTGTTTAAAAATTTTTAGCAGATTGTTATCTGAAATCTAATATTCCTCTACACAATGGGGCTATGATAGTTTAAAAGCTTTTTTAAAGACTTGGTCTAATTTACCGTCAGTTTCAACTTGTAGACTCATTGTCCATGAACTAGGTGAGTAAAACTTTTCTATTGTTAAATCAATCATTGATAAGAAAAAGTTTTTTTGATAGAAAACATTTTTAGTAAAGTCAAATTTTAGAAATTTCAACATTAATTCAGATAAAGTAATCTCGGTCCGTGAAGTTACTCAAGGGATGTTATCCAAGTTTGTTCCATGTGACATGTTTCGCTCATCTTTTATACAAGCGCACACTAAAAATTAAAGCTAATTTTACAGAAGTAGATTCGTTCTTTTAAAGCAGTCACCATAAAAAACATAAGAAGGAAAGAAAAATGCAAGCATAGAGGTTATCCCCCTATTCCAATTATTACAAGATTGAAAAGATATATTAAAGCTGCACTATATTACTATGGAAATTTGGCTTCAAGAAAAAAATTGTTCAAAATTTTAAAGGAGAAGGTGTTTTAGTAAAAAAAGTCTGTGCAGAATGGATGTTTAATCCAAAATTTAATGCTAATAAAAAAAAATATGGCGTTTTGTTTGAAAGAATAAAGTTTAAACTTTTTTATAAAAAAAGCTAGACTGAGTTTTGATTTTAAAGAAGTTTGCTCTGTACAACAATATTTGGAGAAGAGAATCACGATGAACGATATACTCCAAATCAGGGGTGTCAAACTTAATTCACTTACGGACAGTATTTTCAGCTATTGCGGGCTGCATAGACACATGTGTGGATTCAATAGGCACACATATAACAATATATAATTTAAAAAGTGTAGACCGGTGCCACACTGATCCTTAAATCAAAGTGTTAAAAAGGGTAGAATCTAATTTTTTTCCAATTTTTCAGAAACTTCACATCCCTTTCTTAACAATTTTTTAAAATCAGAACTTAAATTCGTAACAGCTGGAACTGTCAAAATGGTATTTATTATATCATTTTTTAATCTTATTCTGTTCTTTGACTTATTAATATTTATTTAAGGATGTAAAAATGGAAAACTCAAGTTTTAAATCATAAGCCATCAGGGGGGTCAATAACGGCGCGTATGTTTGAAACCCCTGCTACAAATAATGAATTTGGAAAAGAGTAGTATATCACCTTTTTTTTACGATCTTCTACAAAATTCTTCATCCACAACAGTGGTAGTGGAAAGATCGTTTTCTATGCTTAAAAATATTTAATCAAAGATAGAAAATGTTTTTAAATACTTAATGCTTTATTACAATATCTTTTTTGAGGAAAAATTACATATTTGAAAAAAATTTTGATTTTAGGTCAATTTTTTCAAGATAAAAATTAATTTACAGTAGAACTCCTCTCTACGGTCACTCCTGGACAGCGGTCAACGCTTCTAATACGGTCAGAAAGTATAGTGCCGAATTCTTTTATATTTCTATATATTGCATAATTATTGAGTATAACGGTCACTCCCGTATTGCGTATTACCTTCACTTATTTTTTGTCAAAATGGACAAATTAGGTAAATTTTCAAAGGGATCAAGTTTTAACATCACAATAAAAACACTTTTAGTTGCGAATTTTAAATCAGTCTTCCTAAGCATCTGTTTTTTCTGTTACCCTATTGACATAAAGTTATGGAAGCATTATGATTACCCCCTTGTGTTTATGTTGTGAACATTATATGATGCCTCAATTACTATCTGGCCACATTACCGGGGGAATTTAGGGCGCTATCCACGCTCTACAAAGAACCAACGTCCAACTTTGCTAAAGGACTCCTCTCATTGCTGATTCCGCGACTCCTGGACAAAGCCACAACTCTCTAGCCAATGCGCAACTTTACTCCACCTACAAAGCAAGTTTTTTCCGACGCCTCGCTAATAGGCTTAGGAATTGTAGGAGAATCAACAGTGGCACTGGGCGTCAAATCACAATGGAACATCGTCGAGTTGGAAATGCTGGCCATCTGTTTGGGACAGATCCTTTTTCCAAACAGATGGTCCTGGATGGATTCGCTCGTCTGCCTTCAAAGTGTTAAAAAATGGGGAAGCTCGTCTCCCAAAGTTGCCATCCTTATCCTTTGGGCGAGGAATCTCAACGAACACTCATGGAGCCTTCCCTACAGGATGAAGCACATCGCCTCCTCGGAAAACCCAGCTGATGAACCCTCCAGGACTCCACCCGCCGATACCTCATATCAGATCAAGATCCTTGACTGCCAAATATGGGGAAACGCGATTCTCACCAGGAAGATCCTTCCTGCATGGGAAAAGTTCTGGATCAGTTCTGGCTTCTCAAATGCCGAAGGTCAAAAAGTACGTAGGGAGATAGGGCCTTAGATGGCTGCTAAACCTCCCTCTGGGCCTGTCAATCGACTGCTCCCAGCCTATATCTCCCTACGTACTTTTTGACCTTCGGCATTTGAGAAGCCAGAACTGATCCAGAACTTTTCCCATGCAGGAAGGATCTTCCTGGTGAGAATCGCGTTTCCCCATATTTGGCAGTCAAGGATCTTGATCTGATATGAGGTATCGGCGGGTGGAGTCCTGGAGGGTTCATCAGCTGGGTTTTCCGAGGAGGCGATGTGCTTCATCCTGTAGGGAAGGCTCCATGAGTGTTCGTTGAGATTCCTCGCCTAAAGGATAAGGATGGCAACTTTGGGAGATGAGCTTCCCCATTTTTTAACGCTTTGAAGGCAGACGAGTGAATCCGTCCAGGACCATCTGTTTGGAAAAAGGATCTGTCCCAAACAGATGGCCAGCATCTCCAACTCGACGATGTTCCATTGTGATTTGACGCCCAGTGCCACTGTTGATTCTCCTAGAATTCCTAAGCCTATTAGCGAGGCGTCGGAAAAAACTTGCTTTGTAGGTGGAGTAAAGTTGCGCATTGGCCAGAGAGTTGTGGCTTTGTCCAGGAGTCGCGGAATCAGCAATGAGAGGAGTCCTTTAGCAAAGTTGGACGTTGGTTCTTTGTAGAGCGTGGATAGCGCCCTAAATTCCCCCGGTAATGTGGCCAGATAGTAATTGAGGACCCCTAGGTTTCTCAACTTCTATTTCTCTGGGATGCGAGGTTGATCCAGAGATAATACGAAGGCTAATAAAGCGGAGATGACGTATTGGGCTCTGGGCGGGGGAATCCCCATGACTTTTTGTTTGAGGAAGATCTTGGCTCCTAGGAACTCTACCGTCTGTGTCGGGATCACACTAGACTTTTTCCAGTTGATGTGGACTCCACATTCTAATTCTAGGAAAGTGGTGAGCTTGAGTGAGAGTTCTTCAGCTTCTTCCCGTCCTTGTGCCACTAGTAAGATGTCATCTAGATACAGGATGATGTCACAAGGGAGAGTCGTCTTTATTCTTTCCTTGAAGGTGGCCAGGAGCGTCTTCAGAACAAGCTGTAGGATCGCTGGGGAGAAGGCGGCTCCCATTGGGAATTTGGTGAACTGGAGGAAGCCTAAAGACGCCGAGGAGATGGCGAAGCATTTTCTCCATGACTTGGCGATGGAAATCCCATAAAAGGCGTCCAGGAGATCAAGGCGAATCGCATACTTCCAGTTCTCTTCGAGGAATCTGAGTTTATATGGTGCTATCAGGGAGATGCCCGGAATTTTGAAGAGGTCACTAGTAAATCCAAAGTCCGCAACCAGCCGGACCTTTCCGCTCGCCTTTGGGACTAAAAAGTACGGCGAGATTATGGCTGGCTTAGGGCAGGGCTCTAGGATTCCTTCGTTAAGAAGTTTCGGGAGGACCTCCCTTTCCAAAAAGTCTCTTTGCAATATAGGCGGTTTTCTCCGTTTAGACAGGGCTCCAAAGGAGACTCCGCCGATTAATCTTGGGGCATATCCCCTCTTTAAGATTCTCCGGACCTTGCTATGTCGGAGGTCTTTTGGAGATCGGAAGGAGGAATTTGTGACATCAAAGGAAGGGTTCGCTGGTAGGTCAAGCGTGATGGGCTTATGCCAGAATTCTTGCAAGATTTGTTGGCATGCTGCCACGTTACCCAGCGATTCCACAGGTCCCTCAATAGTGACATCTTCCGGTATCTCCTCAAAGGAGACTATTTGAGCGAAGATGAGCCTCCAAACCGCCACTGAGAAGGCGCGTTTACCCTTGAGGTAGAGTTGTAAGAGTTTCACGGGGTCAGCAGGGAGGACGGACGTCTTTCCATCCATGACGACCCAAATTTGCCCGTTTTTGAGGAAAATCCCTATCTCGGGATCCGAGGGAGGAGGACAAGGCGGCTCTTCTGGGGGTAAGAGGATGTCGATGGAAGGTGGTGGGCTGTGCACAGACATGGCTCTAGGAGGTTCTTCCGGTGGCAGGAGTAGATCAATGGAGGGCGCTGGGCCGATTCCCGGTATCTCTTCTGGTGTGGAAACCGGCGGCCCGATTCTGGGGTTTCCTTCCACTATCTGAATTGTGTGCTGAACCAGCGTTGGAGGTGGAGGAGAAATTTCTTCCACCGGGAGAGGAAGGAACAGGGGCCGATCCAGCTGCCCCTGCAGGTTCCAGGCGCCATCGGCGATTCCAATCTGGGATTGTCGGAGCGGGGGGGGCGAGGAGGTGGGTCTGAGCTGGGGACCACCACCTGCTGCCCGATCGGCAAGCCCAGGAGTTCGAGAAAAGATCCGGGCCGAACCGGCACACTAATAGGATCAGGAACAGTGGGAGTAGGAAAATCAGGATTATCATCCAGGGAGGGACCTTCCAGGGAGCAGGCGTGCCAGTACCTGGCTCGTCGGAGGCGTGAATTATTTCTTAGCGGCGCCCTTGGTGGTCTGAAACCCCAGGGTAGCCGCCCTAGGAGGGTTCACACGACGACGAGGGGATACGTTACGGCGCGGAGCAGGGGCCTGGATGGTGATACCGGTAATGCCGGCAACGCCCAAGAGAGAGGGAGCTTGGTGGGTCACCTGGGTCCATGTAGAATGCAAAGCAATAACATGCGTTCGGAGGGACTGGTTAATTTTAGCCAAAATATCTAACGGAAGTTGGCTTACAAATGGTTGTAAGGAGGATAAGTAGAGGAGCATAACATCGTCCTTGATGTTCAGTTCTTTTAAACGTGAGAGTTCCAAGATGACGTTAATCCTTCGATCCGCCAATTCCGCAGGAGGAGTGGAGTAAATCGAAGGGTCTGCGTGATCCGATGATCCATATCCGAGAGGCAGCGAGGAACGAGGAGTAGGCAAAAAGGTAGAACGAGTAGGCTGTTCTGGCTTGGGGACGGAAAAGACTCCAAGCGGCGTAGCTAAGCGAGGTTGAGGCGTAACGGGCTCGAAGGCGACAGGTGGAGGAGCGGCAGCGGAGGCCAAGATGTTGTCTTCTAGTGCGGCAACCCGGGAGTCCATAGAGGAACAGAGTCCCTGGATTGCCACTTCGATGTTGGTCATGCGAACGTTACTGTCAGTAAGAGCTTTGCCCAAGTCAGTGAGATCCACTGTTGGGAAAGGAGCAGAGGATGACGCGGGGGTCTGAGACGAAGGCATAGTAGTTGAAGTCGAGGCAAGCAAAAGAAGAAGTGATAGGACAATGTTGTATATATGTGAGAGGATTAGTGATAATCACGAGGATAGTAAGTAGTGGTAGTATATCACAAACACATGTAAAGCAATCTTAGTAAGCTCGTTATAGGAAGATTTCAGAAGTCACATTGTTTTAAAAAGATTCCTCATGAAGCTTTCCCTGTTTTATGGAAGTCCAATAAAAAAGCTTGGATGGTTGCTGAACTTTACCATTAATGGTTGCTTGAATTTGATAAGCTGATGCAAAAGCTCCTGGCTATCCAAAAGATGTTAAGACGAAAAATAAAAAAGTTATTTTCTTTCCTGCTAATTGTACCTCAGTTCTACAACCTCTTGATCAGGCCATAATTCATACATTTAAACGTTATTATCGAAAAAACCGTTTATTTCCATTATCGCAAGAAAAATATGAAAATTTTTCCCTCCACTCCATTACTGTTTTAAACGCCATTGAATGGATAGCGGACTCTGCTAAAGATATCAAGCACATTTGAGGCTTGTTTTTGAAAGAGTGGTTTTGGTGTTCTAGCACAATCTTTCAATCTTGAACAGGGCATCTCACTTGATCTTATCAAAGAAGTCTCTCAGCGCTGTGAAATAGAAAACCATATGACAGACACGGAATTCATTTCAATTGATGATGATTCACCGGTCGTTGAAGAACTTACTGGTACATGGGAAGCATAGTACAAGACATCCTCGGTGAAAATTCATTAGATTCGGAGGCTTTAATAATAAATGGCTTGGTGAGAATGAATGTTCTATAAAAAATCTTTCTGGAGCTCTAACCTCTGCAATCGATCTTAAAAAGTTTGCACTTAAAAGAGGAATGTTACAAAGCTTGCGCGGAAACTGGAAAATGACATTGAGCAAGTAATGGTTTTAAGACAGCTAGCAAAAAATGCAAACAATCAATACCTACTTTAATAAAAAGTAAAATTAGTACCTGTTTTTTGCAAAATAAAAATAACTGTATAGATTTTACTTTTTTTATTTCTCTGTGACATTTTAAGTTTATTTTTCAATTTTTTAACTATGTAATAATTTAAATAATATAAAGAAGAGAAAAAAATATAAATGTTTTTGATTGATTATAACAGTTATCCTTTTACTCTCAAATAACATAACTACTCCTCTAATGAGGTCAATCCTAAATAACGGTCAAAAGACTTGGTCTCTAAGGTGACCTCATTAGAGGAGTTCTACTGTATTTTGTTATTACGTCATCTTTTTAGGGAATTTTTAGCTCAATTTTTGATCTCCATAGTGATAATAGAATAATTTTTTTGCAAATAAAGGCTACTTTTTGTAGGATTTATAGGTCAACTTTTGTCCCCTTAATTATCACATTAAAACATACTCTACTTCAATTTATTACTTGGATGACTAACGGTCCACAGGGTTTTATATTCAGACCTCTTATCTTCAATATAGCCACAAATGACTTTTTCACATTTCTTTTTTTGCTGATGATAATATTGCTTTCTTCCCCTTTTCTCAAATCAAAAAGAGGAAGACTATTGATAGATATGCAACACAACCCCATAGAATAGACTATAAACTTAAGAGTTCAAATCTTTCTATTGTAATAAAGTAGAATGATTTTTATATAATAAACATCTATTTGTGAATCGTAACTTATCATTACCACCTTTCAAAAATATAACGAAAAACTATTTGCTATCTCTCGTTGACAACAAATATCCAAATGTCCATTTCATCAAAACACATTTGAAAATATCTGCAAGTGTCAATAAAATATGCGGTTTATGTCTGAAAGCTATATCTGCAAGTGTCTATCAAATATACGGTTTACGCCTTCTCCAAAAATATCTTAAATTTTTATCTAAAAGGACTAAGTTTTTGCCTTTAGTATTTGAAAATACCTATAAGTGTCAATCAAATTTGTGGGTTACTTCTAAAAATGGTCTCGAAAAATTTTGATTCATATTTTACATGAAATATGTTTTATACCAAATTGATCATTCTGGTTTAGTTTCTGGACAGTTTCGCATCTAGGGGTTTTAAAATATCTCACGGTGTCAATCAAAATTAGGGTTTAACTATGAAAACTATCTCTAAAAATATTCTCCATAATTTTACATAAAATATATATTTAATAGCAAAACATAATTTCATTTCTATCAGTTTTCGCATTTAGAAGTATTAAAATATCTCCATAATGTCAATCAAATGTGCGGTTTACAAATAATATCTAATGATGTTTCTATTTTAATTCCATTATATTCAGACATTGAAATTGAAGAAAAAAACAGATTTTGTCAGGAAACTTTAAAAAAGTCTTTGAAATGGTTCAACTCTAATTTGTTAACAGTAAATTTTGAAAAGACATTTGCTTTAACATTTTCGAGGAAAAAGAAAAAATCTAAATCGATTTTGGGTATAAAAACATTATTTCTATTAACAGATTTCATTATTTGGGTCTGTTTATAAATGATCGTTTAGATTGGGCAGATCACTTCAAATTTATTTCAGGCAAAAAACCATGTTATAGGCATACTAAAATGTTGTACAAATAAGTTTGATACTAGAATCAAGTTAATCCTTTACAAAGCATTGTTTTTATCTCATTTGAACTATAGTGTTATCAATTGGAGGTATAATGGTTACAAAAAAATTGAAGTTATTCAAAAAAAAGCTTTGAGATTAGTTTTTAACACTGGCTATTCTTCGCATACTTCTAAGTTATTCTATGAACATAATCTTTTAAAATTTTATGATATTTATATACTTCAAACTTGCAAATTCATCTTAAAGCTTCTCTCAAATAACTTATCTTCTCTTTTTGATAACTATGTTCTTTTTTCAGATAACTTAAATGGATATTTATCAAAAAAAGGACTTGACTATAGGATTGCTAAAATTTGGAACTCTTGTCTAAGCAAGTTTATACTTCTTGATAAGCCTTTAAGTAGTACCATTAATTTACTAAAAGTTCATTTCATATATAATTATATCTAATTATATAATTATATATAATATAATATATAATTATATATTATATAATTATATATAATATATCTGGTAAATCCCTCAAACATGATTAAACTCCGAGGATTTTTTTTAATGAATATGTAAAATTATTGCATTGTAAAGTATACATGTGTATATTTCTATTGTTTATTTTGTTGTTCTCATGTTTGGAAATAAACTTCTTCTTCTAATATGTTTGAAATTTAAATAAAATTTCTTTTTTATACCAATTTAACGATGGTGGCTTGATTTTTGGACTCAGTTTTTCTTCAATCAAATTTGCGATTTACGTTTTAAAACTGTCTCCAGAAATATTTTCAAAGTTTTAAATAAAATATGTTTTTATACCAAATCCACTATGCTTATTTTATTTCTCTACTTCATTTTGGCTAATATAGTAAAAAAAATTTCTGGAAGTGTCAATTGAATTAGTGATGTATGCCTGAAAATCAGTTTTTCCAAAAATATCATTTCTGTAAAAAAATTCAGAAAATCGTTATATATTAGTTATAAAGTATAAATAGAATTTTTTATTATATATTTCGACGTGTAATATTTTCTTCAATCATGTTGAGTAGGAAATTTAAAAAAAGAAAATGCATATCTGAAAGATTAGCATGAGAGAAATGAAAACAAATTGGAAAGAGAACGTGTAATAAATAAAAATTATAAAAAAGAAGCCTGTATCTTGACAAAATGGAAGAAAGTTATTGGATCTAACATGTTCCAATAAATAGGAAGTGGTGTAATGATCTAATATTGGGTGCTTCAAAAAAGATTTTGAACGTGAAAAACAAGTTCCTCTTTTGCAAATGAAAAATCTTTAAACCTATATCTTATCAACTAAGATTACATTTATCATTTCACTAAAATGAATAGGAAATCTGAAAATTTTGAAAGGTCAGCGTTATTATAACTGTCACACATGCCGATATGTGAAGATTTAGTCACTAACAAGATAATTTTAAATTGAATTTGTCCATCTTTTTACTTTTGCGTGAAATAAAGAGTCTCTTAGATGAAGAAGGTGGATAAATTTTTGTAAATGAACAATTAGCATCACAAATGATTTCATCAGAAAAAACTTTTTAACTGGGTTTAGTTGACCAATATGCAGGCTAAATATTTGTTCATAACTCCGGATAATGATTGAAAAAAGCCTACGATAATCAAGAAAATTCTTTAATCAGAAGAGAAATTTCTAATAAAAAAAGAGCTACCAAGAAAGGATCATCATAGAATGAATAGTAAAATAAAGTATAGAAGAAATAACGTAAAGACTGCCAGCCGATAACGAATTTATAGCCAAAACGATGGAGGTCCTGTCGAGATACCTATTTACTGACAAATGAAATATAAGAAAGTAATTAGCAGAGAAATACTGCAACTAGAATTATTAAAAAGTTTATATATTTGACATTGATTGGCACGATGAATCGATTTTTACAGGTTTGATTTTTTCTCAATGGACATCACCACTGAATTCAGAATACTAGCAAAAAAATTGACATCCTCTTAAGATCCTCATCCACGAAATTCTCAAACATTTTCCTTTTTTCTATATACCGCAAGGTTTTTTTCGGAATTTTTACTTTATCCAAAATTTTTATAAGTATTTCTTTATGATAGCACACATATGCATTGACATCTTCACTCTAAATTTTTTAAAAGTTTGCTTAGAATACCAATTATGATATCGACATCCGCTAAAAATAATTAATTCTAACATCCGCATCAGATAGGATGTCAAATTTGAAATCCGCATCCGAAGATGCACAAAATTTCACCTCCAATACATCTCTAGTATATGTGTGTAAAAAACTTTATATAATTATTTAAATAAAAGCTTCCTTTTGGAGATGAGGTATCAAATATAAATCGATTTTTTGACAGGTTTAATTGATTTTGATAAAAAATGAACATTTTAGTAATGTTTTTATTAAACATTTCTATGTGGGGTGGGGGTCGATGTGAAGACAAATGTTCTATAAAGGGGTCGATGGGTAAAAAAAGTTTGCCGATCCCTGATCTAGATGATTTCAGAATATAAATTTTAGTTGGATGAGTGTGAAAAATCTACAGGATATCTTTATAGATGGAATGCCATTATGTTATTATTCCTTACCATTCGCATAGTAGACAATTAGATACTAAAACGCAGACTATTTATGATTTATATCAAGATACCTGATGTTGCCGACTCTTCTGGGATCAAATACGTTAAAACAACAAGTGTTTCGAGATTTTCATTTGGTAACGATAATAAGGTAAGGATCTGATTCCATGCAGATAGAAAGATAAATGCAATAACATTTCAAACTTAGAGGAGTTAGCAAAAATATTTAATATATTAAAAAGTACAAGACAATAAAAAATTAACACATTGTTTCAATATAAATAAATTGGGTAAGAATATTTTCATAAATAACACTTACTCATCAATAATAATTATAGTTGTAGTTCTTTGTGTAGACATGACAATAAATGTCCTAGCAAATCATTGCCTCCTAAATCATTTTTAATTATGCACTCGGCTTTATGACGTAGTCCATCTAAAATATGGAGAGTGTAGGTGAAGGAGCCGAGTTGCTGCATGATTTTTATACAGTGAACTTTCACACTAAATTCTATTGGACGCTGATTTATGATGTTGGAGACCTGGGCAGAGAGATTACTTTCACACTTTATAGCATGGATGATGGGAAATGAATATTTTCCTTCAGTGATATCTTCGGCAAAAACTTTGTTCAATTTTCCAACATCTTTAGAGGAGACAGATGAATCTTCAAGTTGAAGATTTAAATAGTCATCTCGAATTTGGAAATATAAGCCCAAAATTTTCAAGAGCTCGGTCAAACTCTTAAATTTACCCTTAAAAGAATTTTCGCAAAAGATTAGCATTAATCGGACAGCAAGGCCAAACAAACCACCTGTTTTTTTAATCACCATCTCAGCGTATTCTATATGTGTGGGACAGTGTAGCGAATCTCTCCAATAAATTTCTAAACCTTGACCTCTGTGCAATTCCAACAATTGTTCCGTGTAAATATTAACAGCTTCTGGATGCCCCAATTGTATAACATTTGATAGCGCTAGAAAGTAAATGTAATTTGCAGAATTTATGGTCTTAGCTACACCGAATATGGAGTGCGCTACTGGACAACCTCTCCTCAAATGTGATCTATCTTGTATATCATCAATTAACAAACTAGAATTATGAAGCATTTGTGTGATGTCTGCAATGGCTTCCAACTTTAAAGCAGGAATCGCCAGCCAATGATTGAAGGCTTCTGTCAGCTTGATTCGAATTGCTTTTCCTGGAAGTCCAACAATATAATTATAAGGAGGAAGAATCGCTTCATTGCAATACGCTTTGCTGATTACATCTGAGGGTTGAAGGAGTAATTTCTTTAAAATTTGCAAAATATCATCAGAAGACGAATGTCCATTCTCATAATTTATATCATTCATTTAATTAGAGGTAGAACTAAATCTAAAAAAAATAAACATTATAAAATTTACGGAAAACAAAAAAAATAAAACTTCACACAACACCCATTCTAACCAATGGGCATATTATTCATACGTTACTTAGTTTACTCGGGCGTCAAGAATTCATTCATAGAGCAATGATATAAAAACTCCGGTAGCATTTAAATCTAGGACTGTGGAGTGGGTCTGAATCAAATCTATTGAGAACCATGCTGCAATTAATTCTATTATTGATATGCAAAATTATATGATTCAAGAATGAAATTAGAATCTAGTAAGAAAAGGAGAATTACTTTTAAAGCAGTAACATAGACACAAAATAGTAGATGATAAATGTAAATATGAAATGCAAATCTTTTTCTTATATAATAATTGATACGTAAAGAGAACTTCATTATTTCTTTCACTTGAAAGAGGTCGTAACGAGCGAAAATTGTTGTATTCATATCTACATTTACCAATGGTGCGTGCCGATTCAATCGATAAATCACCAATTTTTACATCAAATCTTTATTTCTACTTTTCTTATCAAAGGGCAGGTAAAACGATGAAATAAATTTATTTTACTTTTAAGAAGAACTTTAGCGTTGTTTCATGTCTAAACTTTGAAAAATGCAAAATTTTAATCAAAGTAGTTCCTTACTTTCCGAGCATGGTCAAGAAATGTGTCAACAATATCATTAAAAATTGGCTAATGCTACGATTCGGTTTAATTTTTCTTATTCACCAAAAAGTTTGCAAAGTCCACATCTACCTTTTCTTATTATTTTTTTCTACTTGTAAAAATCAATAAATAAATATCAGACCTGTAAGCAGTGGTGACATAGGATACGTTAAGTTTCCAAATTATGGTACAATATGATAGCTTTTTTGTAAAGAAAAAATACTATTCGAAATTACGTACGAAAAATACCGAAGTTCAATACGATTTTGATCTTTGGTACGTTTATGTTATCGAGCATGTGAGTATCAATATCAAAGTCATTTACGTGAGTGATAATATATTATATAGTCGATAAGGTTTTGTGCTTTATTTGTTCAACAACAATACATGCAATATAATAGATAAACAATATCATATATATATATATCAGTGATATTATAATTATACAGAAGATTGATTAGCAAATTATTAATTTATTTACTTAATATATATACAAGAGTAAAGAAATTATTCGCGAATTTTTGTGATTCGAAATGCGTTAGTGATAAAAGATTCATGTTAAAAAGTGACATGATTGAGAGCACTCTTTTTGCGTTGCAATAATTGAATTTTGAATAAACTTTTTCAACATTTATCTAATTTTACATGAATTTGGTATTCAACATTATATATTGAAATTGATATTTTTGAATTTTGTTTAGCAAACTACATTATTTCAGATTTACTTCCTTAAAACCGTCCCTTTAAATGAATAATAAATAAATAAAAACAAATAAAAAAATATAATATTGACACGTAATGATTGGATGAAAGAATAATAAAGGATATTATTTGCAAGGCAAAAAACATCAAGCAAATCTTTTTTCATCATATTTGATTACGCTATTACGTTTAGATTTTTTCTCAAAATTTCAATACGTTTTTAAAATAAAAGAGCTAGCAGTGCATTTAAGCTGCAACAAAAAGACCTGTTAACCCAAAATAGCTAATTCAAGAAAATGGAAAAAGGAATCAGCCATAACATAACAAATTTGTCTCTTTATAGCATTTTTAGTTATTTTTCTACTCAATTTCTTTCTTTTATCTGTTTTTATAATAAAGTGTGTTAATTAAAACTATTACTGATATATAATAATGTTTTATAAAATTATTGATTAGAATCTGATATATAATTCTTCACACACAAACACGCATTTTAAGCAACAATACATTTGCTTGAAACTAGCTAATTTGGTTACAAAAAGAGTTTTTTTGGATTTATTATACCTTTTGCAATTAACTTGCATACTTGAGGGGGCATGAGTAAGGTTGGTTAGATACTGGGTTTCAACAACTCAAGATCTCGAGTAACGCGGTTAATTAACACGGATATCTTCAAGGATCTTTTAATTGAGGGATAATTATATAACTTATGAAAAAAGATATATGTGTAATTTTATAATTAGGAAGCAAATTTAATTCAAAAAAATAAACATAAGACATCAGTTTTAAGATTTTTTGGATTTTCTCTCAGCACCCACCCCCTCCCCCATAAAAAAACGCCTTGACACTCTCATAACAAAATCACAAAAAAAGTGTGACACTGCCTTTAAATATTTTTTGTGAATTATGGTATTTTAAAAAGATTAATTATCCTCTAATTAATTTTGGGAAAGTACAATTCATTAAAATAACTTACGAAAAGAAGTTTCATTTTTTAAGTTTAAATTTTTTAATACAAATTTTTGCTTAAAAATAAAGATACTAAAAAGATAGTTGTGATCTAAAAGTTTACTAGGAAATGTGCATAGAAGATACACGAAGACTAATACTGTAAGGCTAGTTAGAAACTCTGCTTCGATCTAGCATATAACACGGATTTGACCTAAGACGTCTGTCACATGGAAGATTTCCTGATTTAGTTCTAACAATTCCAAAAAATAGAAAAGAATGAGTGTGTAAATAATCAATAAACACTTGATAAAACCCTATTTCTCTGACGGTTGTGTTAGCCAGTATTATACGAAATCAATGAAGTCATTTGTTCCACAGCTCCAGAACTTAAATGTTGCTATATATATCATCCCACTATATATATCCTCTTGGAATACCTCAATAATTTTTTTCAGATAGATGGTTTAAGTTAATTATCGTAAGAACTTGTAGTTTTGGCCTCCTAGAAGTAGAAACCTCCATCTTAACCGCCTACTAAGTATTATCATGGAGTTTCACATTAATAATATGAGAGAACCCATCGTTTGAAGGACGCCGTTAGATCTTTTGTGAAAATCACTAAAGCACAGTTCTATAAAATATCAAATAAAAGATAGGAATATATTATACTTGCCACAATTATGGTGTTAATACATATCTTTTTAGTGTGTGACCGAGGCTATGAAAGTGAATAAAGTATTTTTTAGCACTTTGTATGCATTTATTCTTGTGTTTCCTTCATTACTTTTTTTGGTTATAGTGATAAGAGTTTCGGACCATTCTTTAGTTCGAAAGAGTAGCATATTTGAAAAGTTAGATGGATGAATTTTCTCAATGAAAGCACCACAACTTACATTTTTTATATATTTTTAAAGGAAATCTAAAAATAAAATCACCATTAAAAAATTTACATAAAAAAGAATTAAAAAATAAATTCATAAAAATAAAATTTAATTATATTTTTTCAAATTTCAATCCAATAAAAAATCTTTCACATTATGTAGGTTATTTGATGCGCCAACCATACATAAGCTACATAAAATTCCTTAAACTTAACAATATGTTACTGGGCGTAAAAGTTTAGAGACTAATATTATATATTTTAAATAAGATTGATTGGTTGGATATCAAAACACTTTCAGCTGTAAGGCCATATGCTTACTATTCACAATTTTTGAGATTTTATTTTTTAAGAGTCTGGAAGCTTGTCGATCGAAACCTCAACCTTCAACTGTTAAGTTGAGAGGTACATCCTAATAATCATTGATGCCCATATTTTTCATATAAGATTGTCAGTTAGCCTAGTAGTTGGCGGGTAAGGTTTTTCATGCAGAATTCAGGATTAGAATTCGGAACAAGAAATTCCATGCATTAATGAATATAGTGAGAAAATTCTGTATTATAAAAGTTTATGTCTTATTTTTACAAGCTTCAATTGTGATATCTCTATCAACTATCGAGTTATGGAAAAATATTTATTTTAAGCACTAACAAAAATGAAAACTTTATGCAAAAGTGGTTGACTAATTATAAAAGACTATCATAAATAATTACTTATTGGTTCGGCTTACATTAACTAGACATATTTACATGTAATTTGAGGTTGTCAGTAATTTGTGAAAATATGTTAAAATCTTCATGTATTATTGCAGGGATTATTAAGACGTGCTAATATGATTCATTGTATTTTTACGTTAATATATGTACTATTTACTAGTTATGCTATTTTCAATTTTTAAAATAAATTTCATTAAATTAAAAAAACATAAAATGATTTTTAAAGCGACAGAAAAAATAGTTTCTTTAGTTTAATTCCCTCTATTTCTCCTTCACTTAGATTTGTCAAGTAATACCAATTAATTTTATGTTATAAAAATGGCCAGTATTTTTAAGCTTCAGACCAGCTTTTGGATTTTTTAAATTCTATAAGCTGTGTCATCGCAAATCAAAGCTACAGATTAAAAATATATTTTACATTTAAATTCATATAAAGTTATGATTTGGAAAGTTAAGGAAAAAATTTAAACTAAGTTATTGGTTATTAAAAAATATAGATAATTAAAAAAACACTTACAATAACTTTTGATTAAATAAGTCAAAAATATACAAAAAAAGTGATGAAAAAATAGGATATTTGTACAGTCGGTATGCGTACTTTCACGATTGTAATCTTCCTTATCATTAGTCAAGTTATAAAGAATATTCTTCTTTTGGTTGTGAAATTGACAACAAAAAAAACTTAAAATAGTGAAGAATTAAAAAAATATGGAGAATTCTTTTACCCAATCTAATCCAAACTAAATGACAAATTTGTCTATTTATTGAAAATTTAGAAAATTAATTCAAAAAGATTTTTTATGAAAAAGAGACATCTCTAGAGTTAACATAATTAGCCACATCTACTTTGTAATTTTTTAAATTTTTATGTGTTAAACTGTTATAGGTTGTAAAATCATTCAAATGTACACTAAAATATAAATTATTAATTATTCTAATGCTGATAAAAATTAAAAAAGAATTTTTAATTAATGAAAATTTCTATTTTTGTATCATAGATAGATCATAATCTTCTAAGCGCGTAAATAGCGTTGTCAATAATCTAGCTTTTATTCTTGATGTTATCGAGTCAGAATCTTATCATTTCTAACTTCGGTGCTCATAGTTCTATTCAAAAAAGCTAAATCGTTCTTTTTTTTTGAAAATACTTAAAAATACATTCACGTTTTCAAATTATAGGCATTTTATTCCAAATATCGATTATAATATCATATTTTAATCACTCCATATGAGACTTTAGAACATTATCATATTTATCAACCTTTTCCTCAAAAAATGTAAAATAATTGTAGTCTTTCCAAAATCTATTTAATTATTTTATACTTAATTGTGAGCCTCAATGGTAATTAGGGAGATGAGGATGAATTTTGAGGATGTGCGCCCTTGCTCTCAGCTTAAGAGTTGAAGGTCAGGGTTTCGATCCCCAAGGCTCCTAACTCTAAAAACAAATTCACAAAAATTATGATTAACCATCTTAGCATAATGCTAGCATATAGCCTTACGGCTGAAAGTGCTTTGATATCTTCAACGAACCAACCAACCATATACTTAATTGTATCAAGTAGGAAATTATTATTTTTATTAGTTGTATGGCTATTATATTTTAACTAGCTAAAAAATTATTTTATTATTTTTATGATATACAAGAAGGGGATAAAGTATAGAGATAAGGACAAAAATAGGGTCCTACTCTTACCCATCAAACAACAATTTTCTTACCCAAATTTTTACGAAACAACAAATTATGAACAAACAATTAATATGTAATTCGATACAAAAAATATAAAAAGTATGCATGAACAAAAAATATAGGAAATTAAAGGCAGTGAAAGCCGCGGGTATGAAGTCGTAAACATAGATAGTATATTTGTAACACCAAATATTATTGTAAATATCGATAAAAGTACCGTGGGGTGTTTTCATCGAAAAGGCACAATTGCGCCTCCTGTATCGGACTATGAGAAAGTAGGCTTGATGCGGGATCAAACCCAAGACCTTGAGTTATCGAAACCCAGTACCTAACCAACTTACTCACGCCCTCGATCGATAATGATCACACAAAACTATATACATGATAAACATGACTTTTTATAACAATGAGGAAGAGAATTATAAGTTAGCGAAAATATTGCTTCAAATTAACTTTTAATTTAGGAATTGATATAGGCAGTAGCGGTTCTAGATATAGGCAGTAGCGGTTCTAGCCAAACAAGGGCCAAGTTTTTAAAAAGTTATAAAGAAATAGGTTTAAAACTAAAAAATTTAAAACTCATTAATTTTTTTCATTAGAATTAATTATAGATATTTAGAATTCCGACACTTTTGTTTTTTATAATCAATTTGGGTGGTGCTCTCACGTTCTGATGCCAGCAGAGACCTCAAATTAAGAGTGCTTTTGGTCTAAGATTCACCCGTCCAGATAACAGAGATATTTCTTCCCGAGGATGCAAAACTCAGTCAAAAAAATTAAATTATAAAAAGTTTCGAGTAAATTTTAAACCAGTAAAATAGGTATTTGATGTGGAGGGGCCAACAAACTGGGGGGAAAATACTAGCATCTGTCAAATTATCAAAAAAGAAGATTTGATACTAGATAGAATTTTATATTTTATTATTTGCTTAGTTTGAAAAATGTCTAGTATATAATTTTTTTTTCTTAATCTTTTTAATATATTGCCTAATTCAGTTTGTAATTACATTTTTTTAAACAAAAGTCATAAAATTCTCATGATTGTAAAAATGTTTAGTTGAAATTTTACTTTTTCTACTTTAATTTAATTATTTTATAATGCATAGTTTCAAAACAAAGCCAATTTATACACAATCTCTTGTTAAGGCCTTATAATTTTATATTTGAAGTTATTTTAGGAGTTGTTCTTCCGTAGATTATATAACATATCAATATTGCGAAGTCGGAGATTCTAAACCAATAGGAATTTAAAGTGGTATCTTAGGGCTTTCTTCTCGTTGAAGCCAAAAGTAAGAATTGTGTGTAAATTTTTAAGTCATTGAATTTTTTAGTATTTGGAATCGGAGTGCCATTATTGTTACTTCATTGAGTTGGGTTTGGATATTTTCTAAACAAAAAATCTAGTATATCGTGATTAATTGTAGGGACCTGGCAAATTAGGATTAAATTTGAACACATATATCAAAAAAGCGAGCATATACTTTGATTTAAAAAAAACAAAATATTTTTATTATTCTTTGTTCTGCTATATATAATGTTGTGCATTTAAGTATATCTTTTTTGTTTCATAGACATTTTATCATAAAATAAATAGTTAGATTTCATCATTATCATCTTCATCGTAATTTATTATGGGATTATTATTCATGAATACGAGAGAAACTAAGATGATACAGTATATACACAAATAGAAAAGAGAATTGAAGTTGTGCACTTTGTTTTTACGCTGACAACCTTCATCATATTGTAAATAATGTTCAATACTATAATGTTATCATAAAAATTTTGGATAAAGTAAAAATAGGAAAAATCCTAAAAAAAACTTTGTGGCAAATAGAAAAATGAAAAATGTTTGCAAATTGCGAATGCGGATGTTGAATGAAAGCCTTATGACTAATATGGAAAATACTTTGAAAGTAAAAGAGGAGTTTTTATACTTAAAAAGGAGATAATATAAGTTAAGTAAAATTTTAACTCCTTTTTTTAGAACTATAAGATTGATGAATGAATGAATGATGATTCTTCTAAATCGCCCAAGATTTTATTATTAAGTGAAATTAAAGGTTGAACAATATCGAAAAACTAAGATATTTGGCAACCCTATTCATATACATGACCGGACATTTTGCCGAACCGATCTTCAGCTGAATCGACATTTCACCGAAAATGTGCTTTACTTCCACTAATTTTGCTATCTTGTGCTCTATACAAATGTTCATCGAAATTTTTGTTTTCTCTTTTTATTCATAGCTTCTATTCACAAATTATGTGATGAATAATTTTATCTACTAGAAGTTACATGACAAATGGTCCATTCGACCATATGCCAGTTTTGTAAAAATTTTGTTGGGCCACCCCACCCCAGAAAATTTCAACAAAATTTATGCCAATATTTTTTTGTCTAAAATGTTAAATTCTTATATTTTTGATTTATATGTAGCTATGTTTGTATTTTATAAATTTTAAGTAAAAAAATATATTTCTTTTTACCTCAAATTTTTTTTTGAATATTTAAAACAAATGCAAAGGAGTAATATTAGCCAAGAAAAAAAAATTCAAAATTTTTTCGTTAATTTGCGACTTCAAATGCTGCAATTTGAAAACAAGACTAAAAATCTCTGTTTTGCAATCAAAAATTGTTTACTGCGGTGCTTGAAGTCCGATATTCAAAGCATTCATTTAAAAATATATCAGCTATGTGATTGAATATTTTTTAAATATTAAATTTAACTAAAACCTTAATGGTCAAAATGTATTATTTTAAAAACTGTTTAGAATGTTGCTATCATGGAATAATTGAACATCTCTTCATTTCCTGAAAACTTTGAAATTTCTTCACTTTTGAATAATTTTTGCTAAATTTTATTATCGAATAACCTTTTTTTATTATTTTATTTGATATTAGGCTAAGCTTTGTTTCAACCAAATTTTCTCTATGTGAATGATGGAATTATTTTTTAACATTTTTCTGTTAAGTTTTTGGATAATTTAGACAATTTTTTCCATCGTGTTAGCAGCTTCACTTGCAGTTGTCGAAATATCATTTGAAAAGAGAATTGTATTTGTAATGAAAAAATCTTAGAATTATTTTGTAAATATCGTTTGCAATTGCATATTAATTTAGTGGTCAACGCTGAAACCGAACATAAACTAAAAGTAAAGACATCCTTCAGTTGTTTCATCAAGAAACAAGTGAAAATTTTCATCAAAATTTTCACTTATTCAACTTCTATAATGTGTCATTCACTAGATATATTCTTCGTTTTAAAGTTTCCTTACTAGGGGATGATGACACAAGTTTTTTGTTCTTGGTCGAGTTCAATTTTTATTGATTGTAAGAATAATATATTCCTGGTTTGAGAAAGTTTTCGTATCAACATCGAAGATTTATTTTTGCCAACAATAAACCTAATTTTTAGCTAACTTAAAGTAAATAAGGGCAATTTTTTTAAAGTTCGAAAGAAATTTGCCTTAATGATGAGAAGTAGGGGAAGACCGTTAAAAAGATGGAAAGATGGCCTAAAAGAGCGACTCGGTGAACTTGGACTCACTGAAGAAGACGCACGAAATCTAGAAAAGTGGAGACAGAAGATCAAAGCCACCGACCCTCAACCTGCGGACAAGGTGTAATCAAAGAAGATTCATTTATCTTCAAAATTTCATTGTATTAGAGTGGACTTATCTCCCCCTCCCCCTTCCTATAATTTTGAAAGGACCGCTTTCCTTCCATAAAAAATTTCAAAATCTGTTATACCCAAATTGTTTGTTTAAATTGATTTATCTTATATTTTGATTTGTTTTGATTTCTCATGATTTTGTAGTTTAAAGAAGAAGAAAATTTTTCCTTCTTATTCTCATTCAATTCATTGTCAAAAGTATAAGCTTACTTTATTTATTAAAAAAAAATTCCTTTCTTCAGTATATTTTTTAATAACTGTTAAAATCTTGACTTCTTTGTATTTTGTGAAGAAAGATATAAAAAATCGCTGTTGATATTTATAACTGAGATTGCCACCGCATGTTAAAACTTTGGAATGCGCTTTTTGTTATAAAATGCATTGTAATTCCAAAAAATTTGTCATTGAATAAAAACTACTATGGACTCCAAGTTTATAATTCCATCGCATTGTTCCAAAGTGTAAAGCAATTGATTCTTAGAGTTTCAAGATTATTCCTCTCAAAAAGCCTAATTTTTTATATCAATTTTAAGGCTCACTCATAATGTCCAAATGCTTAAGATCGCAACAGAGGTATTTGATTTTGTTAAATAAATATTTTTGTTATTTTATGTTTTCCCCCCTTTAATTAGCTTTTACATTCCTCGAAGATTCTTTTTTCACACCTATTTCTATCCAAAATTTCCTTGGCATGTTAGTGAAAACTATCCTTCTAAAACGAAAGAATCTTCCAAAGAGAGAGACGTTACAAATTTTCCTCGAGAAACCTTCCTACTCTACAGCCCTAAATTTCATTGGGGATTTATACCAAAAACGTGGTTTGATGCATTTTACCATAAGACCGGCGTGACTGGTAAGTGAGCTTTTTTAAATGTACCCTATACCTTTTGCGGAACAATTTTGCTGCCGTTGTATATGCTATTTCTTGCAGAATTCTTTTTCCCAATAATAATGTTCTTCAATTCAACCAATCATTTTGCTACGAATTTGCTCAGTCACAAATTCTTAAGTTTACAATTAAAAAAAATCCCACTTCAAATATTAATTTTAAGAAAGCAGCTTTTCTAAATCTAGAGTGAAATTTTATAACTTCAGTTATTTTACAAAATTTGTTCTTTGCTCCTACTTTCTCTAAAGTTTTTTAAATATATTTTATCCGCCATTTTTAAATTTATTTTCCTCTTTCCTATAATTTTAACCAATGCTCATTCCGATGCCAATCAACTTATTAAATGCCGGGCGGATGGATGTTCACATATTTGTAGCAATCACTAAAAATAATACCTTATTTAACACTATTCTTGTTTTCAATTTAAAAGCAGTTTATGACACCTATCTATGACTTTGTTCACACACTAGCAAAACAAATTATAGCTTAGGCATCTGCCCCTTTTCTTTGCTTTTATAACAGGTATACTAATATATATCGATACAATGTGTATATTAGTGATGATAATTTGCGCTTAATATTTTCTCCAATATTATTTTACCGATCGATTAACTCGTTAGTACATATTGATCCAATTTTGGACACTGTTATTTAACGTTCCATTTTTGTCAAATCTTAAAAATATTTTTGGAAAATGTTATTCATTTAGTTTTCCTTCTACTAAAAACTATATAAATAGCTTTAAAACGGGTTTGAATTAAAAAAAATTCCTGACACTTCATATACTGAAAAATTAATCCCAGAAAAAAGTCTTTCAAGTCTCAATTTTTGAGATAGTATAAAAATGAATAGAGATATTATATAATTTAAAAAATTGCTTGAAAATGTATAAAAATATATTCTTGTTTCGGCTTAAAATTTGATGTCCATTTTTGGATCATTGGACCGTAGACGTGTAGAGTTACAATGTTGATTGAGCCAATCTGTTATTTATAAGTGTACTGTAAAAAAAGTATACTTCTACCGCGATAAAAAACGTTAATTCCGCACAAGTAGATTTGTGCATTCATTCCTAATCCTCATTCAGCCCAAAAGTTTAAACCATGAGGCTTATGATCTATTCAAACACATAACAGCACAAAATTCGAATGCTTGCATCACTTAGAGTATCCACTTTATCAATATTTATATATAATTTGTTTTATTGTTACTACTGATAAAATATGTCCACATCTTGGATTGCTTATTGCTATATGTGCTATTATATAAAACATTTCATTACTAATATTATTTATCTTTCATGGTATAAGAAATACACTTGGATGGAATGTATTGTTATTTTATCCATTTTACTTTTCAATAAAATATTATTTATAAATTTTATTCTATAACGAGTATAACTTTTCAGCAGTTTTATTGTTGATTTGTGATTTGACCTTTCATTATTTTTGATTCTTGTTTTTCGTGTCTGTTTTTGCTATTCCACTTTTTGCCTCCATTATTCGTTTTTATTTGCGCTCCCATTATTTCGTTTTGAAAAATGAGTGAAAGTTGTTTTATCTTTTGAAAAAGCAAAAGGGAGAAAATGGTACTCAAAGCATTATAATTTTGCCCCCTGGTTCAATCATTGTATCCGATGGAGCAAGAAAAATGTTGGGCTGTGTTGGTGGTGTTGCTGCTAAATTAACAAAAGATATTCCCCATTTGGTTGTCAATCATTGTGTGGCTCATAGACTCCAACTGGCAGACCTGGATTCATTTAAAGCTGTACCATTTATGCAACAAGTTGAGACGACTCTCAGAGGATTGTATATCTATTATCATTCTTCACCAAAGCGCTCATCGCAGCTAAAAAAAGTTGCAGCAGCTTTAGAAATGCAGTTGCTAAAACTAAGAGACATCAATGCTGTGAGATGGGTTGCCAGCAAAGAACAGGCACTTCAAGCATTTTTGAAAAGCTGGCAAGCTGTGGTCTTTCAGTTGCAGAACAACTCTAATGTGGGAATTTCTGATGCTCAAAAAACAAAAGGACTGCTGAAAGCCATTTGTGATTTTAGGTTTTTAAAGTACTGTGATTTTCTTCATGACTTTCTGGCAGTCTTACGCCCACTTTCTGCTACATTTCAAAGAGAAACCCTGCTGTTGTCAGAAATCAAACCATCAGTGAACAATGCTATTTCTTTTTAAACAAACTGGAACATAACCCAGGAGAGATTGTGAAGTGTTTCCTACTGGTGTCTTCAGAGAAGTCCAGTTAGAAAGAGTAGAAGTAGGGGAAACAAGCTAACAAAAGGATAGAAGAATTATCCTCTCTGATGGGAAAGCTTCTCTGACAGAGCGATTCAAGACCATGGATGCAACAGTAGCACAGAATATATCCATATTTGATACAATGGGATGGCGAGAGGAGAAGAAACTGCCAGATTTTTGGGATGCTGGGCTTGAGAAACGGGTGCAGCATTTTAAGGAGCCCCTATTCCAACTGCTTCCTTTGCAAAGGAAATGCTGCTTGATGAGTGGTTTAGATTGAATTTTTTACCAAGTTCATCTGTTAGTTGCGAAAGGGGGTTCAGCAGAATGAAATGCATCAAAACAGACCTCAGATCAAGACTGACAACAGCCAACCTTGATTCCCTCATGCGTGTCGGCCTCAGTGTTCCATTAAGGAATTTGATCCAAATGAAAGTATTAGACTATGGCATTCATCACGTGGGTAGAAACTTGTAAATATGTGAATTAAAATAACCTGCACTATTTTTCTATGTAAGCAATGTTAGGTAAGAAATAAATTGCATATTTCATTTCTAAAGAAATTGAATTTTAATTATTTTAGTACATTTGGCGTATGAATGATGTATGGCAAAGTTTATATGTACGTGCTACTAAAAATTTCTATGTGCTACTAAACTTAACAAAAATTTTCCTACCCCTGGTATACATAAAAATTTTACTTTTCCACAAGTTTATTATCTATTCTAAAGTATATTCCAACTTAATCATGGCGATTACCAATCGAATTAATTTTAGTAAAAATGCGTTGTTCTCGCCTCCATATTTCCATGATTTTAATCCCATTTAAAATATGTTTTTTTTTATAAAATCAAAGTTAAGAAATTGATACAAAGAAGAAATAATGTGAATGAATTGAAAAGTAATATTAAAATAAGTTTACTCCTTTTTTTTCATTTCTTTTCACTAATAGTCTTGTTTTTGGTAATAGTAGTAGTAGTAGTACTCTTCACGGTTTTATAGTTGTGTGTGGAAAAAAAATTATTTTGTAAGTAATCAGCAAGGATAAGTTGAAGAATACTATTCACGTTGAATATAATTTTGAATTTTCCATATTTTGTAATACCCTTCTAACAAACTTGTGGATAGTCAACATTTTTATTTTGTTCAGCAATGAGTCTTTTCATTGAGTGTGTATGTGTGTATGTAGAGCAGTGCTTCTCAACCTTTTTACTCCCAGAGACCCCTTGCTCATTTGTCGAAATGATCTTCCAAAATGATCGGTCTCAAAATTTGTATTAGAAAATATTTTATCAAAATCTACCTTCATAATAATCTTAACCCATTAAGTACCATAGAAATCAGACGATATTAAAAAAACGCAGACGATTTATATTCAAAGTCATTGAAAAAAGCAGACGAAGATGAACTTACTTATGTTTCCAAATGGGAACATTGGGACTTAATGGGTTAAACCATTTTTTATATATAATAACGAAAATCTTCATATTTCTTCCTTACCAGTGTTCTGTCAAGACCACCACTGGAGACCACTTTAATCCATATACCCTTACATAGAATATTTTCTTAACAAATTAAAATGCTTCCTGATTTTTATCCCTAAATATCGATAGCTTTATCTCTTTTGATCTTCGCAGCTAAAGTATGTCAATTTGTGATTTCTAGCTCTCAAGATAATTTAACTTTAGATTGTCTTTAGCTGTCACCATCATTTCCAACTCTCTCTCTCTCTCTTTAAAAAAGATCCTTTCAAGCTAAAATGTTTTTCATATTTCTTAAACTCCTAAAATTTATAATATATTTAAAAAATGGACGTATTGGAGAGACGCCACTTATTCCAGTATTCATTGCAAAGTGGACTTTCAAGCTTTAAATGCGAATTGCTTTTCTTTTTTTAGGTCCTTATTTCTTTTTTGCTGGTATTCCCTTTTTGATCGTTTCCAAGGAGTTTATTGGAGGTGTTATACCGATAACCGGTTTCAGAAGCGTTGTGACCATCGCAATCGTCATTGCTTACTTATCAAAGGATGTCTTTAGAACTTATCAATCACAGCTTTATCTCGTAATTTTTCAATATATCTTTTACATGCTCATCACCAAGGGTAAGGAGGAGGAGGGGGTGGTGGAGGACTGTGCGTCCTTACATTTTTTAAAGATAGGAAATCCCTGAGCATATCGATGTAATTTAAAAATCGCACTTCTAGTCAAAATTTTCAACACCCTTTAAGAATATGAAAAATTGAAAATATTTGCAATTTTGAAAAAATCGATGCTCTGACAAGACTAAGGGAAACAACAAATTGTATAGAAAGTTTACTCCCTAAAAATGGAGTAAAAAGATACTTAATTGGTATACTTAGTTGGGTAACGATTAAACAATGTAGATTAGTGCAATTAAAGTATATAGTTGAGAGTATTGCATATTAATACATATTTTATTAATTAAAATATGTAATTTGGAGAATACATTACATTCGGTGTAATTCAATTAAATGTGGTGCTAGATGATGATGAGAATAATAATAATAATAATAATAATAATACATCATTATAAATTGATGTGTTTCAGTCAAATGTCTATTTGTTAAAATGTTTTTTCGACCAAATGTCCGGCTGCTAGATGTCTCTCCTATTCCTTTAAAATCTTCTACTCAACCTACTTCAGAGTGTGCCTCCACAACACTGGTACTCACTCACTCACTCACTCTCACAAAGCCCTCTCATATAACTACTTTTTCACTGTCGTCTTTTAGAATTTCGTGAATAAGTGTTCTTCTATGGAGGAATCGCACAAAGACTATCACAAGGAAGCGATTGACAAGCACATGACTGAAAAGAACCACACAAACAGCGAAAATTATTTGTTCAGTGCTAAAAAGGTGCGTGTTTCTCTCATTTTTCACAAAGCAATTTTATGTTTAATCCCTTTTAACCCTTTCGTGACCAATGAATCATATATGATGCATAAACAATTTTAACTTCATGTGCTTCAAATAGTTTTGTATATGAAGGTAAAGGTACCATAGGGTATTTTCATCGAGAAGGCACACTTGCACCGCTTGTATCGAACTATGAGCAAAGCAGGCTTGATGCGGAATCGAACCCAAGAGCTTGAGTTATCGAATCCAGCATCTAACCAACCCTCAGTGAATGAATCTTCATGATATGAATCTTCTGCTTTTAATAAATATCGTCTCATTTTTCTGGTAATGAAAGGGTTAACGTTTTGAGGACCAGATTCTTGAAGAATTATTGTCTGCTTTCTTTTTCCATTCATTTTTGTATGTTTTAAGCAGACGATTATTTCTTGGTACATCGGTGTCATACTAATCCTCAAAGGGTTAAAGGCGCGCATTTTTGAAAAAGGGCCTACTTCTGCCTTGATATTCCAGAACAACTGAAAAATTCAATAAAATTAAAGAATGAACTTTTTTGAAAAACAAAACTCAATTTACGAGTAGGAAGTTTTTAGAAAAAAAATTTAGGATACATTCAGTTTATCAATCGTATTGTAAGAAAGACACTAAACTACAAATACAAATCAATAGAACATTTTAATTAATTATGTTGAAGAAAATAGACCAAACTTTTTCCTTGCAACACAAAGCAGAAATGTCTAAAATTCAGGAAATCTTTCAATGCCTACCTAAAATTGAAATTCATAAACCACCTTCAAATATGGAACATGTGTCATCACACTTTATGGAGAATTACCATATTTGAAACAGGAAAATTGATGTTGAATAAATATAAATTTTACTTCAAGTCGAAAAATTATATATTATATATATACGTGGGTTCACTGTAATTTCATCGCCGTAATTTCATCGCATAGTAAATTCATCGTGATTCAATACATCGTCGGTATTTTCATCGTCAAGTATTTTCATCGTGCAGGAATTACATCGTCTTACTAATTTTATGCTTGACGCTCAATGTTTTTTTGTAAATATCCCTTTATATTTTTTTAAGTTTATTACGAACAATTAAATTATTTTTAGTTTTATTATAAAAAAAATATCCTACGAAAAGATATTTATATATACACAGAATTTGAGAAAAAGTAAAGAAAGTTAGAGACAATGACGATAAGTCTATATAAAAGCTGCTTTTCCTGCACTTAAAGACATTTTGAGGTATGAAGATACAAATAAATATGTAGTATACAATTAGTAATTTTATAAAAATGTATGCATATACACGTAAATAGTGGGATTATCTTGTGACACCGCAAGGTAGTAATGGTCAATCCATAAATCTCGCGATGTAATCACTATACGATGAAAATACCAACGATGTATTGCTTCACGATGAATTTACTATACGATGAAATTTCCACGATGAAGTTACCACGATGAAATTACCGCGATGAAATTACCGGATACCATATACGTGGGTTCATTTGTGTTAAAATTTTTTTTTTACATAAATGGACTTGCCGTCTCAAAAATTGCAAATAGGTGTAGTCGGACTCGCTAAATATTATTCCAACTACACAACCGTGCCCCTAAGAATTTGTATTTTTACCGCTTTTGAGGAGCCTTTTCCCAAGCTGCTTTCTAGCTTATTTGCAATGCTCTTAAATTAATATATCAATTTCCGATGTTTATTCGAAGATAACGTCATTACCAGTGTTTATTAGTCGCAGAGAAAATATTCCAAGAACTTAAAAACTTGATAAATTTATCTCCAACTGTCTTCGCCTCCACTCCACGTGCTTATAAAAATACAACTTTTTTTCTATTATTTAAAATCTCTTAAAACAACCCGACTTCGACTCTGGTCACGACTCCTAAATTTTATTTGCTACTGACTCTGTCTCTCTCTTTAAAATTTCAGATTCATTACTGCGACTACGCAACCTTGATTATTACACGTTACTTATGAGGATGAACGAACCATTCTAATTTTGCTGTTTTTAGAAAATTATGTTTTTTCAAGGTTGTTGAGGTTTTGACTTAAATCCCAATAAAAAATTAATATTAAGATGTTTTTTAGTTCTAATTGCTTGTCCACTTATGCTGAATTAAATCTGTGTTGTCTGTCTCCATGTAAAGTATTTTTTACCATAAAAATTCTTTTGACTTGAAAAGGTTTACCACATAATAGTGTAATGACTCTGCTTATATAAAATTTAAACAATTCTCATATCTATGGCAGGGGCGCACATCCTCAAAATTATTGGGGGGGCGAAATTTTTTTCTTGCAATTTTCAAAATTAGTGGTCTGGAAATACCACGGGAGACCAAATATCCTTTAAAATAGAGTGTATTCAGCGCATACCCTAAAGTCCTAAATTTATAAGACTACATTATATTTTTTTTTACAAAATTAGTGAATTTAAATACTATACTTCCAGCGAAAATATTTTAATTAAATTTGCATATCGAATATAGTGCGCAGAAAAAATACCCCCGGAAAAAATGCCCCCAATTAAAAAGTAGGAAAAAAGGCCCCCAATTAAAAAGTAAGAAAAAATGCCCCAATTAAAAAGTAGGAAAAAATGCCCCCAGTAAAAATGCCCCAATTTAAATTAGGAAAAAATGCCCCAACAAAAAATTTCAAAAAATTATTAATTAAAATTTTTAAAAAAGATATGTCAAATAAAGATTTTTTGTAAAAAAAAAAGTTAACTTTTCATTTAAAACATTTAAAAGTTAATTAAAGTAAACTAAAAAACTCAGCATACGACAATTTTTTAAATACAAAAATTTTTTTTATAAAACAGCAAATATTTTTGGACTTTGTGTGTATCAGAACACTTTCTAAATATAATTTGTATTTTAACTGATTTTAAGAACACATTCCAACAAATATGCACCTTTGCTATTGTTTTCAAGAACTTTATAAAGAAAAAACCCTATAGATTAAGAAATTTTAGGAATTTATCCTTTCAAAACGGTACCAAATAAAAATATTTATATAATTATATAAAATCCTGAAAATCAAAATTAGGGGGCATTTTTTCCTACTTTTTAATTGGGGGCATTTTTACCTACAACCATCGAATATACACTAGTTTAAAAAATCCAAAAATGTTAGGGGGTGGAATAGGGTTTTTCATTTGAAAAATGAAGTAGTCTACCAGGCACATTACAGGAATTGATGAAAGGATATTTGATTCATAGAGAAAACAAATAACTGAAGGTTGGATAGTTTTATATCAGTGAATGTAGTCTAAAGGCAAAGAGTCTACTAGACAACCTGTGAGGTTTATATGAAAAAAATGTGATTGATTCAGGGGCAAGGGTATACAACGAAGTTATAATTGTGCAAACAAAAATAAAACAAAAAATTAAGATCGCATTATTTCATTATACAAGCTACAAAAAGTAAAATAACTGTTAACATTTTGCAATGATTTGCCTTTTATAATAACTTTTAAGGAAAAAAAGTCCATCAGAAAAAGTTATAGAGCTTCAACAAAAACTAAAAAATTTTAGAGCATAAGATACGTTTTTTGAAAACTAATTTGACGTATCCCTTACAGCATACTCTATCTATGTGTGGCATGGCAGGTTGGTTGAGATGATGGACATAGCACGGAAGCCTCTGGCTTCGATTCCTCATCGATACAAATTTGTTTATAGTTTGACATAAGCGGTACATCGGTGCCTGGTCAATGAAAATACATCCACTGCACCACTCAAAATTAAAAAATTTGCTACATAATTAACATAAGAGAGAAAGGAAACAAAATAAACTAATAAAGCAATTTTCACTATTTTAAAATGGAACCGTCTGTTCTCAGAATAATTTCAAAATAATAGGAGGCATAAAGAATGAGAGTTTATTTGATATTTTCAAGTTTTTATAAGCAGCAAAAGCCAACGTTAAAGTAGCTAGCCCTTATAATTAAAAAATTATTTAAATAACGGTCGACAGACATTTCGCCCCCTGACAAATTGTCTCATAGGCTATTAGTATCATCCATCTTTGCTTATTATATGTGTAAAATTCTTAAAAAAATTTATATTGTTTATTTTATCTCTATTAAATTATTTCAAATCAATCAATTTATCTCTTAATTTTTAGAATTGTCCATGAGACAAAATGTCTTATGAAAATAACGGGGCGAATTGTCCATGAAACAAAATGTCTTATGAAAATAATGAGGCGAACTGTCTTATGAAAATAATGGGGCGAAATGTCCGAGGACCAAACTAACATAAATCAAAGTATACGAGAAAAGAAAATCATTGCGTTTTTTTGAATATTTCTGTCTACAAATAAAATTCTGACAGCTGTCATAAATAGATCAAGTACATTTTTAACAACTGAAACATTTTGTTTCGATATTATGATTTGATTATGTACAGTGTTACTTCGAATCGTGAATATCGAATCGAACATTATAAAAATATCTCTGCTCAAATATTAAGCAAATAGGGTATTCTTGATTTTAAACTGAATAGATAGTCAAAATATTCATTCCAAAATAAGTATTGAAAAAAATTTCTTGACTTGAAAAAATTAAAGTTTTCAAATGTTACAAAATGTAGCAAACGTAGTGATAAAGATTAAGTGACTTTTGTTAAAAAAGTTCTTAGCGCGAGTCTAACAATATTCATTGATATAAAATTGTAACGATTGAAAACTATTTTAATTAAACTCTAAATGCAAATTAGACAGAAGCAGGGGTGTAGTCAAAAAAAAGTTGATAGAAGGGCATAATTTTAAAACAAAAAACTTTCGCAACATTATTTATACATTCTTGACCCTTTCATTTGAGAAATTTTCAAAAACTGATATCGCATAAGATGCATGGGGCACCATGCAGTACATAGGAGTGTGGGCACGGCCCCTCATGCCCCAGCCTAGCTACGTCACTGGAGAGAAGAAAGCTGAATGAGATAGGAGAGCTTAACAAGAGAAGAGAGCTTGAATGAAATAAGAGAGCTTGAGTGAATGATTGAGTTTTAGCAGAGAAAGCGGAAGAGAAAAACAGAGGAGAGAAAGAGAAATAGAATCACTGTGACAGAAGATGAGAAAATCTAGTGGATCATCAACATGTGTTTGCAAATACTACAGAGGAGACACTGTGATAAATATTGCTTACTTATTGTGTGCATATTGAAGCCATGGATTATTATTATATAGCTCTCACGCATCGTCTGTAAAATATGTTCGATAGGAAAAATGCGATAGGAATTTCAGAGCAGCTTGGCATGATGTTTGATTGATTCGAAAGTCTGCATTCCTTCTATGCGATCATCATACATGTTTTATAAACAAGCAGCAACTCTTACTTATATAAAATTATTGGGGGGGGGGGGGGGGCGAAGGTCAATTTCGCCCCCCCCCCCCCCCCTCGCCCCCCGGATGTGCGCCCCTGATCTATGGATAAAACCTCGCTCACTTTCAATATATATTGAGCCGCTTGTATCGAACTATGAGAAAAGTAGGGTTGATGCGGGATCGAACCCAAGATATCCAGGCCCAGTTCCCAGTATCTAACCAACCTTACTCACGCCTCAAAACACGTATATATACTTAATTTTAAAAACGTTAGAATTATGGAGGCATCTAGCATAAGTATAAATTCGGATAGAGATTTCCTTTATGAGATGTGATATTAAACTGAAGAACGCATCTTATTATAAGAATTTATAAGGCATTTGTTACGCCGGTATTGTTGTATTCAAGTGAAACCGGGGCTTTAAACAAATTTGATGAAAACAGACCAGTAAACTGTGAAAATGGAATGCCTAGAGCTATTATTTATAATCGTGATACAAGCGAAATTAGAAGAAGATTAGATTTGAAAACTTGGAAATGGTTATTTGTAGAAATCGACTAAGATGGAAGGGTCACGTGGAAAGAAAGGATGGAGAAGAATGGGTAAAGAAAGTGATGTACCTTGAAGTTGAAGGGAAAACTAAACGTGGTAGGCCAAGCATCATATTGAATTATGTGGCTGAAAGAGATTTGAAGAAGTACAATATTAATATTGAAAATGCTAAAGATAGAGAAGCTTGGAAAAAAGAATTGAAAAATAAAATACGATAAAAATCAACCTATAATGTGTGCCCTTATGGAAGGAAAAATCACCTTTGAAAAATAAATGGAAAGAAGAAGAAGAAGAATTCAATTTCAATTAGACATCTTTTGATTTATAAATTACCATTATTTGATAAAACAAACTTGAAAACGACTACATAAAAATAATAATCCAATATGACTCGAGGTTTATAAAAATGATAATAAAGTTTGTAAAAACTCTTTATTCTTTCTACCAAGTAGTAGGAAGTCGGAATTTTTAAAAACTTTTCTTTCTACAGATAGTATAAATGGAGGCGTTATTTTTATATGCTTCGAGTCATATTGTATTATTATTTTTGTGAACCAGTTTTTAAATTTGTTTTATCAAAGAATATTGTATGAACAAAAAGACCTAGAAATGTTCAGCACTTTTGACCCCTGCTCCATATGTGGAAGAAGTGTTGTGAGAAATGCCATTCGGTGTATGAGACATGGGTTCATACGAGATGCTCGGCTGTACAAGGTTTGCTAACAGGTGCAAAGAATTATGTATGTTCTAGATGTAAAGATGATGAAGTTGAAGTGGACAACGAATTTTGTTACCTGGGGATATGCTGGAAGGAGATGGTGATTTTGTAACCGGTGAGTTTGGTGCGAGAACACTGTCAGTAAAATTTTAACTGGAAGGATTGTACAAGGCTTGTAGAAGAAGTGTAATGTGCTGGAAAAGGTGGAGATGGTAAGTGATACCATAGTATTCATGAAACGATTCCTTGCTTCCAATTTTGAATGTACTATATAATACTGTGTAGGTGTGCAGACTAAATGTGCCAGTAACGGAATGCCTGCAAGCAAATATCAACAACTAGCAAAGTTTTTTTTGACTTGTTTACTTTAAATATCAGTTCTTTCGAATAGATAACATTAAAAACAACTTTTATCCATATGTATACTCGGGGAGCGAAGGGGCCGTTGTCCCCCTCTCCCTGTCCGATAAGTCTATGTTATAACTTTTTAATTGCATTTCCAAATTAAAAAAAAATCAAAATTTTTATCTTCTATTCAAAATCACTATTTAAGATTTATAGACACATTTATCTTTTGAGTTGAATTAAGGTTTTTTACTAATAGCAAAAAATCTTTTAGTTTTTGCACCCTCCTTCAAAAATTTCTGATTGCACCCGTGTCTGTACTATTGCTATGATATACATTTTCGTAACAGGACAATTGCCCCCTAATATATGCAACTGTCCCCTAATAGTAATTTTAGAGTTGGTATTTGCGATGTGTTTAATTATGATTGAATTGTTTAGCTCAAAATTTGAAATGATAGTTTAATAAATTTTTTATTTTTAATGTTCCTCATATTTTTTATTAATACACAGCAGATCCATCCAATATCTCTGCACCCAATATAGCGTGAAAGGGGCTTAGCTCCTCACTTTTTTATGCTTATATAACAAGACGTGGTGCACCAGATTCGTTATAACAGTGATTGATTGCTTGCACCGCCCCACCCACCCACCCACTTATTAATAGAGGATCTACTGTGTAATTTAACGTTTTTTTCAATAGTTAAGATGTTTTTTCATTTTTTGAAATAATAAGCAAACACATCCGCGACAGTTGTCTAAAAAGAAATTATCCTAGGAGGCAATTGTACTAGAACCATAAATTTTAAAGCAACCAAATCCTGCCATTGTACTTTTACTTTTTATAAATATTTTCTACCTTCCTCCCCATTCGTTGGAAGTCAAAATAATTTTTTTCTGTGAACCATGAGAAATCAAAAACCTATGACAGATTTTGGAGGGATCAGGTTATAAATAGCTTTTAACGCAATGATTCTCAAAATAGGATGATAATCTCGCCACAATTTTAGCACTTGTCTCTCCCTTTTGGATTCAACTTATTTTTACTCTTCGTGATTTCCTTAGATAAGTAAAGTTTTGAATGAAGATGTATTAATGGAAAGTCTTTATTTTTTCTTGTAGGAAAACGTTGCACTTCAACAAGAAGCTGAATATCGTTCTCGCCTAGAAACCGTGAATAAGGAGTTTAAAAAGATTCTTGTAAGTTTTAATTAATTGAGTAAAGGGTAATTTTGGATCATTTTCAAATAGCGAAAAAGGATAGCTTCTTTTTTCGTGTGGGTTGTTTTTGTTTCGACAGATCTCCTGGAATTATCATGACCAACTCTCTTTTTTAATAAGGAAGGATTAGGATTAAGCATGGGATGCTCAAGAATCCGATCCTACAATATTTTAAAATATTTACTATTTTGTATTCTACAGCTTATATTACCTTTTTTTTTATTTGTAAAATACTTTTTTTATTGAAATTTATTAAATATAAATATTTTCTTTAACGAAATCAACGCTAGTTTTAAACTATGGGTCGATACTACACCTAAAAATCTCATTGTACTTTATAGCCTTTGCTCTTTCAATATTTGTTAGCTTGTTTGTACTTTATTGGCCGTATACATTGATATGTTTATTTTTGTTACTTCCATTATGCTTGTATGTTTAATTCAATATGCTCTATGTTAAGATTTTTGTTTTTGCATATACCTAGGTACATAATATTTAACAAGTTAGAGCCATTTTTAAATATTTAAAGATAATAAAATTAAAAGAACTGATAAAGAAGGAAAGTCGTGATAATTTGAAGTTTGGATCTTTGAGTGTTGGCTCATTAGTAGGGAAGTGTTGTGAAGTAGTGGAAATGTTGGAGAGAAGAAAGATTGATATTGCGGGTTTACAAGAAGTTCGTTATAAAGGTTGGAAAAGCAAAGACAAAATGTTTCTATAGATTATTTTGGGGTGGAAATAATAAAGGTATTTCATGGGTAGCAATTATCCTGAAGAATGAATTAACTAGCAAAATTAGTTGATGGTAAAAGAATTTCTGATAGATCTATTTCTTTGGACTTAAATTTTTTTTAAAAAATTTGTTTATCGTTTCTGTGTATGCTCCTCAAGTTGGATTGGGTTATGAAGCAGTTGTTGGTTTCTCTACGAAAGTCTAGCTAGACAGACGTCTGGCTTAAAAAGGCTAAATGCATTATTACAGGAGATTTTTAATGGCCCTGTTGATAAAACAAATGCAATTTTTCCAGAAGTGTATGTGGTTTATGATTATGCTGAGTGCAATCAGAGTTGAATAGCTTGTTTGTCTTTTGCTTATAGCCAGGATATGTTTTTTGCAAATACCTATTCTGAGAAAGGAATAGAACACATTATTACCGACAATTCTGGTGAGCACTGTTCAACGAGAGATTTTATATTGTTACCTAAATTTAACAAAAAGTTCTTGAAAACAGCAAAGTTATTCCTGGTGAATCTCGAATCACCCAACATAGGCTAGTTGTAACAGATGTTGTTTAGCCGAATCAGCTATCAGTATGTGTGAGACGGACAAGAGAAGTTATACAAGGACTTGAAGATTAAAAGGACAGATTTTGGAGGAAAAATGTCACCGACGATTTCTTGATTTGTTGCTCCCAGAAAACGCAGACAACTTTAAGTATACGATTTTTATCTTAAGTGTGTTCTTTTTCATTTTAACCGTTTGTATTTTTGAAAACGAATCATCTGCTTATCTTTTTCAACCTGTTTTTATATGACCTAAAGCACACCATATTTATTTTATGCCACACAAATTTAAAAAACATTTGCAAAAATGCTTTGGTTAAACTATTAATCATATACAGAGTTTTTTTTCAAGAATCAGCATTGATAAAAAAATATCCCGCTTCTTTATTAAAAGTAAAACTAAACGTCATTTTGGCATTTTCCTTACCTTTTTTTAAACATATTAACTTGATTGTCCAAAAAAGCGTAATTTAAGTTACTTCAAATCTCCTTACTTTTAATTTTAACTATTAAAAATTTGATATAGTATTCGTGTCTTACTTTTAGCTTTAACTTTAACCTTTTCATGCACAATGCGACTCCAGTATCCCATAGAATAAAAATCTTCTTTTTAAGTATAAAAAAACTTGTTGAATAAATCAGATAAACTTTGGAAAACCAATACCTGAAAGTGCAAAAATTAGCAGTTTATTTTAATCAGTTTCTGCATTGAAACATGTGAGCCCGATTTTAGTTTTTCGCAAGATTCAACGTTTAGTATTTGAATCAGCATCGCCAAGTAAAAGTGGATGAATGCAGCATCTGTGAAAATTTTGCGATCCATTTTATAAATTCTAAGGGATTCTTTTTATAAATTCTTCCAATGTAAACAGTTTTAATATGTTTTTATCTTGGCTTAGCACTTGCAAGATCAATTGGATCGCAGTGTTTCAAAAATAAAAAGCATCTGCTTTAAATGATATAAAAACTCGTTGAAAAGGAAACTTGGACTTTAAAGGACTCCGTTAAGTAATGTCTTTTATTTGCTTTTAAGGATTACCATGTAGAGGTGTTGTCTTTCAAAAATAAATTAGAGCACAAAAATATGGTTGACTGGATTTGCAGTGAAGTGTTAAAAAGTCTCACGCCTCAACAGGTACTGTGATTTCCTTTTCACTCCAATGATTAATAATGTCTTAATCTAGTTTTATACGGTCTACATCCATAATTCCCTTCTTTTAACGTAATTTAGGAAAAAGATATTTTCAATCAATGCCTGCTGAACTTGAAGTCTGCATCTCTTTCATAAAGCATTTAATTTAAGATGGGGAAAGTTACAAAGTTTCGTTTTGGCGCAAACTGTTCTTCTCAAATTTTTTTATCCTACGATTTATAAACAAAAATTCACATTTGTAATGTTGCTGCTGGCTTCGTTTTTTTCATTTTCAAAATAAATTTGCATTATAATTTTTTCGTTAAAAATCATGCATCAAAATATTTTTTAACATGAAAAAAAGTAATTTACTGTATTAGTCAAACCTGCCTTAGTGACCACCTGTATTTAGCGACCCACTTTAAACACACTTGAAAAAAATAGTGCAATTGTTGCACAGTAAGACTAGTAAAACTGAATTTCTTTTGTGACACATCATATGTTATATAGCAATACTTTGAAAACAATCAATATGACATGGATGAAATCAGCCTTATGATGAATAAAAGCTACAAGTTTTTCGTGTTGATTTCTCATTATCAGCCATTTTTCATATCTTTTCTTCTTGTTGTTTTTCACGTAAGTTTATTGGTTACAAATTTCAATATAATTTTGTTAGATCATGTTTACATAGTAGGTAATATGTCGAAAAAAAGAACATCACCTACTCTTCAACAAAAGTAGGATGTAATTAAACTTCTTGATAGTGGCAGAGCAGCTTATAAAATAGCCGCTGACATGGGTGTAGGTAAAACTCAAATTCAAACATTAAGAAAAAGGAAAGCACAAGTGTTAGAAGATTATTCTAAATCTTTTGTGTCAACAGTTTCAAAAAGAAACAACTATCTCACAGGTAATGAAGAGATAAATTCTCTAACATACAGGGGGTTTATTGACGCTTTGGCTAGAGGCCTTCCAGTCAGTGGACCAATTCTCAAAAACAAAGCTTTGAGCTTTGCTGAAGAACTTGGAAAATCGAATTTTAAAGCTTCAAATGGTTGGCTGGAGAGCTTTATTCGTAGAAACAGCATTCTTTTTGGTAACATGACAAGAGCAGATATTTGCCAATCAACCGTTGAAGAATGGAAATTGAAACTTGAGAACATTTGTGAATGCTATAAGGCGAAAGACATTTTTAATTTAGACGAAACTGGGCTTTTTTTCGAAGACACAACAAAAAAATCTTTTCATTTGAAAGGTAAAAAAAGTTTCGAATTGTTGAATTTGTATAATTTTTGATAGATTTTATGTGAAGAATGTCCAGGTGGAAAACGATCATAGCACTTTGTGCCAGTATGACTGGAGAAAAAATAAAACATTTAGTGATTGCAAAATCAAAGTCTCCTAGATGTTTTTCAAAAGTGAAGTTGAGCATACTATAGAGTAGAGCATATACTATACAGTAGAGTACTAGTTTAATAGAAAAGCTTGGATGACTGGTGAGATTTTGAAAACTCATTACAAAATTTTAATAGGAAAATGAAAGTTGAAAAAAGGAACGTTCTTCTATTCCTTGATAATGCCCCTTGTCATTCCAATCTTAAGCTCAGTAACGTTAAAATTCAAGGGATAATTGAAGTTTAGAAAACGACAAGTAAATGTTTTTTTAATCTACTGAACAATCGCAAATTTTTCTATAGCTTTTCCATATAGTGAGACAAATGGACAGAGATGAATCAAGATGTAATAATGCAAGTTAACCCTTAAAATCAACACAAATATTGGATGTAATTTTATGGTGTAGTGAAGCATGGGAAGAAGTTGAAGAACGCAAAATCAAGAAATGTTTCACAAAGGCCGGATTTCGCAAAGGAAACATTTCTGTGTGGAATCCTGAGATTGAAGAAGAAATACATATTGCAGTGAAAATTTTAAGTAGAGATGTTTTCGAAGCTGAGTATGAAGCTGTTGCCAATATTGATAAAGACTTGTACACATTCGATGTTAAGAATAGCGTCTTTGACTTACCCGCAAAAGAAGCATTGAAAGAGATCAAAAGAGAAAAAGGAGAGTTCTTTGGAAAGTGATGAAGAAACAGAAGAAAGTGGCACATACTCTTTAAAAGAAGCAATAAAAATTGCGGATAAACTAAAAAAGTTTGCTCTTCATCATGTCTTAGGATATGCCATGGCTTAGATATTAGTGTTAGAAAATTTTTAATAAAGTCGTCACTGATTTCTTCTTTAAATTTTCCCCATAGTTCTGTTGGATTTGCAACTTCACAAAAAATAAGCAGAATGGCAAAAAGGTTCCTCAATTGGCTCGGCATATAACTTCGGCAACACTCTGTTAAAATTTCTTCGGCTATGGAAAAGCAATAAAACTTATTTAAAAAAGGAATGACTTGAAAATTGACCTAATTCTTGTTTCATCAAATATTAAAATTAATTTAAAACTGGTATTTTAAAATAAAAATAGAAAAAATTAATTAATTTCTAATAAAAAAATATTTTAACTTTTCTAAAATAAAAATTGACTTCATTGACAAAATTTTAAAAAATGTCAAGCACATTGTTGACTTTTCTTCGCTCCAGTTATTACGTATTTTTTATTTGGATACGATTTTTCGGTAGGAAAAATAGTGATGCTCTAAGAATACGAAATTTCTTTTCGAAATGTATTGTAGGCCATCACTGCTAAAAGTTTTGGAAAGGTATAAAAGCTCTCTGTGTCATGTGCATTTATTAAAAGATGAAAGCAGAGAGCGTACGTAAAGAGTCTCACAGTAAAAGGTTTATGCAGCATTAGAACGTGTTTAATATGATTAGATGATCATAAAATATGTATGGATTTAAAGCTAATTTTCTTATCCAATGCGAAGCAGAACTGATTCTTTTACAAAGAAGTGACGGAGGATAGCAAGCGCAATAATAAGAGTAATCAAAAATGCATGAAGGAAGTACACGGGTGCATTAAATTTTGATTAGAATTTCAAAGCATTCGTGCAAATTTGTTGAATAAAATCAAGGTGGAATTATTCGCAAAAATTCGGTGAAGTTAGGCTGAGATATATAGAAATGATAAGCTACTTCTTATTCAATCTCATATATGAAACCTAGCCCACTCTTTCTCAGATCGATTTAATTATTATTAATAAAGCTCTAGTGAGATGTGTGTGTGTGTGTGTGTGTGTTTAGAAATGCTGATGACAGTCGCTATCATTTCTGATCAAAAGCATAATTATGCTTTGATATTCATTGAAGCTTGAAATGCCTGCAATTTTTCATAGATGTCACCTGTCCGAAATTTTCTGCTTTTTTTGCAATCGTAATTACGTTCCGCTCCTCGCGGTATTCTACACGCTAAACTTTGTGGGGATTGCGTTAAACGCCATAACCTACAACACTAGCCAAAAGGTGAACCGAAGAGCTAGTGGCTATAAAATCTTTAAAGAGATGTCTCTTTTCGCCCTTATTACCAACATTCATTTCATCGTTCTCACTCTCGTTGACTCTTTTCACATTTCGCAGAGATTTTGGCAAGATTTTGGATATTTTTGTTCATTCTACCGCCAGTACTTGGACTTTTTGAATGTGATTAAAATCACTTTTCGCTTTCTCTTGGTCTTTTTTGTGCTGGATTTGTACATCTCAATTGTGCACTGCTTTGTCCTGCTGAAGTGGAGAAGTACTTTTTATTTCAGACACACTACGGCCATTTCTCTCATGCTCTCTATTATTTGTGACATTCCCTTGAAAGTTTCTAATTTTAGATACTTCAAGAAAACAGATGCAACAATCAATTTTATCATGATGAATATTCGCGAAATTTTCATTCTTTACATTCCCATTTTGTGTTTCGCCATTTTTTTGGTCAGAATGGCGTCCATTTTGAGGGAAAGGGTCCTATATAAGAAGACTCAGATTTTTTCCAATAAAAATAAGATTCTAGCAGCGTCTCGAAGAAATACAAAAGTCATTACCCAGCTCTGCCTGTATTTCATCACGTTCATTGTGTTGACCCTTCCAACCCTCTACCAAAGTCTGAAGGGCTCCAAGAACAAAAGTGAGAAGCGGCAGTCAAGTTATGGAATGAGTAGTACTTTCATGGTAAGTGCCATCTTCCTTGAACTAATCAACTATTCTCTCCTTCCCTTCATTTATACTCTTTTGGATTTGAAGTTGAAGAATCAAGTTGCATGCATTTTTCATGCACAACGATGAATATAAACTTTTCAAGTATACTTCTCTTTGAACAAGACTTTTGGGAAGGTGTTTCTTAAAATAAGCTAATCTGCTATTGAACTTTATGATGCATACGAATGAAAGTTTTTAAAATATAATTATTTATTTGACGTTGAACTTTTTACACTGATCAAAATATAGCAATACAGCGAATTTAAATTTTTTTGTTGTCGCTATTACATCCAAAGGAAGAATATTCCTAAGAATCTAAAGGTTTTGCACCGTTTGGGTCGGACTAAGAGCAAAGAAGGCTTGATCCACAATTGAACCCAAGATCTTGTGGTATTGAAAGCTTATCACCTTACTCATTCCGCCATACATGCAGAAAGTTATAATCTAAAATTAAAAATTTATTATTTTTCAAAATTAGAAAAACTTAAATGGGTTTTTTCTATATTATATTTTTATACGCTAAAAAACAAAACAAAAATGTGCTAAAAAATAATTTGTCGTTAATAGAAAATAAAAATGGTTTAGTTGAGATTTTCAGTGTTATGATCAAGGGCGCACATCCTCAAAATTATTGGGAGCGGCATTTTTTTGCAATTTTCAAAATTACTGGTCTGGAAATACCACATGAGACCAAATATTCAAGCAATCCTTTAAAATAGAGTGTATTCAGCGCATACCTAAATTTATAAGACTACTTTATATTTTTTTTTACAAAATTGATGAAATTTAACAACTATACTTCCAGCAAAAATCAACATTTGATTCCTAATAGCTGTATCTATACTGAATTATAACAATACGATATATAACATGCTAATTTTTATTATATATATTTCCCTTCTGCTTTTAATAAAACTTTGAAACGTTGACCCTTTCATCTAAGTTATGGTCATAACCATCAAAAAATTGTGATTTACAAATTAAAACGAAAAAATGAATTCATTTTATGACAATATGCTTATACTAAGAATATAAAGCAAATAAAATCACAATATGGAAAAATTATTGATAGCATTGACTTTGCTTACTTTTCTAGAGATAGGCCTCCTAGCTGAAATAAGGAAGCCAATTTACAATTAAAAAAATCACTCTTTGGCATGAGAAAAGAAGATAAGAAATATAAAGCATTATAAAATCTAAAATGTTAACATGATAGAAAGAACAGATGTAGATAGAATAGCTCATAAACACAAGAGAAGAGTTGTTATAAGTAGTATTTGATACTTTAATATTAGACCAAGCCAGTATGTAAACATATAAAGTAGTGCCCCAATTGGCCCAACTGTCCCGTATCAAGGGATCGTGGCGCCCCAGGGCAAAAGTCTGAAATGGAGCCCCTCACCCCTTGCTCTTTCATTTCTCACTCATCCCCACCCCATTCTGGCTTAAAAAGTAATGCTCACATTTTTATTAAGGCGCGTAATTCAGATATATACTGACTGAGTCGAAGACAGTCTCCATTAGATGTTCATTTTTCGTGTTTTAGCAGCAGCAAAATTATCGATGACTTCGTCAAATCAACACAATCGAGAACTCCTTTCTCAATGCTCATAAAAGCTTTACTTTGGTGGCGGGCTTGCCCCATAGTACATAGAGAACTTTTAGAAAATTAATGGAGGTGGGGGTAGGGCGAAGGTTAAATTTGCCCCCCCCCACCCTGGAGTCCTTGCTGCTAGGGCAACATAGAACCTGGGAGTTTATCCCATCTACATTTTCTTGGTGGAAACCTTGGAAGGGGAATTTTTTTACATCCCCAAGCCGCACCCCCTAAGGTTGTTGACTGGGCAATGAAATGGCGCCCATAGATGTGGCTCCCCGCGGCTATTCCCCTCCCCCTTGATACGGCCCTGGGCCCAACCAAATAAATAGTATATGAAGTTTGAAACTTTTTTTTATTTATATTTAATTTTATATATCTTCTATATTAAATATTGTACTCCAAGCAAGCCCTTACTCTTTTGCTCTCTCTACCCCCAACCATCCTTAAACCACCCCATACCAAACAAATTCTCTCAATTACTTACACAAATCAAACATAGGATAAACAACAACCACCACATAGTTATATCCTTCGACTTAACTCCAAGATCCTACCTCTGTGACATAAAACAATATACACGGGGCTCACTCACAATCAATCTCACAATCAATAGCCGATATCGATAAATTCCCAACTTTCTGACTACTGCAGCTAAACAATATCTACCAATCACACAATGATTTAAACGACAAGTATAATTCACAACTGGAGCATATCAGACATACCATACTTTTCAAATCAACTTCACCACTAATCTCTTAAAAATCCCTAATCCTAATTATGACAAACAAATATTTTGGTCAGCATTCTATAATAATCTTAAATCTAAACTAGACAGCATCACCCTTACCACGGACACAACAAGTAATATCGAACTTTCTACTCTTCAACTTAACAAACCAGCGCAGCAAGCATTTCCTACAAACCTACTTCATAAAAGATAACACGCTCATTTTTGGAATCGTACCTTAAGTAAATCTCTAAAAAATCTAAGGAAAACTAAGTCTTATAGTAACATTCCACATTATTTTTTACTGAAAACTCAATATTAGATAGAAATCAAGAAAGCTAAAAAAACAAGTTTAAAAATATCTTACGATGATCTCTAAAAAAAGATTAGCATCAGAAATATAAGATTCTGTACTCATTCAATTTGAAGCTTTACTTTGCCAACAAGAACTTGCTTTGATCAAAAGAGATCCTTTGCAGATTTTGTTTTTGAAACAAATTGTGAACCAAATTCTAAGTATTGGAGAGGTGTTCATTATGGCTCTGAGCATCTTTCTTTCTTAGCTAATGTTGTGCGAGAAGAGGCATTTAAAGACACAATTGGAAAATTTACATTGTTATTTTAGATACTTCAAATGTTATATCTTTGAATAAAACGCTATGCGTTTTGATTAACACCCGTGTACAAGGTAGTCAATTTCTTGGTATTGTTGAAATTGAGTCTGGAACAGGTCTAAACTATGCGAATGCTATTTGTTATGTAAACATGGCTTTGATTTCTCTCAATGTATTGGCGTTCGTTCTGATGGAGCAAGTGCAATGGTAGGAAAAAATATTGGAATGTTGAAAATCTTCTCTTAAATGGTAAGATTAAAAAGAAGGCTTGAATGTGAAAAACCTGTTTTATTTCATATCATTGCACATCTCATCGTCTTGCACTTGCTTTAGATGATGTTTATAGTGATCCGAGAGTTAAAGAATTTCTATATCTTTAACTATTATATTTTTTCTATTATATCTTATAACTTTTTTTCTAGAAGGAGTAGCAATAGAAGTGAATACCGAAAACTATGTAAAGTTTGGAGAAAACAAGATAAAATTGGAACTAGATAGATCGGAAGATAGCGCTGTATTGATGTCCTCAATCAATGCCAAGAACAAGTACTTGCTTTCATCAATTCAAATCCTCGACTTAAAAATACTAATGAAGGTATTTTAGTTCAAACTTTTTTTGATAATAATAGATCAAAATTATTTGACGATTTACGTCGTATATTAAAGATGTTTGCTGGACTTAATAAGCAAGCTCAGATAGAAGACACAACTGTTTGGAGGTGCTTTACAGCAATTGAAAAAGCTCGTAATAAGTTGGAGTTCTATTAAAACTTAAGTTTTGAAGGTAAAGAATTGAGAAAAGTTTTTTTAGAGCACCTTTGTAAAAGATTACCTTATTCATCTGCAGCAGTTTTTAAATCTTTTGATTTTAGTCTTCTTCCTATAAACAGTAAAAGATTTCCTAAAAAAGAAGTAAAATTTTCAATCAAAAACGTCGTAGCGACATGTTCCAATTTTTTCGATAAAGATAAAAATAGAGTAAGCATATGTAAAAAATTGTACCGAGATTTTCGCTTTCTTGAAAATTATGTTATAAGAGAGAAGATAACCTGTATTAAGCACGCCACCGAACAAACAGAAATAGGAAAAGATCTTAAAACTTTGATAGACATAGTGACATATATTCCTGCATCTTCATCTGGAGCTGAGCGTGTATTTCCATGTCAAAATAGAGTTAAATCAAAACGTCGTGCATGTTTGAAAATTAAGACTAGATGAACTGCTAGCTGTACGTCTACTGTCAAATCCAAATCAAATTTATTCAAATGGAAATCTAGAGGCTGCTTTCGAGCTTTGATGGGCGGAAAAATGAGTGCTATCAATCATCCGGGCAATCAAGTGCACGAAAAACTTTCCTTGATGTCTTATCAGATAAAGAAAAATCAGATAAAAACTTTTTTGAGAGAAGTGATTCAGATTTCAATTCCATTTCTCCTATTGATGAAGAGGAGATTGATTTTTTTAAGGTGAAGAAAGAAAACTGGCCTAACTTAGAACACAAGAAGAAGAAGAAGAAGAATTTATTTGAAATCGGGAAAAAAAAAATATTATCGATGAATGAATATTGTTTGTAATAAAGAGCAACCATTAGGAATAAATAAATATTTATATAACAATTGCACCGAAGGCTAAAGCCGCTGTGTGATGTAAAGTTATATAACGTATATGAGGAAAATAAGGAGCGGAAAAAAAAAATAAATTAAACACATAAAAAAGGTTACAAAGACATCATTCTCAAGCACTCATTAATTAAAATATAATGAATCAATATAAAGAGGTGAAAGTAAGAATCGAAATTAAGCATGTAAAAAAAAAAATGATAAGAATAAACCTAAATTAGCACAGAATAAAAATAAATGAAAAAAAGACAAATATAAGAAGGAAGACACGCACATTACTAAAAAAAAAAAAATTAAATTAAAGTTGATGGAAGTTTAGACAAACATAGCAGTTCACATTAGAACATGTATAATCATAATATTGAATAAAAAACTTTCTAGAAAATATTTACAAGACTGAATATGGGTAAATTGTTGAAAATGAATACAAAGAAAGTGATTCCAGAATTTACAAGCCCTGAATCTTAGACAACCATGCGATTTATGGAAATTGTATCTCGGAACGAAAAGATGGTTACTATTCCTCAAAGAAAAATTTTCTCTATCGGAATTAAATCGAAACCAGGATGAAAATAGAGAGGTAGATTATCGTTCAAAGCATGAAAAAGAAAAATTGCTAAACGAAGTTTATACAAATCATTAAATTTCAAAAGATTATTTTGGAAAAAAAGCATGTTAGTATGAGAAAGGTAAGGCTTGTTAAAAACTATTCTAAGAATTTTCTTTTGAGATAGATAAAAAGCATCATTAACAGCATGGCCCCAATTAATAACACTGTACAATAAATGAGGCAAAAATAACGCTTTATAGAGTAACAATTTGGTATTAATAGGAATGAGAGTTTTATATTGGCGAATAACGCCAGTAACAGAGTTCAACTTAGCTAAAACGTATTTACAATGAGCTTTCCAATTAAGTCTTCTATCAATTAAAATGCCAAGAAAATTATATTCATTTACAAACTCAAAACCAATGTTGAGAGGTTGTAATTAAGCGATTGAGAAAAAGAGATTGCTTTGCATTTGTTGAGATTAATTTTAAAGCAGTTATATTCAAACCATTTATATAAAGCAGAGATATTATTACCTAAGTTAGGATCATCTAGAGAAACTAGTATGGAGATATCATCAGCATAAAGATACATGCTGGTAAACAAATTTATACGGAAGATATCATTAATATAAATTAAAAGAAGGGGACCCAAGATAGAGCCTTGTGGAACACCACACAGAATTTTAGCAAGCCTGAATAAGCATCATTAATAAAAGTACATTGAAATCTATTTGAAAAATACCTGGTAATTAGAGATATTGCAGTAGAAGAAAAGCCATATATTTTTAATTTTTCAGTGAGTATTGAATGCGATATTGAGTCAAAGGCTCTCGTTAAATCAATAAATAACGCAGCAACATTTGTACCATTATCGATACAACTATAAATATCATTGAGGAAAACTGAATGCAAAAGTTGGGTGGAATGACTATGTCGAAAACCAAATTGATTTGAATCTATAAGGTTATTAGAGAAAAAATAACTATATATCTGTTTATATAGAAGCTTTTCAAACACTTTGCCAATAGAAGGTATTAAAGATATTGGCCTATAGTTATTCACTAATAATCTATTACCTTTTTTAAAAATAGGTACAATTTTAAAAATTTTGAAGATATCAGGAAAAACGTTAAATTCCAGGCAGGCGTTAAAACCTATTAGAAGAACTCTGGAAATAAAAGGAAAGATAGATTTCAAAATATCGATTGAAATACCAAAAAAGTCTTTCGAATTATTACTTTTGAGTTCAAAAATAACATTAAAAATATCTTCAGCTGAAAATTTTGAAAAACTAAACGTACATTCAGTAGATCTTAAGTAAGTAAGAAAACTATTGGAAGAAAGATCAGGTTCAGGAAGTGCAAAATGAGAATTAAAAGACTCAGCTATTAATTTATTGTTACTAACAATTACATCACCAATTTTCAGAACAACAGAGTTGTTTATATTAGATTTAGAGAGCATGTTTAATTTACACCAAGTATCCTTCGTGGATTTACAATTAAAATAACTACGAAAATATTCATTTTTCTTAAACTTAATTAATAGTTTGATTTTATTTCTGTAATAGAGAAACTTGTTTCTAATAGATGAATTACTTCTATCTTTAAGATAAAAAATGTAAAGCTTATCCCTGCGTTTAATCAAATCAAGTATGTAAGAGGACATCCAAGGTTTAGATGGAGTATTATACTTGTCTTTACGAAAAACAACTTTAGTATTAATGGTAATCTCATATTGCAGAATATTTAATAATTCATAAAAAAGAAAATTAGGAGAGTAAAATAGGGTTTCAACAAGTTAAAAAAGTCATAATTACTAATACTAGCCTTAAACGTCGAACGATCAAAACTTTTGAGAGGATGTTTTACGTAATCATATTCAAGGGGTAAAGATAAAAAAATAGGAAAGTTATCAGATAACGAGGAATCCAAGACATAAGAATAATAAGAAACATTACGACTAATTAAAAAATTATCAATGAGGGTATTGAACTGCAACCTAGTAGTAGAAGAGACAGTAAATTTCAGAGAAAAGGAAAAAATTAATTGAAGAAAATCACTAACAACAGATGCGGTATTTAATTTAAAAAAATTAATATTAAAATCACCTGATAAAATGTGGACAAAGTTAGATTTAAGTTTGCTCAAATAAAGCTCAAAGTCAATCAAAAAACCAGATAGAGAAGTTTTACTATTATTAGGGGTTCTATAAATATTATGAATCATAATATTTTTATTATTTTTAACACAAATTACAATAGAAAAATGTTCAAAGTAAATGGATGAAAAGTTATCAGTAACAAATGAATACACTACAGAATTGTGTACATAAAAGGATAATCCGCTGTGTGTAGAAAGATAGCAAGGCTTAGCTATAGAACAATAACTACTTAAATTGAATGAACATGAATTAGGACACAACCAAGTTTCTTGTAGACACAACACAGAAAGTAGATGCTTATTATGATTATTTATATTAGAAACTAAAAAACATAGCTCATCAAATTTAGCATTCAGTGACTGACAGTTCAAACTAAGGATATTAAAATTGAAATGAAACTCAGGAAGATCACCAGAAAGAACAGCTATGGAAGATTTTAAGTCAGAATGGTCTGAAAATTCACCTAGAGAAAACATATCAAAAAAATCCTTCGTATTTGACACTTCTAAACAATCATTAGTAGATGAGAACAAAGTATTCATGAAGAACAACACAAAGAAGTAGATGATTTGTCTGAAGACTGGTAATTGTATTAAATACAAAGTAATTATGTATTTAAGATTTTAAAATCAATAAACTATTTTGAAATATAAGATTTCATTTACACATCTTTCATTTATGCTTAAATATGATTAATTTCTAGAACTATTTTAACCCTATTAGTGCTGGGGGGCGTAAAACGCCCCCCCCCCCTCCTTCACTAAAAAATTAATTGAAAATTGGCTGAATCATATCCCTTCAAATTTTTGACTTTTCCTAAAGCTAGCTGCATCTTTTGAAACCATTTTTATAGTAGTTGAATGACCCCTTCATGTCCAAAACTGTCAATCAAAATAAAAAATTAAAATTTATCAGCAAAATTTTGACATTATCTGTACTTAACCTTATAACTTAGGATCTATATTATATAATACCCTGAAAATTTATAATTATATACAGTTTGGAACGCATAACACTTTATATATTTAATTTTTTCAATAATCATGGCTACTTTTTAGAAAATGTCAATCAAAATTTTGATTGATCAAAAATATATCTAATAAAATATACCTTCAAATTTTACATAAAATATATGTTTTTATACCAAATCGGTCATGCTGTTTTCATTTCTGGACTCAATTTTTAGATTTAGGATTTGAAAATACCTATAAGTATTAATCAAATTTGCGGTTTACTTCTGAAAATTGTCTCCAAAAACATTCCTTTACATTTTACATAAAATATATGTGTTATACTAAATCGGCCATGTTGGTTTCATTTCTGGACTCATTTTTTTACGTTTAGGATCTGAAAATACCTATAAGTGTTAATCAAATTTGCGGTTTACTTCTAAAAATTATCTCCAAATTCATTCAAATTTTACAATAAAATATATGTGTTATACTAAATAGGCCATGCTAGTTTCATTTCTGGAGTCATTTTTTACGTTTAGGATGTGAAAATACCTATAAGTGTTAATTAAATTTGCGGTTTACTTCTAAAAATTGTCTCCAAAAACATTCCTTCAAATTTTACAATAAAATATATGTTTTATACCAAATCAACCATATTGTTTTGATTTCTGAACTCATTTTTCACATTTAGAGGTTTTAAAATATCAGTCAAAATTTGCGGTTTACTTCTAAAAGCTATCTCCAAAAATATTCTCTCAGTTTTAAATGAAATATTTGTTTTTATACCAAATCAATCATGCTGTTTTCATTTCTGAACTCATTTTTTTACATTTAGGATGTGAAAATACCTATAAGTGTTAATCAAATTTGCGGTTTACTTTTAAAAATTGTCTCCAAAAATATTCATTCAAATTTTACAATTAGATATATGTTTTTATACCAAATCAACCATGCTAGTTTCATTTATGGACTCAATTTTTGCAGTTAGAATTAAAAATACATATAAGTATCAATTAAATTTGCGTTTAGTTCTAAAATTTGTTTTTATAGCAAATAGATCATGATGGTTTCATTTCTGAAGACAGTTTTCGCATTTAGAGGTTTTACTGCTAGTGTCAATCATATTTGCGGTTTATGTCTCAAAACTATATCCCAAAATATTCTCTCTAATTTTAAATGAAATATGTGTTTTTATACCAATTCGACCATGATAATTTTTATTTCTGAAATCATTTTTTGCATTTAGAGGTTTTAAATGTCTGAAAGTGTCAATCAAATTTTCGATTTACGTCTAATGTCTACAGAAATATTTTTTAAATTTAAATAAAATATCTCTTTATATGCCAAATGGAAGATGCTGGTTTCATTTTTGGACTCAGGTTTGGCATTTATGGTTTTAAAATATCTGAAAGCTTGAATCAGATTTGCGGTTTACTTCTAGATATTGTCTTCAAAAATATTTTGACTGTGAAAAAGAAGTTCCTCTTTTACAAATGAAAAATATTTAAATCTATAGCTTATAATCTAGGATTACAGTTAACATTTAGCTAAGATGGGAAGGAAATCTGAAAATTTAGAATAGGTCAGATTTATCAAAAATGGCACAGATGCCAATATGTGAGAATTTAGTCACTATCAAGATATTTTTAATTTAAATTGAATTTGTCCATCTTTTTCCTTTTGTGTCAAAGAGATAATTTTTTAGATGAAGAACGTTGACAACGTTTTGTAATTGAACAATCAACATCACGAATGATTCCTCAGAAAAAACCTTTGAAATGAGATTGGTTGACAAATATTCAGGCCTGAAAGGAAAAAAGTAATTTTATCCTTATAAAAAAATTTTCGAACACACATTGAAGAATATAAATTTCTAGTGAAAAAAGAGCTACCAAGAAAGGATCATCATAGAATGAATACCAAAATTACATACTGTAAATTATAATATGACGTAGAGACTACGAGCCGATAACGAATTTGTAGCCAAAAAGATGGAGGTCCTATCGAGTTACATAAGTTACTGTAGAATGAAATATTTTGAGTGAATTAAACACCTAAAGTTGGTTTATTAAATAAATTAAGAAAATAATTACCAGAGAAATACTGTAAGTAGAAGTTATTTTTATGTTTATATATTTGACATTGATTTACAGGTTTAATCGATTTTTTGACAGGTTTTATTGATTTCATAAAAAATGAACATCACCATTAAATTCTGCATACTTGAAATGTATAAAAACTTTAAAAGAATTAAAATTTTAATTTCGACATGGGCTGTCATATTTAAATTATTTTGTCAGGTTTGACTAATATTTATAAAAAAAAAAAGGAATATAACCAGTAAACACAGCCTACTTGAAAATGGGTATATGTGTGTAAAAAGCCATACACGGTAAACTTCATAACCTCCCTATATTTTCTATTAAACGTAATTCTCTAATTTAAAAAACCGTGTCTGATCCTTTCTTTTTGGGATAAATCAATTTTTTGACAGTTTTGATTGATTTTTATAAAAAATGAATATCACCACTGAATTACGCATGCTTAAAAATGGGTATATATGTGTAAAAAACTTTATATTATTACTTAGATAAAAAGTTTCTTTTTAAGATGAGCTGTCATATATAAATCAATGCTTTGATAACTTTAATTGATTTTTATAAAAAAAATGAATATCACCGCTGAATTCAGCATATTTGAAAATGGGTATACATGTGTAAAAAACTTTATATACTTATTTAGATAAAAAGTTCCTTTTTGAGATGAGCTGTCACATTTAGATCAATTTTTGACAGGTTTGATTGATTTTCATAAAAAATTAATATCACCAATGAATTCAGCATATTTGAAAATGAGTATACATGTGTAAAAAACTTTATATACTTATTTAGATAAAAAGTTCCTTTTTGAGATGAGCTGTCAAATATAAATCAATTTTTTGACAGGTTTGATTGATTTTGATAAAAAAAAATGGACATCACCACTGAATTCAGCATAGTTGAAATATATATGTAACATTAAAAATATTTATAAAAACTTATTAATATCTGAGAAAAATAGGGGGGCACTTTACGCCCGCCAACACTTGAGCGAACAAATTTTGCCCAGCACTAATAGGGTTAAGATGTCCTCAGACTTGAATCTAAAATGTACACTTCACCTTAAAAATATTTTACGAAACTCTCACCAACCCTATTCTCTCTCAGAAAAGACATCTCGTATAAGTGGGGTTTTCATCCAAAAATCCCAAAGTACATCTACAAATCTATCATACTTCCAGTCATACAATATTGCTCACTCGCCTGGGGAAGTTCACTCAAATTCCAGAACTCACTAACCCATCTCAACAAAATACATCGCTTATGTTTACTCCCAATGACAAACGCATTTCACACTACTTTTACATTAAAACTTGAGCTGCTTACACACACATCACCGCTACACCTAAACCTAAAGAAAAACATGATTAAAAATACCTTTCACTCTGCACCAGCACCGCGTAACTTCACGTATCTTTACTCAGCTCACACCTCCTCTTCAATCACCTTTTTGAGCAATATATGGCACAACTTACTCACTACCAAGTTTTACCACAACTACACCCATACTCCCTAGTTCACCCTTCAAAAGCCACCCCCATACACAACTCATATATGCCATCACAAATTCTTAGCACTCAACTCTATCAAACACCAACGAATTTCAAATGCGCATTACCAACTCTCAGTTTTTACAAATGCATACAGACAATAACACCTCCGCATATGAAACTGAAGCCCTAGCACCACTCAAAAAATCATGCAACCACATTATTGATAACCTAATCATCTTTACATACAAATTCAAGCATATAATATTGTTCACAGACTCATAAATCATAATCAACGACCTACAGCTCAACAGAAAATCCCTCTTTCAAGACTAAGCCTAGCCAAAAAATTAATTAACCTTAGCAATCATATCTCAATTATACTGTTCTGGTGTCCTGCCTATTCCTCCTCTTTTGAAAATTTTTGGTAGACCTCTTATCCAATTCCACATCCCTAACATCACAACATCTCTTAAACCAACGCTTCCTTTATCCACCTATGAAACATCCATAAATAAATCAATTACAAATGAATGTCTTTACTCAAACCATATACCTGCCCCCTTATCCAAATTTGCACTAAATAAAAACATTTCTCTTCCTCGCAAAATAATAAGATGCTTCACCTCACATTGCCCTTGTTATGCGTACTTCTATCATTTTAATTTGCACTCTAACTTTTTTTGCAGATTTGCCTGCCCTCATATTGAAAATTCAATCCACATTACTCTTTACTGAGTCATCTGAACGAACTAAGTTCATTGAAAAAATATTTACCTTTTAAAGATCTTCCCTCATCTCTACTAAACTTCCTATCATACCCCATCAACACATCTTTCTTCCTATAGATATAATAGAACCATTCCCCTCTACCCACCAGCACTTAACTCCACACTTATCAAACAACATCCAAACATATGCATAACCATACACAAGCAAGCTAGATCATACCTTTCACCTCCTCACTAAAGATTTTTTACTTCTATTTTAGATCATAAACCCACTTCCCATCCATACTAATCCCCAAGTTAGGAAATGATGCAAGCATATCAACCTTCGTTTGAGAGAGCTTAGATATCTTCTACCTATCTACCTCCTACCCATTAATTATTTTAGTATAGAAATACTAAATATTTTTTTACTGCCAATAAATCCATTGAAACACAGTGACCTAGTGAAAAATAAAAAAATGCGATGAGACATTTTTTCAAAAAAATAAAAATCTCTAAGTTCTCGGAATCTTAAAAGTCAACAAAATTTTTATTAAAAAATGTCAAGCCTCAGTCATTTTCGCGAAAAAAATTTCAACACTTCATGAATGCAGATAGATTTATAAGGCCTTTAAATTTTTGGAGAATAAAAATGGGTGCACCTAACAAAAATGTAGGGACACTGCACCATAGGCCCGTTCCTAGCTACGCCACTATTGCAACTAGATTTCTCTTAAAATTTAAAATTTCTTTTAAAAAAAATTTTAAAATTTTCTTTAAAATAATTAGTTTTTTTAAATATCAACTTTTAATCTTTTGCAATGATTTTTAATCTTTTACATTTTTTCCTGGGCATTTTTTCTGGGGGCATTTTTACCTGCAACCATCGAATATACACTAGTTTAAAAAAATCCAAAATTGTTAGGGGTAGAATAGGCTTTTCATTTGAAAAATGAAGTAGTCTACCAGGCACATTACAGGAATTGATGAAAGGATATTTGATTCATAGAGAAAACAAATAACTGAATGTTGGATAGTTTTATATGAGTGAATGTAGTCTAAAGGCAAAGAGTCTACTAGACACCCTGCGATGTTTATATGAAAAAATGTGATTGATTCAGGGGCAAGGGTATAAAATGAAGTTATAATTGTGCAAACAAAAATAAAACAAAAAATTAAGATCGCATTATTTAATTTTACTCAGCATCATTTAAAAATAGTTTAAAAGCTAAATTGATACAAGCTACAAAAATCTACAAAAAGTAAAATAACTTTTAACATTTTGCAATGATTTGCCTTTTATAATAACTTTTAAGGAAAAAAAGCCCATCAGAAAAAGTTATAGAGCTTCAATAAAAACTAAAAAATTTTACAGCATAACTTAATTTTCTGAAAATTAATTTGACGTATCCATTACAACGTACTCTATGGGTGGCATGGCAGGTTGGTTGAGATGATGGAATTAGCATGAAAGACTCTGGGTTCGATTCCTCATTGATACCAATTTGTTCATAGTTCGACATAAGCGGTACATCATTGCCTTGTCAATGAAAACACACCCATTACCTTACTTTTACTCAAAATTAAAAAATTTGCTACATAATTAACATAAGAGAGAAAGGAGAAAAAATAAACTAATAAAGCAATTTTCACTATTTTAAAATGAAACTGTCTGTTCTCAGAATAATTTCAAAATAATAGGAGGCATAAAAATGAGATAGTTTATCGGCACTTTATTTGATATTTTCAAGTATTTAGAAGCAGCAAAAGCCAACGTTGAAGTAGCTAATAACCCTTATAGGGTGATTTGGTAACGCTTGTATTTTTTACATTTTGTAAGGAATCATATATACAAAATGATAGTGATGTATACAAAAATGATTGTTTAATCACTTTTTATAAAATTACTTAAGTCTATTCCCAGATACTCCCGAACTTGGGGAAAAGATGCAATTACAGTTACAATACCTATTAAGTAAGAAGTTTTTCTCACCAGCTACCTGGAGGATGGTTTTCTCGTCCGTGCTCTCTGGAGAGGTGGATCAGGAGCCAGTCGAAGAATCGCTACCCGCGGAAAACGACTCGGGCAATGGGGATAGTGACAATGATGATTCCGATGGCGGCAATAACAGTTTCCTGGAGGAGATGGAGTCGCCATCGGATTTCTCGATTAGAGAGGTCACGAAGAAATTTCTGGATAGCGTCCCTAAACTTACTCCGTTCAGCTCACAAGTGAACTTTTCCTGTATCCATTCGAAATGGATGTCTCCTCCGAACCTCAAATCTTCTAAAGTAAGGAAGATTCTTGTAAACGGGTATGCACCCACTATCATTTCTTCCATGCCATATGGATCCTTCTCCAGATTTACCAAACTCCCAAGGCACCAAAAGAGGTGCATCGAGGAGACGATAATTCCTAAACTTCTGGAGAACGAGGTGATCAAAGAAACAAAGACGGCAAGAATAATATCTCCAGTTTTTTGCGTCCCAAAAAACGGAGATAGCGTGCGCTTCGTGCAAAATTTCTCATTTACCAGAGAACTTTTCAAGCATGAAGAATGCAAATTGTCAGCGCCGTTAAAGTTATCCCAAATCCCAGAAGAATTCAAATTCGCCATAAAGTTCGATTTTTCTTCTGCATTCTATGGGATCAAGCTACACCCAGCCTACCAGGACCTATTTTGTTTTAGAGCTAAGGGTACTACCTTTAAATTTTTAGTTCTCCCTATGGGAGCAAACTTCAGTCCTGGAGTTCTGCAATTGGTCCTGTCAAAGATCGTCGCCGCATTCAAAGAAACACAAGAAGTCGAAAGTATTAAAACTTTGCTATACCTAGACGACTTGCTGATTCTGGGGAAATCCAAAGAAGCTCTCCTCAAGACAGGCGCCGAGTTTGTACAATTCTGTACGGACAACGGTATGGCCCTCAACATGGAAAAGTCATTCATCTCCCCAAAGAAGGTATTCACGTTTCTCGGTGTCGTCGTCAACCTGCAAGACAGATACCTAAAGCTAAAGACCACGACAAAGGCAAAACTCAAAGCAGCCCTAACACTATTGGCAGGAGCATCATTCGAAAGTAACCCTCCTGCAAAGCCTCTCCAAAGAATCCTGGGATACATCCAATACTTTCTTGGATGTGTCCCTAGGAAATTCCGAAAATACTCGCCTCTTTTTAAAGTTCTAAAAGGAGAACCACTTCCAAGAAGAGTATGGCTGGAGGCATGGAAGGAGATTAAAAGATCAATCCCTATCATAGCTAGAAAGGACAACTCTGTCCCGATCTTCATGGATGCGACTCTGGAAAAGATTGCCATCGTTGGTCCTAATGGAGTCCTGAAATTTCCAGCAATTTCTTCCTCATCTATCAACACCAATGAACTGGTTGCGCTTCTCCTGGCAGCTACGCAATACCCGGAAAATTCCACCTTCTTCTCGGATAGTCTAGTGGCAGCTCAAGTCGCGATCAATAACGGCTCCGAATCCAGGAATCTCCACAGCATCATACAGAAGTTCGAACACAAGTTCCCTCTCCTTCTCAAAAGAGTCCAGCACAACACGCAATATATCCCTTCGAGTCTAAATCCAGCAGATAAGCCTTCAAGAACCAGCTAAGGGGCAAGAGGGGATCATACAGGACTATATAAGGCGGCGCACGCCCCTTATCGCTAGTCTTTTTTGATTTACCCACCCTGAATCCCACCCAACACTCATCCACTGGAGCTCATCAATTTCTCTTCAAATTTCGCAAAATTATACTATTGTGTGTGTTTTCTTATTTCTTTTAAATAAAGTTTTAAAATCGCCTAGCAAACCAAGAGCAATATGCTCGCTAGAGCCAAAAAAATTTTTTTTCAATTCTCCTTTGCGCAATTTCTTGGGGCGAGTAAGCCGCTAGTACTTCTGGGTGATCGTAGTCTTGCGACGCGTATCCCAAAATAGCTGATCTATTGCGCAGCACAGCTTCTTTCGATTCTAGGTGCTCCGGGACTTTCGGGAACACTTTTGCTAATTGTGTTGTAATGCTTTCGAGCAGTTCTTCCACATTATCTAGCCTGTCCGTGATCTCTTCAGAGGCTTTAGCAGAGAACGACGCTTGGGATTTGTTCTTGGTAGTGCTCATCAGGGGCGTGGCGACAGATAGTGTGACAGAGAAAGGTTAGCAACAATTTAGAAAATCAAAAAAGACTTTCTCGAGTTTGAGCGAGGCGCATCAAACAACCTATAAACTAAGAACACAAAATTATAAAAAAAATAATTAAAAAATAATAAATCATTTCGTTTTTTTGACTATTTCTCTGTCTACAAATAAAATTCTGACAGCTGTCATTAGATCAAGTACATTTTTAATAACTGAAACATTTTGTTTCGATATTATATTTTTATTATAATAATCAACAAATTTTCGTAAAAAAAATGATTTAATTAATTATGTACATTGTTATCTACAAAATTTAACAATCGAAGATTATAAAAAAAATAGGAAATTTTGGCTTTTAAACTAAATAGTTAGTCAAAATATTCATTCCCAAATAGCTATTGTTGAAAAAAATTTCTCGACTTGAAAAAATTAGTTTTCAAATTTAACAAACGTACTAATAAAGATTAAAAGTGACCTTTGTTGAAAAAAATGTTTAACGCTAGTTTGACAATATTCATTGATATAAAATTGTAACGATTGATAACTTTATTTTTCTATCATTTAAAAACATAAACAAATTTTCATTTTTGCAAAATGTTTGGTGTATTAAGTTATGTTAAAATTAAAAATTCTAAAATAAAATATGAAAACTTCTAATTCTGAAAGCCAATGGGTTAATTAATGTCAAAACATGAAGCTAGTTCTGGTGAGAATTGTTGGGACTAAATTTATACCAAAAACCTCTGTGATTAATTTGAATAGCTGAACTATGGTATCACTAAAAAAGGTTCTGAAAATATTGAACTTATATTCCGCTAAAAACTAGTTTCTAATGAAATAAAAAAAAATTTCACCCCCTCCCGGATGTGCCCACCTGCTCCCCTACCTTAAATTAACTTACCTATTTTAGACGTTTCTCCATTAATACTACTTTCTATTTCCCCTTTATCCAGCAATTCGTACAAGCATACCAACAAACGTTGTAAAGTGCTTAGTTATCTCCTACCTACCACCGTTCCCCTTATTAAAATTTTTTTAAATACTCCTAATTTAATTACCGACTACACTACTGTTTAGAAAGTGGTTGAAATCAATCTATATATCTACCTCTGTAAAATGTCAATTCTTTTTATCAAGAAGGCACAATTCTGTCACTTTTATCCAACTAATAGGGAAGAAAGTTTGATCATGGAAAACCATTTGGTATTCAACTATAGCTGAAACTTGCTCTTAGCACTTTCGGTCAAAAGCCTTTTTTAAAGCGTTTTTGGTAAATTTTCGCGTTAAACGCTAAAAAAAGAAATTATCAGTAGCGTTTTTCAAAATTTAAACTCCATGCAAACATATCTTCTCGTAAAAAAAATTTTCAGTAAAAATAAATAAAATATTTGAAATAAACATATCTAACTCTATTATTTCTCTTAAACTTTTTATACAATATTTTATATAATACGGCAAAGTTGGCTCTTAATTTCTTTATAAACATTTGAGCTGAAAATTTAATTTAGATATCTATTTGTATAACAATACCAAACGAAATCAATACTTCAAACAGTTGTAGCATAACAATTTTTATTATATCTGAACGACCAAACTTTTCCATTTTGATTTCCATAAATGTTATAAGTAAGTAATGATTACTATAAATTTTAATTATACCGAGCGCTAAGGTTTTATTATTTTTATATAAACGGTAGTTTTTTTACAATAAAATTTTATAAATGAAAAGGCAGTAAAATTTACAAAAAATACGGCCTCTAACAACACGGCGATTTTCATGAAAATATATTTAACGTATTTTTGCTGCATCTAAAGTGTTTATGAAAGAAAAAATTACTAGTACGCATTTTCATTATTGCTATATTTTTCTTTTTTCTACAAATGTGGCCCATTTTCAATCTTATAGCGTTGGAGATGGACCAAACTAGAACCTAATTAAGGGGCATTTGCACCTCCAGAAAATTATTGTCTCTTCTTGCCAAAATAAAATAAAAATATGATATATTTAGATATAAAATCAAAATTCTTTCTCCAAAAGAATTTAAATGCCCACCCAAAATAATGACAGTGATGTTGAATGCCCGTCAGATGACTATGAAGGAGGATTGTCGGATTTGGAAGATACAATAGACAACAAAAATGATTATGAAGGTAATGAAGAAGTTGTTGACGGTGAGGAAGAATAAAAACCCAAAGGAGAAACTTCTAAAAATTTCGGAGCTAATTTCTCAGTCGAGTTAAAATGGAAAGCTGATCTGCTTTACCCTCCAGTAGTCAAACGTAATAGTTCCACCCCACGTAAAGTATGGAGATTTGCTGGACAAATTAAAGTTGATGGAAAACTTGTAGCTAAGGTTTGCGCCCTTCGTAGAAAGCAATTTAAGTACAATTGTAGTCCAGGAAATGTAGGAAATCATTTGAAGAATGAACATAGAGAGGAATATGAAGGATAGGATGAAAAAAGTAACAACAACCAACCAAAACTCAGACAGCATTTTAGTTTGAAGAATAGTTCTGTTACAAAGTATAACAAAGATAATCCGAAGCAAATTGAAATAAGAAAGCACTGTCTTGAGTGGGTTTCACAACAGTCCAGGCCTCTTTCAATTGGCAAAGATGAAGGATTGAAAAAGATTAAATCTAGCCGATCCTGACCTTCACGTACAACATTAGCCAAAGATATTGAAAAGCTGTATGATGCTAAGAAGGTTAAAGAGTTCAAAAATATTAATTATTTGTCTATGACCACCAATGCAGGTACGAGTCTCTCTGGCAGTACATTTATTGACATAAATGCTCCTTTGATAGATCCTAAATCTTTTGAGTGAGAGAAGAAGATTCTAGATGTTGTTAAATCCGACTCAAGTATACAGAAATGTTGTTAAAAATAGTTTGGATGATCATGGAATTGATGAGAAGGTGGTCTCGACCACCACAGACAATGAGCGAACCATGAAAGCAAACTTTGATAATAGAAATGGTTGTTTGCCACATATGGAAATTAAATCCAGTCAGAAGTCTCTTGAAAGTTCAAAGAAGTTGACTGGTCTTCGCGGAAAATTGAGCAAGATCACGACAAAAGTAAACATGTCGCCAAAATTGATAGGTAACATTCAGAAGTAGCAGTTAAAGAGAAATATGAAGCCTATCAACTTAAAGGGTGAAGTAAAAACAAGATTCACGTCAACTACAATCATGTTCTGAAGTTTTCTCTATGAATCTGCTGGAGAGATTGATGAAAATAGATCCATGATAAACAAAAAGCTATTAATGCTGCATTGAAACTGTTCTGCAAGGGTGATGATGTAGAATATGAAAGTTTGGCTCAAACTGATGACGATTACAAAGTTATGCTAAACACCACTCCTTTGTTAGATATCCTTGAGGAAGGCATCACCCAGTTTGGAGCTGAAAAATACAGCACAGGGGCCTGTGTTCTTTCATTTGTAACAAAATTTCTCAACGTTTTGGAAAACTCTGATGATGATTAAACATATGTTCATGTTTTAAAGAAAACTTTGTCTAAAGAGTTAATTGAGAGATGTCGCAAAAATGAGAACTTCACCCTTCTTGCCAAAGCCTCTTTCCTTGACAAAAGGTTCAGTAAACTCTTATTCCTCAATGAGGTTAGTCTTGTACACTTAACCATGACTAGAGAAAAAATTGTTGCTGAAATAAGAGAAAAGCGAAGGGAAATAGCTGACTCTATGCCGGTTTCTCCTGAAGATCACGCCAAAGAAAACATTGAAGAGCCAGTTAAAAAGAAAACATAGTTACTTTCAAAAAATTTTGATGAGAAAATGACGAATCTGCTAGTGTTAAGAACTACAATGTTGATGATGAAATTGAAAGATTTGAAAAAGAAAAGGCATTATCAATTGACGATAAGCATTCAGAGTTTTGGAGAAGGAACTGAAATCTTTATCCAGTGTTGTCAAAGCTGTTTTTGAAGCAAGGCAGCGTCAGGCATCAAGTACATCCGCCGAAAGAATCATTTCAATGATTGGGCACTTTTTGAACAAAAAAGGTAAAGTCTTAGTGACGGAAACGTTAGAAAACTCTCCTACCTTTCAGATTGTATTTATTTTTTTTATGTTATTCAAATAAAGCTCTTCTAATTTTTCAACCCTGTCTTACTCACGCCCCCTAAAAATTGAGAGAGGTTTTTTAATTAACAATATAAGTTCTTTGTCCTCAAATTCTTAAAAATATTATAATATTTTCAAACTTGTTAAAAATTCTATTTTAAATGAAATTGAAAATTTTATATTTTTATTTTGCTAACTTTTTTTTCCATAACATTCCGAGTAAAAGGAAAACAAAATTCTAAGTTCTGTAAGTCTGGATATTTTTTCAACATAGTACTATAGATTATTTAAAATATGGCCAAACATTATTTTAAGTTTTATCTTGTTTATTATACTTTCTACTCCTTACTACTAGAATGTCTTCAGCTATTCCTAACCTTTTCTACCATCAACAATTTATAAATTTTGAGGCTCTTTAATTTTTCATCATTACTTTTCTTAATTGAGATTTTAAAAAAAACGAATATAAATATAAATTTATTTTAATAACAAATATTTGAGTTTTTGGTCTGAGTCTTTGGATATTTTACAATAGGTTATTTAAAATATGAACAAACGTTATTTTAAGTTTTATTTAGTTTTATCTTGTTATGATTTATGCAGTATTGTTATTATACTTTCTACTCCTTACCACTAGAATGTCTTCAGCTACTCCTAACCTTTTTTACTATCAACATGTATAAATTTTGAGGCTCTTTAATTTTTCATCATTACTCTTCTTAATTGAGATTTAAAAAACTAATATAAATTTATTTTAATAACAAATATTCAGTATTAAATAATAATAGTTTATAGCTACTTAATTAATGACACTCTTTAACTTACTTGAATTTGTTCCACTGTTAACGGTTTATTGTTTTTTCTAATTTATGATTTTGATCAAGTTGAGCTCCTACATATCTACTGTTAGAGGGGCGTCGGCAAGTATATAATATTGGGGAGGCGAGCTGCATCGTAAAAAATGACCCATTACATCCGAAAGAGTTTTTTTTATTCTAGTTTAAAATTTTGAACAAAATATTGTTTTATTATCTCAAATAACTAAGCCCCGTCCTATAACAGAGTGAAAAAATACTTAAAAAAACGAAAAAATATAGGGGACAAAAGTGACTCATCTGATAATTCCGTACTAAATGAAAAACATTATTTATTTTTATGATAAGATTTAAAGCATTGAGGATGTAATGGAGTTTGACATCTTTCACACAAAATTTGCAAACTCCTTTGCATTCTCTACATCTACACTTCCGCGACTTCTCATTGTAAATAGGCCAATGGGAAATTGAAGAATCGAATCGAACACTTTTGCTTGCCAAACCTTTGATAGAGGGTATGTTCAAAGGTACTTTTCTTTCTTCGCCATGGCGATTCAGCATTTCGTTCACAGCTTGTCGGATAAACCACAGTTGCTGTTGATTAGCACTTTTCAACTTTCCAGAATTTACTCTTAGAAAGAGCTTCCAAGCATTTGACATCGTAACTGAAAGAACAAAAGAAAAATATGGCCACCACCATTTTTTAGATCTTATTTTTATACGATAAGTTGCAATGTACTGATCTAATATATCAACGCCAGAGATGTATTTGTTGTATTTAGCTACAGAAGATGGCACATCAATATCCTTCATCTTTTTGTCCTTTTTGCACCAACGTTTGACTGAAGACATGGGATCAATTTCATAAACGTTTGATACTACCGAAACAGGCTTGTTATCATTCCAGATAGTGTGTCCACTTTAAGGTCTTTTTTTCATTCCCCGGATAACGAGGACCTCGTAATTTTTGAAAATTTCCACGGGGATTCCCCGGGGAAGAAAAAGCGATTTTTTTACAGTAAAAACTGTTCAGAAAAGAAAATTTAAAAGTCTCATATAAGATTTTTATTTAAAAAAATTCAAATGCATAAAAGATTTATGTTTTAAAAAAATATCTAAGAAAAATTAGAGCGTTCAAAGTTTCATCATTCAACTGGTTTCTTATTTTTGTAGAAAAATAACCCATTGACGAAAACACTCTTTCGGCATCCACAGAAGTTGGTTTTATGCTCTTTAAATTTTTGAATAAAGTTTCTAAAACTTCGGGCCTCCTATTTGTTTCTAAATAAATGTCAAATGTTTTTTTCATTATTTCCTCTATGCTTGAAATCTTGCTTTTAGTTTCACGTTCTTCATTTTCATTAATCTTCAGAAATTCGTCCAATTCCTCCTTCATGCTTTTCTTCTCTGTTTTTTGGTTGCTAACGATTAATGTTTCATCTTTCTTCTCCGTTACTTCGATATTTATGTCCTCGGATTCGACAAAATTTTTTTTTCAAAAATTCCCCAAGGAAATTTAAAAAATTTTTTTCGAGGACGAGGATTTTGAAATTTCACGATTCCCCGGGGACTCGAGGACGAGGAATCCCGGGGTGGACACCCTAATTCCTGACAACTATAGATTTATCATTGTGATAGACTGACTCATAACTTCCTCTGACTTTTTTGGACATTTCTTTATTAGTAGAAAATGGTGCCTTATCGCTTCGATTTTCACATAACGTTGCGGTGAATCCTATGTCCATGCTACTCATTTTTTCGCACAAGTCAACACTCCCAAAAAAGTTATCACAAAAAACTTTACAACCCGCATAAACTTTTCTATTTTCACACAAACTAAGAACAACATCGACTCCTTGTCCAAATTTAGTTTGTTTTACCTTGGTTTCTTTACCACAGTATGGAATTCCATGTAAAAAACACCATCTGAAGAACAAAGACTCCATATTTTAAAGCCGAATCTAATTGGCTTTCCACGTATAAATTGTTTTACGGGAAATGCGCCATAATATGGTATCATGGTTTCGTCGATTGAAAGAAACTCTGGAAGGATAAAGAATTTTTCGCAAATCAAATTTAAATGTTGGAACAAAGGCTTGATTTTATAAAGTCTGTCACATGTTTGCATTTTTTCATTGTCAGAAAAATGGAGAATTCTGAGAATTGAGTCAAAAGTATCTCTTCTTATTGAGTCAGATACAGCTTTGTTTGAAACATCAGGCTCGTTTCTCCAATATAACGATTTTTGAGGAATGCGTACATATCCAGACAAATAAAGCACACCAATAAAGGCAAATAAAGAATCATAACTAAGATTTGAAGCTTTGAGGTTTTTTTGAAGTGCATAAACCTTTGATTGATTTAAAATTAAATTTATGAAGTCATCGTTTAAAAATAATTTCAAGACTTCATATGGTGATTTTGATTCAAACTCTTGCAAAAATGAATTGTTTTGACTTGAAAAGCAAGGAATTCTACCAAAATTAGATGTAATAGTACGTTGCCACTTTCTTTTACCAGAAGATGTAGATGCTTTAGAACATTTTTTAGAAATTTCAAGACCTCTGAAAACTCTTGCTGGTAAATGATCAATATCCGCACGCATTTCTTCACCTTCCTCGTTTTCCGAATCCTCATCCGAGCATGCTTCAGCTTTTTCCGAAGGCGGCTGAATAACTATCGTACCACCTTCATTATCATCGTAGTTGTTAGAATGAGTCAGCTCATCTAACTCCTCTTTACTTAGTCTATAAATATAAAAATAAAAAATGTTCCACATTCTCCGATGGGGGATAAACGTCACACAATTTAAAAAAATTGAAATAGATAACAATAGGTAAACTTTGTTTTATATTTTATTTTATCTTAAAAATATTTAAAGACTTATAAAACAATAAAAAAAATTTACTTTGTTATAAGTTCCAAAAAAAATAAATATCTTACCTAAAAGATTGACTCATATTCAAGTTTGGCAGAAACGAATGTTTAAGGAAAAAAAATATAATCTTAAAGCAGAAAATTATGAGAAAATAAAATCAATATAAGAACAGAGGAACGCAAAACAAAAAAAAAATCAATATATAACTGAGATCTTCAACGCCTTTAGAAATGTGACCTTGAAAACATATGGTACAATCGTCACCGATCGGAGATAATGGGTTAAGGGGTAACTGACGTATTTTTACTTAAATAATTTTACAAATATGAGATTTATTTGAAAAATATGTAAATGAAACAATGTATTTAGTTAAAAGTTAAATTAAAATAATTTAAAAGCGTAACGATCTTTTACACAGTTCACCACAAGATCCAGAGCTTCGAAATAGTGCTGTCTATAATAGTGTTTCTCTGATACGGCAAATTCTGGAGAGGCTTTTCCGGTTTCGAATCGCATAGGCATTTTTCTTCGTCGTGGCAATGTCGGCTTACAAACATCCAGCTCATCAAGTTTACTATTAAGTAAACCCCAGAATGAATTAAAGTTCTGTCAAGTGTTGACCCTCAGCAGCTGATATATCTTTTTTCTGTAGTGTTCGGCTTAGATTGTCTGTGTGACAGAGAATCTCATATCCAAGAGAAACTCCAAAGAAAAAGTCAAAACTTTGCATTTGGCTTTTCACGCCCAAGATCCTGGCTCTAACAGTCCATCGAGTAGGGCATAGCACGCGAAATCCAGGCGTATCAGGTGCCATCTCACGCGTTAGTTGTTCGAATCTGGTATCCCTCTGAGGAGAATACTTAATAAGTTTGGACATTTCAAATAGAGTATCTAAGGTATCACGCATGACCTTTGATTTTTTAACTGTATCATTGACGGCCAAGTTAAGCGCATGTCCACAACAGTGCGTGAAAATAGCCCTAGTCTCTTTGTTGGTGATGTTAGCGGTCACACCCTTTTTAGCTCCAGAGATGTTGCTGGCTCCATCATAACAATGTCCACGGCACTTACTCAAGGGGATGTTCATCCTCACCAATTCATCCAGAATGACGTTAGTAAGTGAGTGTTGCAGCGTCGATAGATGGTACCATACACAACCCGATAAACTCTTCGTGCACATCTAGATTATCATCAACATGACGGATAACAATAACAACTTGCTCACGGTTAGATTCATCTGTTGTCTCATCTACCATGATGGAGAAATAGCCGTTATTCCTGATTTTAGAAACAACGTCATGCAATATTTTTAAAGCCATAACTTGTAGCATCTCATTCTGAATAGCTGCTGATGTAAATTTGTTTTGTTTTCTTTCCATCCACTTAAGGATTGATGGATCCGATTCACCTTGAAGCTTAAGAATCTGTAGAAAGTTGCTTTGATCGTTGTCGTGACCCCGGAGAGATAAGCCAGCCTTGCCTGGCAAGAAATCTGATGCTGCGTAAAATGGTTATCAGCTGCTGTCTGTTGTGTTTTTCTCCTCTGAGTGGACGGCTGAGAGAAGTTCACCAATGTCTTTTGTTTCTCGTGGTAGTATCACATTTCTCTCAATAGCTTCTTTATGGCAGTCGGAATCTTGATGTTTTCGGAATTTGGAAGTTGCATCTTTCCAATTACTGAATCCAGTAGAAATAAAACTACTCTCAGCTTTAGAGTTGGAAATCTTGCTTTCTTTTGCAGCAATCATACAGGTAAAACAGAAAGCTAGATCTTTTTCCTAAAAATAACGACAAATTTGTTTTAAAGTTCTCTTATAGTCTTTTACTTAAAAAAAGAACACAGTGGTTCCGAAATATATTTTACTAAAAAAAATTTTCTTCTAAATACTTTTATTTTTTTAAATATTTACCATTAAATTTTAATACACTAAAAATTGTATTCTTTTAAAATATTAATTTAAAAAATAATAAAAAAAATTTTTTTTTAATTTTATTATAAGATTACCTCGTTATAATGTAACCATGCGTATTGCTTAAACCAAGTAGATTTGAAAGAACGCAGCTCTGGATTCTTCTTGCCAAAAGAACGTTTGGGAAATTTAAAATTAGTAGGTTGATTAATAATTGTAAATGCGGACATGTTTGGAATTGAAACAAATAAATATGTGTGACAATAGAAAAAAATATATTAAATTGTTCAAGATATCTCTGTAAAAAAATCATTTTTATAAAAAAAATTATAAAATTATTGGGGCGGCGGTCGCCGCCCCTGTGTTAGTCCTTGTACAATTTTCTATTATATAGGAATAAACACACATACTTAAAGATTTGCACATTTTTATGTCTTAAGAAATGCAAACTGACAAAAACTTTTGAAATATTTATTTAAGTCCTTTTATCTTCTTTAATTAGTAAAATTTATTTCATAAAAGAGGATATAAGTTAAGTTTTCATAGCTTTTTAAATTGAAATGATTTTTAATATCAGTCTTGATTTTAGGATTGTATCATCGTTTTTATTATTCAAACATTACTCTTTTTCATGGATTTTAAATTTATTTGCTAATTTTCAGTATATACTTTCAATTTTTTTGAATCAAGGCCTTTTTTAATATTAATAGTTGGCCGTCCTGGGTCTCTCAATAGTCTAATACCAGTTTTTAATCTAATTTTAACAAAAGGGACTTAATGTAAGTAATCAGATCAAAATTTTAAGATGGATTGATAAGGGCATTTTATTCAATTAACAATGTAGTTTATTCAAATTTGATGTATTTTTTCATTAAGTTTTTCAAAAGATACTCACATCGATTCCTAGTCAAAATGCCTAAAAAACTAATATCCCCGGTACCAATATTCCCGAAAACTAAAGTTTTCAAATTGCAGGTCAACCGGTTTGAGTCTTGAAGTACGAGCTTTCTTTACTATGAAAAAGTTAGTTATTAAAAAGTTACTATAAAATAAGTACATAATTGAATAAGAATGAATTCATAAATTCATATACTATAAATGAAAATTAACTTTATATGTATATATATTTGTTAACATTATTCAATATATATGATGAAATAAATTTACAAAATCATTTTTGATTTTTGGACATTTTTGCTTTCGGAAGTTTTGGTTTTCAGACTTTTTGACCCGGAACCAGTCAGCTTACGTTAACTTTGGCTCTAGTAAGTTTATAACCTGGAGTAATGAATTCTATCATCTGCGTAAAACAATCAAAGGAATAAAATGTAAACCAGAGCTGGGCACACTACGACTCTGGGCAGCATTCGGCCCTCTAAAGTTTTTATTGCTCATTCACCGTTAGTTGCCTATCATAGATGCAAAACATTTTGATCTGTTGAAATATTTTAAATATTTATACTACACTATCACTGATTGATTCAAACTACTTTCACCAAAATGGGCCTCTGGTTTTCTCCTGTTTCATCTTTTATCTGAGTGTATTTTAATTTTTGAAGAACGAAGTTACTTTTGATTTATAATTAACATTTTAGGTGTATGATTAATTTTAATCTTATTAATATTTTTAAGATTACATTTTCCTGCAGATCTTTTTAAATAGATTTACAAAACTAGTCTTGCCTATTTTAAATATTGCCTTTTTTACTTGGACATGCGACCTCTTGGGGGTGAATTTTTGGTTGCAATCCTTTCACGAAAAAGTTTTCAGCCCTGATGTAAACGAAAATCGATGAAGAAAGAAATAATGTTTTATCTATGAAAATCAAATTCTAAAGTGTGAAGTTCTGACCAAATAATTTTAGGTCAATGAAAGCATCTGGAATAGCTATTAATTAGTCTGGATCATCTTACCCTTGCGAACGACTATTTCCCATTTTGAATTCTATCAAATTAATAAAAAATCGACAAACTTACAAATGATATTAGTGACGAATGTGTTGCATTCAAATTCTCCAAATATGAGACATCTCTCAATGTCTACAGCAACAGAAATCTCATTGATTTAATAAATGGATGCTTGTTTTTGAAATTTTTGCTAATAAAAATGACAAAGTTAATTATAGACTTCTTTGATTAAATAAGGTAGCGCACTCATGTTAAAAAAAATACTTGCACGTTGGAATAAATAAATTAATTTTCGTATGCATTTGAAGCACGCAATTCCTAAAAGGTTTGCCATCACTAGACTCTAGTTTGACTCTTAACTGACAGCTAAAATTATCCATTTTTGAATTAAAGTCTTCAATTGTTCTTTCCATATTTTTCTATCTTCTTTGGCCTCTTTCCTGATTTAAAATTTCTCCAAATCTCTTTTAATCAAAAAAGCATTTTCTTTTACCTTCTACATCCATGTGCATTACTTTCCTCACCCATTTATCTTCATCTTTCCTTTCCAAATGACCCATCCGTCTCAGTCTATTTCCGCAAATTTCAACATCCAATCTTACTTCGTCCAATTCTATATTTTCTACAATTGATCTGAGCATTTTTTTTTCTCAGTATTCACTAGTCTTTTTTCATCAGCTTTGCGTATCACCCATGTTTCACTAATCTTCAAAATAAAACAGTTCTAACACAACATTTATATATCTTTCCTTTCCAATGCTCTGGTATATCCTTTGCTTTTAAAACTCCACATAATGCCCTGAACTTTATCCATGCGTTTCTAATTCTTCTACTTATTGTTCACCGTATCTTCGAAATAATTGAAGCTCTTCGCAATCGCATATACGTCATTTTCTATTTCACATATATTTTCTCTTTCTTTGAATGATATTTATATACAACTTCTACATCTGAAACCTTTTGCCTCATCATCTATCAGTGATTTATCTTTTGCAATCTTGCTACATCTTCTATGAACACATTTATTACAAACATTGCAAAGTATAGAATTTAAAGTAACATCTTTTCCACACACACCACATGGAAATTTAGCGCTGATATTTTCTTTGCATTCATTTCTTTTTTCTGCCTTCATTATTTTTGTCTTTTTTTTAATTTATTTTTACTCCAACAATTTTGTTCAAACGTTCATTCTGGTTATCAATTCTTCCTTAGATTTTGCCATGATGACCAACAAATCATCCGCTTATAACAATTCATAAAGCAATCCTTTACTTTTATCTTTACCGATTTCATTCAACACGGTGATAAACAACAGCGGACTTAAAATTGAGCCTTGATGTACTCCAACTTTTATATTAAACCAATCACTGCATCCGTACTTTGTTTTTGTCCTTGTCTTTGTTCCTTCATAAATTGCCATTACCAATCTTACTAACCCTTCTTCTACTCCACCATTTCTAAATGGCCATCTTCCTCGGTACTCTATCAAATGATTTTTCTAATTCCACAAACTCGCACCACAACTGATTATATTTATCGCAATAAATATTGGATCTGTTGTACTTACTCCTTGGTTATCGTCTATCTAATGCTATGATCTTTCGGGGTCTTTTTTTCTAAAATTCTTTCAACAATTTAAAAACCATGCTCTGGTAGCTTTACATCTCTATATGAATCACATTCTAAAGCATCACCTTTCCCTTTTAAAGATTGGAACTAATTGGCTATAATACCATTCAGTTGGAAGCCTTTCTTTTCTCATAAACTCGTCACATACTTCTTTTATCACAAGTTCCCTTATTCCCTCTGTTGCAGTTATCATTTCTGTCGTCAATTCACTTGGACTAACCGCTTTACTAGTTTTATCAACTATATCCCAAATTCGCATTATTATATATTAGATTATTATATATTAGATGAAATGGAAATTAATAAAAAAAATTGATTTTAAATATTCATTCTAAGAAATTCAAAATCATTTAATAGGGCTCCGCCCATGATATATAATATACAGTAAAACTATGAAGAAAGAGGATTATTATGAAAAAAGGGATACTTTTCTTTTTATGAGGAGATATCTCTTTTTTGTTAAAATTTCTTTTTCTTTCGACCTTTTTTCCTCGCTTTTTAATGTAGTAGCTCTGATGTGATTTATTTCATGACCATAAATGGTCAAAAATTCATTGTTTTTTTCATGAAAAGTTTTACTCTGGAGAAATTACGTTTTTAGCTTTACTGTATGCAGTGGCTTTCAACTTCTTTTTTTTAGCATCACGCCCCTTAAGAGCAAACCTCTCTCTCCACGCCCCTTTTCATCTACACATTTAATGCCCTCCCACATTTTCAAGAAAAATGAAAAATGCTTTTATTCTTTTTATTAACAATGAATATAAATTAATGAGATGCTGATGTTCATTTTTAGTAATATGCTTGACATGTTATTTGATTATTTGTGAGATATTAGGGAGTAAATGGCTAAATTTATTTATTTGACATTACAACTACTGAAAATTAAAAAACTACACCAAGTTATTCAATACAGAAAATAGATTAGCATTTGTTCCATAAAATTCTCAATATTTTATCACGTTTCAGAATTTTTTAAATTTTATTAAGAACTCGTGCCTCCCCTTGGAAGTTCCTGGCGCCCCTTAGGTTAAGAACCACTGACTATGTATAATCTAATGGTTAGTTTTGTTTAAAAATAGAATATGGTAGACATAGAAAGGACACATAATGTGCATGGATTAGTTGAAGGAAATGAAAGTTATCAAACATCAAGGTTATGCTCACTACCGAATCCATCCTCGGGATCAAATTCATCAACCCCTGCAATCAATAAAAATGGTCAAGAGTCCGTCATTACAAACCAAAGTACGATTCCACACGATAAAGCACCTCTCTTGGACGATGAAATAAAAATTTCAATATTCACGGACTCGGCGCCAGACCATCAAGGTGCCAATACGTTTGTTCCCATTCCTATACTTCCTGCTCTGCTTCTTCAATTCATATTGTACTTATTCCTAGTTCTTTTTGTTTTCCTTTGGCCCAAATTAGCCTACAACAAGAAAAGGGGTCACACTTTTAAAATTTCTCCCTTTCAAATCACCCTCCTTCACCACGTATGTTCTTGGGTAGCCACCTCGCTCATTGATCGATTCCTACATCATCACCATTTCATTTCTCGAGTTCAAGGTCATCTCGCCTTCTACTATTCAACTCGCCTTCTTCGGCGCTTCCCCTTCTACGTCTTTTCTGCAGGAAACGCCCTCCTACTCATAACATGTGTGTTTGCTGAATCTTTGTGTCCAAATGCCAATTCTTTTTGCATCGGACTTTCCATCACGCGTCAGAACATTCTACAGATCGTTATTGTAATCGAGGTACTTTGCATCCTTCCAGCATTGGGCCTTTACTCCCATCTCGTCCATAAATTTAACAAATCTAAGCCGGCGCCAGATATTAATAAAAACACAAACCTGTCCAATCCACCGGCTATGACTATTCCAAAGTATGTTGGCTTTAGCACTGCTGATTATCAAGCTGAAATATTTGAAATTTTGTGGCAGAGAATTCAAGTTTTGGAATCGCGCAATTCTTATCTAGCTAAAAAAATTCTGGATATACAAAATAAAAAGGGTACCTAGTTTTATTAGCTTGATTGATTGAGTCTTATTTGCTTTGATCTTAGAAACAAAAGACTAAATTTTTTCAATTTACAAAAGTGTTTACGAATTTTATACAAAGCTGAAATTGAGCAATACTACCACACTCACTGAAGATTTAAGTTTAATAAGAAACAAATTTTATTTTTAAATTCCTTTTTTATGATAAAGCTATTTAATAAACTCCTTATTTTTTCAAGCTATATGGATAATTTACGTCAAAACTTCATCTTCGCTCTTTGCGAAAGTCAATTTTAGAAACATTAAACGTGCCTGAAACTATGAAGTTGTCATCTTTCCTTAATTTATTGCTTAATTTAATTTCAAAAATAATTTCATCTTGTTTCATTTTATATTAAATAATTTAATACTCTTTTTCAAGAAATTCCTTTACCCTATTATTGACGTGAGGCTGGGATTTTATTCCCTCCCCCCCCCCCTTTGTTCTTTTAACTAAAACATATATTGTATAAAATTATATCAATTATATTCCTTCAAATTTTGGGACTTTTTCTAAGATCGTTAGTTTCTTTTTTGATTCCGTTGTTATGGTATTTGAATGAACGTCTTATGTTAAAATGTCAATCCAAAATCAAATATGGAAGGAATATTTGTTCAACAAAATTTTGATAGTATAATGTTTATAACTTAGTGTTTACATAAAAAACACTTTTAAAAATTTATAAAATGCTTTAAAATAATTTTATTTTAATTTTTAAACCTGCTAAAATATTTATTCTTTATGTAACAAATCAAGCGTGCTTGTATCATTTCTGCACTCATTTTTTTCTGGAAGTGTCAATCAAATTTGTGAGTTACGACTAAAGATTGTCTCCAAAAAATATTTACATTTTGAATAAAATATATTTTTAATACTAAAGCGACGATGCCAGTTTCATTTTCGGACTCTGTTTTTACCGTTACTGTGAAAAAATGTTTGAAAGTGAAAATCGAATTAATAATGTATTCGTGAAAAAAGAGCAAACTATTCATTCATGTTTTATATTGGTGTGCTCTAAGACATATGGGCAGATGCGCCTAAAATTTTTGATATATAAAGAAAGCGTTTTGAAATGTCTAAGCTTGGATATATCTATATCATAATCCTCTCTAATGTGTGTGTGTTCACTTACGTTACTGCATAGTAATAAATAGTTGCAGACTACAATAAACTTTATGTTTGTGAAATTAGTGAATTTAAGCATAATAAAGGTATCCTTGGATTAGAAAAGCTTGAGAAACACTGAGTTAATGCAACCACCGTCAAAACGGTGATTGTTGGTGGAACGCGCTTCTTGGTATTGTTCTCTTATTTGTGTAGCTGCGTGTGAAAGGAACGATTTAGACTTGATATGGTTCGCATGCCTCATAATGTCCGAGAACAATCTAACAATTGTTTCTCTTTTACGAAAAGCAGCGTGACGCAATGACCTTATTCAATCCCTGAGTTATACGGATTATGTGTAGTTTGTAAATTAAGACTTTATACGTGTTTTATTATAAATCTGTTAGTTTCTAGTAGATTCATGGAAGATTTTCACTTCCCTCTTTAATGGTCTCGTGTTAATAAGGGGCGTGTGTACAGAGGCGTAGCTAGCTTTTATTCTAGGGGGGCAAATTGTATTATTTATTTGGATTGATTTACCATCTGGAAATATGAATAGGGGTTTGGAAGATGAAATGGAAGTCAGATTAAAAAATTATAAACAAGTGTTTATATATACAACTTTCTAGTTTTTTCAATCCATACTTATCTTAAAATGGAATGAAATGAAAACAGTTTGCATTTCTAACAAATAAGAACTTATTTTTTAGTTCTCATGTCTAAACTTGTTCTAAAATGTATTATTTATTTGGATTGATTTACCATTTGAAAATATGAATAGGGGTTTGGAAGATGAAATTGAAGTCAGATTAAAAAAATTATAAACAAGTGTTTATATAAAAAACTTTCTAGGTTTTTCAATCCATACTTTTAAAATGGGATGAAATGAAAATAGTTCGCATTTCTAACAAATAAGAACTTATTTTTTAGTTCTCATGTCTGAAGTTCTTTTAAGTTTGAATATATAGTTTTTTATATCAGTATTCAAAAATTGAGTTTTTTTGGTATCTTAATTAATTCTCTTATGGGGCGCTCGAGATTTTCTCAGGGGCGGCTCTCTGCCCCCCTCTCTTAGCTACGTCTCTGTGTGTGTAAGGTTGGCTAGATACTGCACTTCGATAACACAAGGCCTTGGGTTTGATCCAGCAGTAAGCCTTCTTTACTCATAGTTTGGCACAAGGGCTGCAATTTCGCTATGTCGATGAAAACACGCCAATGTACTTCTATCTTTAATAAATGTGCTGCTACTGTAATCATTATTTTTTCCTCATCTATCATCAGACAATCTCTGTCCTCCCTATTTTAAGCACTGCTACTATCCCCAACATTCTCCTCAACTCCTTGATTCACTCTTACTAAGCGCATTCTGTCTTTATGTCAGGGGCCGACTGCCTGCATTGTTCCGTTCTAAGGACGAATAAATGCCTTTTCACCTCTTAATAATTTGAGCCACACACACAATTTCAGCTCTTTGTATTTTTCATTTTTCCTTGAGGATTAACCCTAAAGTCATTTTAGGATTTATTTTTTATATAAGTTATATATAAAGTAAATACGATAAAAAATGGGCCGGATTAAAGCCTTTAGAGTGTCTAAGCACTTAATAGTTTGGTGCCCCATATATGTGTAATTCAATATGCAAACATAATAAGCTACTTAAAATTGTATCCATCGAAATCAAACAAAAGTAACAGTGAGAAAGAAAACAATGTTTATTTTTGTATACTTCCACTTATATTTGAAAATTTCTTTCTAGTTTTTTAAATTTTACAAAATTTTGATTCTCAAAACTGATCTTACGTAGCACATCTGCATCTATATTTAATGGAGATAAGGCATCCAGCTTACCTTGTTGCATAGCTGTTCTGATGGGATTTTTAATATGCTTTAACTGAGAAAATAAACGCTAACGTATCAGCAGCCTTTCAAACAAAGGATGCTGTTTAATGTGTGGTCAGTAGGGTTTCTTTCCCGCCATCCCGTTCAATTTTTTAGATCGAGAAAATTACGAGCTCTCCCGTGAACGATATTGGAACTTTCTTTCTTCTGGCTTAAATTAATATTCGAAAAAAATGTTATCTCCATTTTAATCATATTTCATCAAACGTACAAACATCAATCTGAGTTCGGCGACACATTTGTGAAATCAGTCATTTTAGACTCTAAAACTAGATGGAACAGCTTATTAGCAATGCTGGAAAGATTTCTTGAATTGAAATCTCCGATTGCAAAGGCTTTGATTGACTTGAAAATTTTCAATACTTTCACAGAGATTGAAATGACCCAAATCAAAAACATTGTTTGTTCTCTTCAATCTCTCAAAATAGGTTTAGAAAAGCCACCTTGCTCACTGCTGAAGCAGTATTTGTTTTTATCAACATTGAGCTGGATAAAGAACCTTCCAGTTTTTCATTAGCTATCAAAAAAAGTTAAATTATCGAATTTTGAAAAGGAAAAATGTCAAAGTTGGAATGTTAGAATATTTGAACCAGGGAGGAAACTACGAGTGCAAGAAGACGAAATTATCTCTCGGCCAGACAAAAATATCATATATAGACTAAGTGACAAAATAGTTAAAAGTAAATTCTCTGAAAACTTGGAGACAGGAAGTAAAAGGCTCTTTGTTGGATGAACGTGAAATATAAGATGTCTAAGACACTTGGTCTTTAGAAAAGAGGCTGTAAATGACGCTTGAAAGAAAAATGAGTCGTTCAGAAAAGATAGTTGAAAGAAGACAAGAAAGTTGGAAGCAAGAGCTTGAAGGAAATGGGGTGAAATCAACTACCATAATAAAATAGGAAAGAGCTTTAAAAACAGTGCCACCAACATCCGTTGAGGCTAAAAGAGCTTTTTCGTCGGCCAAACTTTTTTTCACAAAAATCAGAACACAACTATCATCGGAGAGTATTAATTTTTTTTTTTGAAAATATTACAGCAATAAAGATTTCTAATAAAATTGTTTTATTTTCTACTTTTTAGTTTGAGAACGAAAAATAAATAAAGGAAAAAAATTTTCCCGATAGAAACCCTAGTGGTGAGGAACATGCCCGCTGTACTGCAACACCAAAGATAAGCAAATTTTATCTCTGTTGAGGCGAGGGCCTCTCCTCTGCATTCAACAACTGTCCATCAAAGTTAGCAGCTCTTCAATCGAAAGAAGCTTTAAAAAAATCTCAGGCAAATTTAAAGCAACAAACTGCGAAGGTAATATTAAGGCTAAGCCTGTTCACGTAAACATGCCCAAGCCATACATTCCAAGCACAGTATTAGCTGGTGTATCTTATTCACAAGCTGTGACCAGCCCTATTGTACCTAAGGCATCTTTGTCAAATGAGCCTTCCTTCCCTCCCTGACGAAGCCATTATGAGAGTAGAGCTCTTTTTTAAATCTCCAGTATTCAAAGAACAACTGAAAAAATACTGAGCGCATTGGCGGAAGATCTTCTGTTAGAGTGCTAATCTGACATGCTCAAATTTTTGCATTTCAAGATAAACGGCTTAGCTAAGAAATGTAGTGCTCTAATTGAGCTCCTTACAGAACACAGCGTAGTCTCAAGCCAAGTTTCCATCCTCGGATATAGAACATTCGTGCATCCGGGAATAAGCCACTCACGAGGCCTAGCGATGGGTGTGCCAAAGGGGTTAAAGGTTTCCAGTTTTACGATCTTGGTAGCGCTGGACCTTTAGTTGTGCTGGGTTGCTACAACCCGCCTAGTAACCCACTGTTGAATTACGAATTTATTGAAAGATTTTCATTCTTCCCATAATGTGCTACTAGTAGGTGATCTTAACCCTCACCACATTAGACTGTTCAATGAAACCAATAACGTGATTGGCACCGACTTACTCAAGTTGGTCGAAGACTCATACTCTTTTATCGTTGACGATCCAACACCGACTCGAGATAAGGACGTGCTAGACCTTGAAAACGTCTTTCAATCTGAAACCATTAGTGGCCTCAATAGCCGTTATTCAGGATTCCTGTGTGTCTGACCACAAGCCCTTGTTGGGCACGGTTTCTTTAGGTCCGCAATTCACGACTGACAAGGGTAATTTAGTGAAGAGATGGGTAGAAGAGGGACAAACCCAGTTCCCACGGCACATCAGTCTTCTCCCTTGCCTGAGCAAAGTGTATACGACAAATTAATGTTTGGAATACTTGATGCTTGTAGAAGGAGCATGCAATAATCGCAGATGAACAGTTTGAGTTCAAAAAAGGATTCATCAAATCATGCTCTGCTTACCTTTAAATCGTGATGTTACTAAAAGCTAGAATGATGGCCTCTACCTAGGCATCATATCTTACGACCTTGAGAGAAGGCTTTTGATACAGTTTGGCATGAAAGTTTCCTGTTCAAACTCATTAGCATGTTTGTGCCATCATGCATCTTCAGGTTATTTTATAGTTTCCTTTCTCGACGCCCATCTTAACTCAAGGCAAAATAAATAACGAATTTTCGAGGAGAATAAACCTAGGACGCGGGATCCCACAAGGTTCATCTCTAGGCCAACTTCTGTTCAACATCTACATATATGACATTAGGGACTCTTTAAATAAGTCTATCTATGCTATAATAATCAGTTTCCCAGCGACATATGTGTATATTACGCCGTTAATCGTGTTCATTCTATTTGCAAGCACTTTATTGACGTAAATACCATAGGTTGGTATTTCACTGGATGGACCCTTAAGGTGAATTACTCCAAATGTAAGTTTATCATCCTTGTTGCTAATTGTCACAAAAATAACCCACCTACTATAGGGAATATTCCCTGAGTTCTTCACCTTAAATATCTAGGAATCAATTGAGATGCAGTTTTCATCGTAGAGCTCAAGAAATGATTAAGAAAGGTAAAAAAAGATCTAGCGCTATCTTGGCCAATTCTACGACGGTAGGCAAGGTCATTAAAATCCTAACAATTCCAAAATTGACTTATGCTAACTTCATTTTAGCATGCCTACTTTCAACTTCGATGAATAAAATAGGTGACCTTGTATATAAACTTATTAGAAGTGTTTATAATAACCCTTTCACTATCGCTCATAACCGGACCTCCTTTTCTTGGTTCCAGAAAAGGTTGGAAAAATTGAATAAAAGTTTATTAAAAACTAAAAAAAGAAAAATATTGCCCACAATTATGCAAAGCTTGGGAACTCAAGTAAACCCAGGCTGAAGCGTTCTTGACGGTAAACGCTAAAAAAAAAAGAGAAAAGTCATCCTAGCTGACTACCCATATACAATAGCTTCCAAGGAATAGGGAATTCTGCGTTCTGCTATCTACTTCTGTTTTTTCTGTGTACTAGACCCGTATATTTAAATTTAGGATTGGCACAACGTATAAGTCTGAAAACAGATTCATGGTACGAGCTAGGTTGGGCATAGTCAGGCCCTAACAGGAGTCTACTTGTAGTCTAGGGATGACATTTATACTTATATCATGTACATATGAAATGGAGTCAAATTAAAGGCAAAGTTTGTTTCTTATCTAGCATGCCCTAAAATTATCTATATCTTTTTAAATTTTATATCATGTACTAAATATATGCCAATAATATAAAACCTACTAACTTTCGTGTTATTTTTAGCATATCTCTTTTATAACTCTCATTTTATTTATGAATAGGCTACATTCCGTTGTGCCGGTTTTTATCCTACTTTTCTTCCTCTGAAGAATTCAAAGGATTTTACTGTTAGGTAGTGCTCTGACGACCCGATTCTAACCTTTTTAGTAAACAAGCAAGATTGTTTCCCATTTTGGAAACGTTGGCGTTAGGATTATATCTTTCACTCAGCTGTATTTATATATTTGAAACATACTCTTGTAAAATGATATATATCAATGTATAGTTATATCGTAACGAGGGCCTGTATTAGCCGTGTAATGGGATGGAAAGTCTAGGTAGATCGTGGACTTAACATTCCGGGCGGGAGTACAATATCGAAAAGGATGGGTGCGCTTAACCCTTCAGCTGAACAAGTGATCTTAAAGTTAAAAATATATAAAAACTAATGTATACATGGAAAGGCACATGGATGTTATCTTTTGCAAGTATTTTATAAAGTTCAGCATGACTTTCCAAATAAACTGTTTTTACATCTTGGTTTCACAGAATTTATGGCTCACGTATGAATGAAACTGCTGAACCTCAGCATGAGAAATTACAGTTAAAACCTTCTGCGTAAACATTAATAAATTTTTGACAGCATTGACAATATTTTTTAGTGTTAACAGATGTGAAATTATGTTGTAGTCGGACATCTCTTAGAAAAGAAAGTCTCTATGTTATTTTTCTATATATCTCTTCTCTTAGCTTCAAGTATGTCAACAATGGTATAATATGTGGTGATACGACATTTCTCTTGCATTTAAATATACATCTGGTGCATCTCCGTCATTGAATACCATATTTCTGATACGTTTACGAGTTTTAGCTGCCTTGTAATAAACATATGATACCATTTCCTTTTGTAGCTTCTTCATAACGTTCAAATTAATCTCGTAAAATACACAACTGATTACCTAATGATCAGGGCGAGGAAAAATTGACCCAAAAATTGACTTTATTGACTTTTTAAAGTTTCATTGAAGTGAACAACTTTGAACACTTTAAAGAAAGTATTGAAAATTATTTCAAAGAATCCATGACTTTGAAGTACAACAATATATAATTAATGACATTTTTTGATTTAAAATTCGATCATTTTCTAGCAGTTTTTCCAGTTTAGAAAATGATCTTTCTACTTCTAAAGTTAAAACTTGACAATTTTGTAATTTGGGATAAGTACTGCGAGAGATTTGAGAGTTTTCCATATTCATGATTTTATTGATTTCATTTCATTTGAATCCATTTTCAAGATAACTTTTAACGCCACATTCGTCTTAAATGAAATAATGTTGAAACAAATGAAGGCATCTTCGACTGAAAAAGTCTCTATGTTGAGCTTTTCCTCCTAAATCAATGAATCATGAATATTCTCTAATTATTATTGTTAGCAAGTTTTGACACAGATTTTCTTTTTTTAACAATTTCTTGATATTTGGCAATAAAATTCCATCATCTTCACCATTAATTTCTTCACTGCTGCAAGATTTTAATGAAGATATTTTGCTACTTGCAACCAATTTGTCAATTTCGTTACAATTGGAACTGAAGTGTTGCCGATAGGTTTGAAAAGAGAACGTCTTTTTTTATTACTAATTTTGAATGATTTAATGCCGGTAATCTACAATTTTGCAGGATAACTTAACTTTTAATGTAAACTTGTGTAAAAGATGTGAAAAACATGCAATGATAAAAAGTTTGAGAATAAAATTCCATAACTTCTGCAGCGGGTATATCATATGTAACCGCCTTTGTCAACAAAAAAAATTTGTCTTACAAAAAACTTCTTCATGTTTAACCTCAGTCAGGCAAACTTTACAGTAAAACCTTTTATTAGATGAAAAAAAGCCCAACTACTGTGGAAGTGTTGATATAAAGAAGAAATCTTTTATGTATCGCTTATAACAATTTTAGGCACATTGAATCAAAAAGTGTTAAATATAAAATTTGACTTTATTGACCTAAACTCGAAAAATTGACTTAAAAATTAGAAATTAGTTCAAAAATTTTTAGACTAAACAAGTAAAGATATTCAAAGAATTTTTGCTAAACGGAAATAAAAGTTGACTTTATTGACTTTTACTCGCCCTGCACTTCTTTTACATACGGATCTGCACTTCTTTAAGTCTGTATCGTTTTTTTTAAAGCTTGACATACTCTGTTAAAATTTTTATTTCCAATATTTTTTGCTTTTCTTCCAGCGTTTCTTTTTTGCGACTTGTCTTCCACTATATTTTCTAGTGCTTCTAAAATTTTAAAAAAAGACTTCAACGTTGCTGCTGTTTCTACAGAATGTGCCTAAGGTATGAAATAAGACAATTTTATTTCCTTTAAAACTTTTAAGAATTTTGCAGCGGCTAGTTGAGGGTGTGAAAAAAGTATAAAGTAGTTGTATTGTAGAAAAGAAATTAACTATCTCTTGACATCAGTCAACAGAACTTTGGACTACAAGATTTGGTAAAAGAGTTGCACAGGTCACATATATATCAAACTTGTTTATTTCCAAAAATAAATTTCGCATCTCTTTATAACGCCACCACACGTAACCCACGTTATCATAAGAGTGACCTAACTGAAATTGGCTTTCCAATTTCAAAAAATTACAATTCGGTCAATAAGTTGCCCACCTTTTAGGTACCTGTATACAACACTAGATCAATATGTGATAAATTTAGAGCTGAATCAACTGGCAAACTAATATGACTAAATTTTTCTTCGTCAACAATGTACGCAATTTGCCTTGCCATTATTTGTATAAGTTCTTCACAGAAGGTTTCCGAGATGTAGGAAGGATTACGTTTTCTATATTTCGAAATTTGGCCTGTTAAAAATGGAACAAACTGGCTTATGAGTTCAAGTCGTTCTAAAAATTTCCTTTATTTTTGTTATATTATTACTAAATTATTTTATGAATATAGGTAAAAAAAGATTACAAAAAGTAGAACAGTAATAAGATTTTCAAATATATCTTAAGATTTCTTTCATTTTTCTCTTCATATAACTTTGAAAAATTTATAAATCTTATCATAAATTATCCTATTCAAATCTCTTTTTACTTTTCTATCATCATTCTTGTCTTCTGAATCATTTTCTGCATTTGTATCATGCATTCTCTTGTTTCCAGTTATCCCTTTAATTGTCGTAAGATATGGATTAGGTTTCAGACCGGTTCGCTGCTTCACTACCGTATTGCTTCAAATATTTCTTTTAAGAAATACAGAAATATCCAAAGCTCCATGACTCAAGCCCGATGACTTCATAAGCAGCACTTAAAATAATGAGAGAAAGTAAAGTATTAGTTAGGGTCTCCCTGAATTTGATCCTTCAAAATTCCCACTAACACTAACTTTGTGATAATTACAGTTGACTACCTCTAAACCGGAAATCACTAATTCGGACTTTTGTTAATTTGGCACTTTGATTATTCCAGAAATCTTTAATTTAGTAAAATTATTGAATGATTGCTTCAATTAACAACTGGGCCTCTCGAAGGTTTAGAAAATAAAAGTTTCATAAATGAAGAAGAACTAATCAGTCTTTAATCTTGCAAGAAAAACTTATTAGAGAAAGACCAAAGCACCTAAAACAATAAGAAGAAATTTATTAAAGAAAAAAAACAATATCAGATGAAATAAATCAAAATGAAATTAAAAAAACATAATAATTTACAAGAACGAAAAAAAATAACCAACTAATAAACATTAACTTTAAATGATATATAATATAAAAAAAAGTATGAGATATATTTATATAGAGTCATGAGAAAAATATTGAAAATATAAAAGAGCTTTAACGGATTCTTTAAAGTTTCTGATTTCGAGATTAGCAAATTTAGACAATTATTATTAAAAAATAATTTTATAATTAAACATTTTTTGAAGATTAAATTCCCGAAATAAATGGTTTTAGCAATCAAAGTTTATTCAAAAACAGTATCAAGACCAAGATTAGGAAAGGAGGAATTATCAAGAGAGAATGTTCTTAGGTGAATTGAACGAAAGATAGACTTTTGGGCTATTTAAGGAATGTGAAGAAGATGGCTGTGGCGAGTGAGGCATAGATGTATTGAGTCATTTCGAATGAAAAACTGGTTGAAAATTCCACATTTGATACAGGATTTATAAAAAAAATGAAAATGAGATAGCTTGTTAATATTATAAATATTGATACAAGAAAAAGAATCATTACAGCTACGAGAAAGATTAATGAACATGAAAAAAATTTTTTGACAAGAATATAATTTATGTAGCATTGATAAA
>JAUIRK010000758.1:0-144868 GCA_030549495.1 Nectonema munidae
CTTAAGTGAAAATTTTCTACTTTGCACCCTGAACTAATGAATTCATATTTCTTTGAGGTTCCCATATAAACTTTAAATGAAATTTTCATTCTTTCAGTTTTTTTTCTAAGCCAAAACTTTTTTTCATTTTTCTTAAACATTTGATAATTTAATATCTCTAAAACTTTTCACTCAGTTTAACTTCGATAAATAAGTCTATAATTTATTAACGACTTTTCCCGCTTGTTAAGGGACGTCATATATACATGATCCCTTCAAAATATAGTAAATACTTAAAGTTATCAAACATACAAAAAAATCGTTAGAATATTAAATAAATAGAAAAAAGTAAAGTTGTGTTTTTAAATTTTAGACATGAAAATAAACCTATTAGTTAAATAGTTCCTATTCTCTTCTGAATTAAATTTTATAAAATGATAGGTTTTCGCCAATAAAAATATTAATTTTAGTATGTTGTAGCAGTGGCGTAGCCAAAAAATGGAAGTTGGGGGGGGGGGCATGCAAGGAATTTGGCACTGCCCCCCTCTGGCTACGCCACTGTGTTGTAGATTGGTTTAAGAAAAACGAGTGTTCTAACAATATTTCATTTGGATGATTTTTTAAATTATAAGAAAAAATTTTGTTCACTTATGAAATTTTCAAGCACTTGAAAAAAGCGTTTAAGACAGGGTATGAAAATAATTTTTTTTTTATATCATTAACCTTTGTTAAGTATAATTCATTACAAAGTCCTATAGATTTCGTTTTCTTGTATTTAATTTAAAAAGAAAATTCTATTTTTTGAAATTCTTTAGCAATGAAAATTAAAAATTTTAATCAATTTTAGTTACCTAAAGGGCCTTTACCTCAGGTGCAATAATTGTGAGTTATGTCAACTGCATAGAAGAAACAAAAAAATATTAAAAGAAAGTGAAAAAATATTTTTAATAGGGGTCATTTTTGACCACAATCTCACTTCAAATTAAAATAGAACTTTACCGAAACGATTGGAATTAAAAAAGGCAAATTATATAAAATTTTATATTTTTGTTTTAAAAAGTATATATAAGCGTTTTAGAGTCATTTTTAGCCTCATTGAAATTTGAAACTCAAAATTATAGTGTTTATGTAATTTCTTTTATTCAGTAAATCTAGACAAAAACACAAGACTTTTAGTTTTACATATAAAAAATAATCAGTAAAAGTCTGCGGATATTCAATAGTGGTGAGTCATTTTAATTTATTTTCTGGAAAATATTATACATAAAAACAGAATAATACATTAAAATTAAAGTTATATCTACTTGCCTTTAATCTTCAGGTTTTAGTGAACTTATTATATAAAACAAAGCTGTACAATTATAAAGAATAGTTTTCAAAAAAATTGAGAAATATGTCAAAAAATATTGTAAAATCATTTTAGCATAAACACGATTTTTTTTTATTTGGGAATAATCTAACATTTTCTAGATTTGTTAATTTAAGTTATTTTATAATAAAATTTAAATATATTTACTTGTTAAAAAATTTTAAAGTTTTTATTTATATTTTGTTTAATTTTATTTTTTTTCTTTGAAAAATAAAAAATTTTGCTTTAATTTTTTCGCATAGACATTTCAATCCTTATCGAGGTAACAAAAATGGTTCACAATTATAAAATTTTTGCATTGTTATCATCAGAATGAGGTCTTTGACATAACTTTATAGATTAAGATGATATTTTTCTGAATAAGAAACTCGAGATTTATATGTATGTCAAGTTTCATGTTCATATCTTTTTTTATTAGGTGGCAATTTAACTTTGTTTCTGTCAGCTCATTTTGCCACGACCCCAATCCTTTTACTTTTATACTAGTATATTTTATAAATTTAGTAATTTTTAAATAATAAAAATTTATTATTTTTGTAAACAAATATAACTTTTTAGGTGTTATTATAGATAATAAATTGAGTTTAAAGACTCATTGTAGGCTCCTTTTAAAAAAATTAAATAAATTGTCTGTATATTTATTATAGCATTGATAAATGCGTTTTTCTCAATTTTTTTTTATCTAATTTATTTTTTAATAATAATCTTAAACTTGATGACATTTTGCATCTCGGTCTCTATATTTCTTAGAAAATTTAACAAGAATATTTTGCTATCTTTATTTTCTAGCTAGTTTCACTATAATCATGAAACTAAAGGTTTTTCTTAGAGAAATTCCAACCATATAGTTCTTCGATATAATTTTCCTAAATCTAAGATTCACTGTTTATAGATGTAATCTATATTGTCTTTCTTGTTAAAGTCTCCTTGATGGTTGCTTTTGAATTATTTCATCAATTTTTATGAGCGTGAATGTTTTATTTTAAATTGTTTTGCTTTCAGATGTTTATCTATTTGAATTGTTGGGTCTTTTCGTTTAGATGGCCACATCAAGTAATCACCATTTCGTCTGCCTTTTATAGTCATTTAATGCTAACTGTTTACGATCTGGCTGCAAAAGTGAGCACTGAAGAAAAAGCTATTTGTTACAAGATAAGGGAGTGTTGCATCAGGAGAGACTGTGTGTCATGAACTTGCCATAACAAATTTTTGTGAAAAACACCTTAAAATGTCCAATACAGCGTACACTGATTGGAAAAATTATATGCGTGAAGTGTGTGTGGATTAACTGCTCCGAAATCCTGTGCAAATTGGAGGACAAGAGCTTCACGATGAAATCGACGAGTCCTGCTTCTCGAGAAGAAAGTACAATGTGGGCAGAGTTTATCCCCAGCAATGGGTATTTGGTGGAATATGCCAAAAAACGGGTGCGTGCATGCTTCATGTACGCTGTTCCCGATAGATCCGCTGAGACTCTTCTACCTATTATAAAAGAGTGTATTTTACCAGGAACGACAATTATTTCCGATATATGGCGGGCATATGCTGGCATTACATCACTAAAAGGCATAATCGATTCATATATGTGCGAATTTCTTTGGCCCAAAAGTAACAAAGTGCTAGATTCAGAGGGAAAAATTTATTCAGAATTTTTCCCTAGAATTTGACAACCAGGACATAACTATAAAAGGCAGACGAAATGGTGATTACTTGATGTGGCCGTCTAAACAAAAAGACCAGATTTTTTTTGTATTTGCTGTTTTAAACTAATTTTAACGGATTACTCAATTTGAATCAGAGGTCTGGCAAGACCTCCGTGGAGACAACTTGCTAAAAATTCTACACAAAAGTTCAAACCACTTAACTTTAAAATTGCGTTTTTATTTCATGAAAACAATATGATTGGTTGAAATCTTTATGTAATATATCATATTAATAATATGACGATTTTTTTGGAAATTTTTACTTATTTGTTTTAAAGGAAAAATTTAACTAATTTTCAATACCGTAATTTCCCACTTATAATGCGCAGTTTTTTCCCTCAAAATCAACCGTTAAATGCCGCTGCGTATTATACACGAAAATAAACTATTGTATTAAAAATAATAAAAATCATTTTTAAAAATAAAATAAGCGCATATTAATGAATATTTTTATTCGGAGCTTTCAGAGTCGTCATGATCATCAGAAATGTCAAAAAGCTGTTTTGTTTGCTCTATCGACATCATGTCCTCATAGAATAAATCATCGTTATAGTCTTCAAAATCGTCATCATCAGTATTATCTGTTTCTTCTTGTGCTGGCATAAGTCCATATGATATCGTCCTCTGTGCCGTCCATAGAATTTGAGATTGAGCAATGCTTGAATGATTTGATAATGTTGTTAGGATCTAGCTCTTTCTAGGCCTCTTTCACCCATTTGGTCACGGTTACTAAATCAGGTGCACGAGTGCGACCTATTATATAAATATTTTAGGGTTTCTTTTAGAATGGCGTTCTAGCGCATATGATCAATACGTACTAAAAAGTTATCACTAACGACTATTTCTACCAAATTTCGGCATTGTTATGACTTTAAGAAAAGTCGTTAGAAAACTTTTGTAGTGTTGTTCATTACGCGATAAAAGATAGAGATTATGTTCATTACCTGAAAAATCTATCAATGGTTCTATCTTAATTAATAAAAGATGTAATGTTGAGTTCAAAATGATAAAAACAAACAATAAAAACAGTGCATTTTAATGATAAAAAAAGCGTTTTTTCAATTCATTAATCGCAATCGAATTGGAGCACTCGCAAATTATAGTGCAAAAACATAAGCATCTCTCCAGTTATTGCTTCTAAACGATTTCTTTTTGGCGAGTATATATTCCCACCAGCACTACGCTCTCTACTGAAGAAAGAGGAACTTTTTTGAAAGAAGAACCAAACTTGGAAGTTCTTCTTTGTTCGTTTTCCACCATTCAAAAGGATTTTCCTTGTTTCCGATAAGTTTATATTTCAAATATTTTGAAATTTCTGTTTTTACTTTTCTTCTTGCTGCTGAAAATGGACCTGCTGTTTTAGGTTCAGTTTTTATATTGTTTGTTTCTTGTTCGGTTTTCATTTTTTGATATCTGAAAAACACTTTTCAAAACTAAAATTAAAATCCATATTTTGCTCAACATCACTGCTGGTCGAATCTAAAGAATATTTTCCACCTCATCACCGCATTCAAGTCGAGCGTAATTGCGCCATGGAAACGCATGAAACAGTTATCTTATCGAAATCAAATTTTTTCATAATTATATTGTAAACACATTTTCTTTAGTTTTTCACATTTTCTTTTAACGAGTTTCCATCTGATTTGGCATATATAAGAAAATTTTTTTATAAAATAAAGCATTTTTAAAGAAATGTGTTTGAAAAAACGTAGAATAGTCATTAAAACGTTTGAATTCACCTAGTACACTTAAAAAATATTTAATAAAAGTAGAATTTTCATATCATACCAGACCGTTTAGCAAGTTTTTGAAAAACAAAAATTGATCAGCACATTTCAATAATTTTGAAAAATCTTTAGTACTTTTCATTGTTTCAATATTGATACCTATATTTTCGCACATAACTTTTATTCTTACTGTTGCTAGCACAATTCAAAAATATGATAAATTTATTTCAAAAAGGAATTCATAATATTAACCCTATTAGTGCTGGGCAAAATTTGTCCGCTCAACTGCTGGGGGGGGGGGGCGTAAAGTGCCCCCCCTATTTTTCTCAGATATTAATAAGTTTTTATAAATATTTTTAATGTTACATATATATTTCAACTATGCTGAATTCAGTGGTGATGTCCATTTTTTATCAAAATCAATCAAACCTGTCAAAAAATTGATTTATATTTGACAGCTCATCTCAAAAAGGAACTTTTTATTTAAATAATTATATAAAGTTTTTTACATATATATACCCATTTTCAAATATGCTGAATTTAGTGGTGATGTCCATTTTTTATCAAACCTGTCAAAAAATTGATTTATATTTGACAACTCATCTCAAAAAGGAACTTTTTATTTAAATAATTATATAAAGTTTTTTACACATGTATACCCATTTTCAAATATGCTGAATTCAGTGGTGATGTCCATTTTTTTTATCAAAATCAATCAAACCTGTCAAAAAATTGATTTATATTTGACAGCTCATCTCAAAAAGGAACTTTTTATTTAAATAATTATATAAAGTTTTTTACACATGTATACCCATTTTCAAATATGCTAAATTCAGTGGTGATATTCATTTTTTATGAAAATCAATCAAACCTGTCAAAAAATTGACCTAAATGTAACAGCCCATCTCAAAAAAGAAACTTTTTATCTAAATAAGTATATAAAGTTTTTTATGTATACCCATTTTCAAATATGCTGAATTTAGTGGTGATGTCCATTTTTTATCAAACCTGTCAAAAAATTGATTTATATTTGACAGCTCATCTCAAAAAGGAACTTTTTATTTAAATAATTATATAAAGTTTTTTACACATGTATAACCATTTTCAAATATGCTGAATTTAGTGGTGATCTCCATTTTTTACCAAACCTGTCAAAAAATTGATTTATATTTGACAGCTCATCTCAAAAAGGAACTTTTTATTTAAATAATTATATAAAGTTTTTTACACATGTATACCCATTTTCAAATATGCTGAATTCAGTGGTGATGTCCATTTTTTATCAAAATCAATCAAACCTGTCAAAAAATTGATTTATATTTGACAGCTCATCTCAAAAAGGAACTTTTTATTTAAATAATTATATAAAGTTTTTTACACATGTATACCCATTTTCAAATATGCTAAATTCAGTGGTGTTATTCATTTTTTATGAAAATCCATCAAATCTGTCAAAAAATTGACCTAAATGTAACAGCCCATCTCAAAAAAGAAACTTTTTATCTAAATAAGTATATAAAGTTTTTTACACATGTATACCCATTTTCAAATATGATGAATTCAGTTGTGATATTCATTTTTTATGAAAATCAATCAAACCTGTCAAAAAATTGATCTAAATGTGACAGCTCATCTCAAAAAAGAAACTTTTTATCCAAATAATTATATAATGTTTTTTACCAATTTTTAAGCATGCGTAATTCAGTGGTGATATTCATTTTTTAATGAAAATTAATCAAAACTGATAAAAAAAATTGATTTATCCCAAAAAGAAAAGATCAGTAACGGTTCTTTGAATTAGAGAATTACGTTTAATAGAAAGTATAGGGAGATGATGAAGTTTACCCTGTATGGCATTTTACACACATATACAAATTTTCAAGTAGGCTGTGTTTACTGGTTATATTCCTTTTTTTTAATAAAAAATTAGTCAAACCTGACAAAATAATTTAAATATGACAGCCCATGTCAAAATTAAATTTTTTATTCTTATAAAAAGTTTTTTATACATTTCAAGTATGTAGAATTTAATGGTGATACCATTTTTTTATGAAATCAATAAAACCTGTCAAAAAAATCGATAATTCACTCAAAATATTTCATTCTACAGTAACTTATGTAACTCGATAGGACCACCATCTTTTTGGCTACAAATTTGTTATCGACTTGTAGTCTCTACGTCATACTATAATTTACCATATGTAATTTTGCTATTCATTCCATGGTGATCCTTTCTTGGTAGCTCTTTTTTCATTAAAAATTTATATTCTTCAATTTGTGTTCGAAAATTTTTTTATAATGATAAAATTACTTTTTTCCTCTCTCAAAGCATTCTGATTAAAGAATCTTCTTGATGATCTTAGACTTTTTAATCAGTATCGTGTATTTTATTATCATGCCTGAATATTCGTCAACCAATCTCATTTCAAAGGTTTTTTTCTGATGAATCTTTCGTGATGTTCATTGTTCAATTACAAAAATTTGTCCACGTTCTTCATCTAAAAAATTATCTCTTTGACGCAAAAGGAAAAAGATGGACAAATTCAATTTAAATTAAAAATATCTTGATAGTGACTAAATTCTCACATATTGGCATCTGTGCCATTTTTGATAAATGACCTATACTAAATTTTCAGATTTCCTACCCATCTTAGCTAAATGTTAATTGTAATCCTATATGATAATGTGAACTTCTTTTTCACAGTCAAAATCTTTTTGAAGCATCTATTATATAATTAAACCACTTCCTACTTCATTAGGACATGGTAGATCTTCCATTTAGTCAAGATACATATTTTTTTAATTATTTGTTTTGATCACATGTTCTCTTTTAAATTAGTTTTCAACTTGGTTCCTTCTCTCTTACAAATTTTCAAAAGATTTTAAAATACGTTTTGTTTGTTTTTTTTTTAATAAATATTTCATACTCAAGATGATTGTAGAAAGTATTATAAGCCAAAATCTACAAAAAAAAAGTATATTTTCACTATATATCTAATATGCAACCATTTTTTGAAAATTTTTTACAGAACTGATTTTCAGGCATACATTACTAATTCAATTGCTACTTCGAGATATTTTTTAACCGTATTATCCAAAATCCTGTACACAAATAAAATAAGCATAGTCGATTTGGTATAAAACAGATATTTTAAATCTGATTGAAGCTTTCAGATATTTTAAAACCATAAATGCCAAAACTGTGTCCAAAAATGAAACCACCATCTTCCATTTGGCATAAAAACAGATATTTTATTTAAATTTCAAAAATATTTCTGTAGACATTAGACGTAAATCGAACATTTGATTGATACTTTCAGACATTTAAAATCTCTAAATGCAAAAAAGGATTTCAGAAATAAAAATTATCATGGTCGAATTGGTATAAAAATATATATTTAATTATAAAATTTGAATGAATGTTTTTGGAGACAATTTTTAGAAGTAAACCGCAAATTTCATTAATACTTAAAGTGTTTTCACATCCTAAATGTAAAAAATGAGTTCAGAAATGAAAACAGCATGATTGATTTGGTATAAAACATATATTTCATGTAAAATTGAGAGAATATTTTTGGAGATAGCTTTTAGAAGTAAACCGCAAATTTGATTGACATTGACAGATATTTTAAAACCTCTAAATGTGAAAAATGAGTTCAGAAATGAAAACAGCATGGTTGATTTGGTATAAAAACATATATTTCATTGTAAAATTTAAATGAATGTATTTGGAGACAATTTTTAGAAGTAAACCGCAAATTTAATTAACACTTATAGGTATTTTCACATCCTAAACGTAAAAAATGAGTCCAGAAATGAAACCAGCATAGCCGATTTAGTATAACAGATATATTTCATTGTAAAATTTCAATGAATTTTTTTGGAGATAATTTTTAGAAGTAAACCGCAAATTTGATTAACACTTATAGGTATTTTCAAATCCTAAATGTAAAAAATGAGTCCAGAAATGAAAACAAAATGATCGATTTGGTATAAAACATATATTTTATGTAAAATTTAAAGGTATATTTTATTAGATACATTTTTGATCAATCAAAATTTTGATTGACATTTTCTAAAAAGTAGCCATGGTTATTGAAAAAATTAAATATATAAAGTGTTATGCGTTCCAAACTGTATATAATTATAAATTTTCAGGGTATTATATAATATAGATCCTAAGTTATAAGGTTAAGTACAGATAATGTCAAAATTTTGTGAAAAATTTTGATTTTGATTGACAGTTTTGGACATAAAAGGGTCATTCAACTACCATGAAAATGGTTTCAAAAGATGCAGCTAGCGATTTTAGGAAAAGTCACAAAATTTGAAGGGATATGATTCAGCCAATTTTCTACAATTAATTTTTTAGTGAAGGGGGCGTTTTACGCCCCCCCCCAGCACTAATAGGGTTAATTACATGGAGTTAGAATTAACTTAAATTTGGTAAAATTAAAAAATAGAAGAGAAAACGTGAAAAAATGTCAGGGAGATAGAAGCACTAGTATTAGTACCAGAGAGTATTTCCATCAAAATAGCATATTAAAGCTGCTTGTATCAATCTATAGGTAATTTGCCTCGAGAAGACTGAACTAAAACCCAAGACATTGGTGTAACAAGTTCAGCATTCTAACAACCCACACTCCCATTAAATACGGTACGTAAACCCCTACAGAATGCAATCTTATGTTATAACTATTTATCCAACATTCTGTATATTTAAGAATCGTTTTGGCATCGGAATCGGCTTTAAATAATTCATCTCCGATACTTTAAAAAACTCCCGATATTCTGATTAATCGTCCCATCACTGATTTAAACATAATACGCTGAAAAAATTAGATTTTTTTTAAATATCTCATTTTAAAGGTAATATTATACTAATCACGAAAATGTATTAATATTTTAAGTTTGAATTTTTTAAAATACTTTTTTTGCCTCTTAGCTTGATAAAATTACAAAATTTCCAACTTTGACCGCAAAATAATATATAAGTCATTCGATTCATTTGAAACAAATTTCATATTTGGAATTAACGTAACAAACCCTATAAGAATAGGTTTTTAAATTTTAATTTTTTTAAATTTTATAATTTCTGATTTTTCAGGCCTTTCAAACGGTCTCAAAATTATGACTTGACATATATTCAACAAATATACAAGTATTATAAATTTTTAGATTTCTCTTATCTTTCTGAATAATTCTAATTTTATTTTAGCATAAACATTTTGGTTCAAATATTTTTTATATATATTTGTCTTGCCAGACCTACTTAAACTCACATACACACACAAGCGGTATGTCATTTGTATATTAATATATACATAATAATATATTTGAAGAAATATTTTTTCAGTATGAAGAGTTTTAGGAAACTCTTCTCTGTTGTGTAATGATATATTCTCATAACCTGTACGGTTGAACGCGGGTAGACAACTTGAGTGTCATCTCCAACCTGTATACTACGATTGTTCATCTCCAACCTGTATACTACGATGGATTCCATGGTATGCGGCGAATCGTAGCACCTCTAACACTTTGATCCTGCCGCCTTTTCTTCATTTTGCAAGCACGCATTTTGAACAAGGACATTTTTCTTCATCATCACCGTTTTCTAGGCAAGCAAGTGCAGTTGCAAGCACATATGATGTCATATTTACTAAGTGAGCGATGAACCTTAACTCGTTGCACAACCCAACGCATTTTTCTCGCTCAATGCCATAAAATTATATCAATTAAACCTCTCAGATTTATTTTTTTAAACCTCTCATATTTAATTTTTTTATTTTTCGATGATGTTAAATTAATTGAAAATTTTGATAAATCTATAATTGTTTGATAGTTTTTTATTAGTCATATAATAATTAGATTTGAATTTTCAATTTAACTTTGCATTTTGGATAAGCTTTTGAATACTGTTTTATTATTTTTCTAAACTATTTTTAAATTATAATTTAACTATTTTTTTTCAAACGAGCCACTTGTTTATTTTGGTTGATATAAAAAAATATAACAAAACCATTAGACAAATAAATTAAAAATTATTTTCATGAAGTTTTAAAATGTAAAGTCTTTTTATATACTTTCAATACTTTTTTTAACAAGGCAGTTCCTTTATAATTCTTTGACGTTATTTATAATATTACCGCCTCAAAGCCAGTTATTTCCAATGAGCTAGTCGCTCAAGGGTTAATATTTGAACAAATCCTGTTTTCTTTAATGACTTTCATAACATGAAAAAATTCAAGTCGTACATGATAACTTTTATCAATATAAAAAACTAAGTATAATTGAATAACTTAAAAGTCAATATAAAAGACTAATTTTATGATTGTTTCAAATAAAAAAAGATTTTTAGAAATCATTATTAAGTTCAAGAATGGATTCCAGATAAATATTTATGTTTTACTATATAAAACACTTTTTTTTACAACATAGCTATATTAACTAGGTATACTCAGATCTAAAATGAATAAAAGTCATCATCTTTCACATTAAAAAGAATATATTTTTACTAGCTGGTCCTGTGGTCGTTTCTCGCTTCGTTAAACATAGGATCATTGGTGGTGTGTATTATGATCTGAGGGTAGGTTCAATCATGTCATAATTTTTGCCCATTTTACATCATTACAAAACATATACAAAAATAATTTCAATATGTTCTCTTAGTCAGTTTTTAGCATAGTTATATTTTTTATGGGTATTTATTATTTCTTCTCTGATACTTTTGTTGAAAAGCACAATATTTTCATTTCTTCTTTCATGATTATGCTCCACCTTTTTTGAAATGGCATTTTGACCATCTTTATTGAATATGAGCTTACCTATGTAAAATTTAAACCATATTTAAGAAACAACTTTAACCTAATCTACATTCTATCAATAGTATTTTATGCAATTTTTTTATAAACTATTTTAGATGTTTTTGATATATAATTTTAATTAGTTGAATTTTTAATACCCATTAATGACCAACATCTAGCATGTGTTTTGTGGTAATATATGATTAGTTTGATAGATAAAAAACATAACTACACATTTATAAACTTGCTAGAAACAAAATATATTATTTTAGACCGAAAAAACAAATCCTAACCTAAAAGTTATATTGTCCTAAATGGAAACATATCGTTTTTTATATATATTGAATAAATTAGGAGCTATGATTAGTCTCATGCAATCAGAATTATCTGTTCATCGCTCATTTAGTAAATATGACATCATATGTGCTTGCAACTGCACTTGCTTGCCTAAAAAACGGCGATGATGAGGAAAAATGTCCTTGTTCAAGATGCGTGCTTGCAAAATGGAGAAAAGGCGGCAGGATCAAAGTGTTAGAGAGCGTCCATTGATTGTAGCGTGCTACGATTAAAAAAGGCGGCAGGATCAAAGTGTTAGAGAGAGCCCATTGATTGTAGCAAGCGTGCTACGATTAAAAAAGGCGGCAGGATCAAAGTGTTAGAGAGAGCCCATTGATTGTAGCAAGCGTGCTACGCTTAGTCCTGTGCGACGATTCGCCTGGAACCGGATTCCATGTACAAATAAATGACTAGGGAAACAATGTTCAACTTTCTTTTCATATTTTGCTAGATGTAAGATTTGATATACTTCATTCGGGGAGACGATGTTAGGAAAGTTATTTTAAATAATATATTTGTCAAATAATCAAACTAAAATTGTGTAATCAAAGAATCGAAAAATATTCTTTAAAAAATCACAAAATATGAAACTTTCTGTTCACATTTTGCTACCATTCAAAAGTTAATTCAAAATTTTCATTCATTAATAAAAAGTATGCGTCTTACTCATGTTTTAACTTTAAGTTGTTTTATTTTTGTCTTATTCATTCATTCATTCATTCAGAAGGATAAAACGGAAGGCAATAACAGCAGGTGTCAAAATAAATCGAATGCGTAAGAGGAAGTTAAGTGTTGAAATCAATGACGTCAAGTGATGCACCTCGGCATTTATAATTTTCTTGCTTATTAAAGAAAAAAAGAACAGCGTTTCATAGGTTATTCGTAGATGAATATTTCCGCATGTGCAACATGTCTCCTTCAGCTCCAAAATCTCCTCGAAAGCGTCATGAATAAAATGTCAATATGTTCTTGGCGTTGTTTATATTTCATATCAAATTTAATTGCCCGTTTGAATTGAATAGTGTCACATGTATTCGTGTTGAATTAAGTTTCAATAAAATTTTAAATTTAGGATAATGGGTGTTATTTCTTAACCAAACACAGGACTAAACTTCCTATCTAGTTTGGCATGAGGTACGCAAATTGTTTTTCTTCCAATAATGTTACCTTTGTCGTAATCAATTTTTCTATAAAATTGATGATATGTGATGGAATTAAAATCCTTTTCTTATTTTTATTTTTATATATTAAATACATGTTTTCTTTTTCAGTTTTTCAAAATATGGATTCCTCGGTTCACTGTTTTCTTTTTTGAATACTAGCTTCTTATATCTGAAAAAATATACGGCGCATAACGTTTTGCGAAAAAATCTTGCCTTACTTTTCATATGAGTGTAAGCAATAAGATTGTATCGAAAAGGATGAAGGAAAACGTTCTTTCGATTGCGCAGTTGCTGAATCTTTCCAAAATGCCCATCCCCAAGCGAACGACGATTCACTCGCAGAGCATTTCATGTCCTGCATGTCGTATCACCTTTTCCTTTGAACAAAACCTGGTCAGTCACTTGAATCGTACCTCCGTTAACCTCGAGTTGAACTGCTTTTCGTGCTTACGAAGTAACAATGTGAATCACCTATACAACTGTTCCAATCCATGTCAAGTCGTGAAGCACCTACTTCAACACTCCGATCTCAATTACCGTCAATGCTACGTTCGAATTTTGCCGCCTGACCCAGCCTTCCTGGAGTATGGCGGTGGCTTCGCCGTCTCCGATCAAAACATCAATGACCGGCTTCAACTGCCCATTGTGCAAACGTTGACCTCTTTGCCGCGTATCAAGCGCAAGTTTAGCGAATCTTTCAGTGAGTTTCATTCCCAGGTGTCTGAAGTGGAGACCTACTGCCTCAATTCAAAAACAAACATCCCTTCAGTTCTTCAGGCGATCACTGCGCGCATTTCGCACTTCATTGAAAACGAAGGAAAGAATGCGGATGTCATTTCCTGCAGCAAGTGTTTCACGTCTATGCAAACTGTTGAAGAGTATATCTTGCACATCTTTCAGTGCAGTTATTCTTGCAAAAAGCAGATTTTCAAGTGTCACATGTGTTCGTACACCGGTAATTTTTTTTGATACTTTCTGAAGATACACACATCCACGCATTTCGTTGCATAGAGGGGCTTAAGCTAATTCCAAATTTGGGTTTTGACCAGAGCTGCAGAGGAGTTGGGGGGAAAATACCCTACTTTTTCAAGTTAAAATATTTTAACGAGTGATTGGAGTAATATACTAAAATGATACAAAAATCATGTAAGATGTCGATTACCAAAAAAGGCGATTCCGATTCTTCTTGAATTAAAAAATTTATCTTCACTTTTGATCAGACTTTGTCCATTCAATGTTTATTTTACAGTATGTGAGTTTATCCGAAACAACTGCTCCACTTTATAGATAGAGGATTTAAAGTTAAGCTTAAAATGAAAGATATTTACTTCAGTCATCCAGAGACAGCTAGTGAAAGCTGATTGGTTTTGATTTAACTTTGATATACATATTGAGTCAGGTGTTTAGCTTTGAAGAAAACCCCCCTCTACTTCCAATTTTTTGTAACCTCCATAAAGTAGCTTAAGCTGTATTCTCTGTTAAACATAGCTCTTGAGCTTTTGTAATGTGCATACGTAGCACTAATTACCGTATATCTTTGAACATAAGTTGATGTTTTTTTCATTGAAATCAAGCAAGAAATTAATGTCACGACTTATAGCCAAGTCAGTCATGATTAGATAGAGAAAATACTTGGCACAAAACAAAATTGTATCGCGATTGGTATGTCCGCTGATGAGCGATAATAACACTTGTCCTAGTGAGTTGCACCTGTCATAATTATCATTCTAGATCTGATATAGTTTTTAAACATTTTTTGCAGTGGCCCCTTTTATGCTATTCAATATTTTAGGGCCCACCTTATAGAACCACTAATTTCTTCCCCGTGTATAAAATATAGTAAATGAGCCCATTAAAGTTGCATTTTTGTTTTATTCAATTGCGCTTGCTGCAATTAACGAACAAACCAATTCCTAAAGTTTGCTTGTGAAAAGCTTTTAAAGTAAATATGTCATTCTTTTTAGAAAATTTTTACAACCAATCTGCAATCATTCTCCATTTGATTGACAATCACAAACTCTTTCTTTTCACTTGCTATCAGTGCAAATTTGATTCAAAGAGTGAGGAACAGGTGAAGTTGCATTGCGAAGTCGAGCACAAGTACATGTTTCCTTCTTGTAAGCAGCACTTTGTGTGCTCTCTCTGCAAAAAGTACATTTTTTGTGTTCTTATTCGCGCGTTTCCTTAATCAAGATTTCCTTGTCAATCAAACACAGACACTGTTTTTCCTTCATCCACGAATTGGAAATGCACTACTACCAATGCCTATTTAAATGTGGAATAGGCGAATACACCTGCCCCATATGTGAATCTTCTTTTCAAAGATTTGACAGTTTCAAGGCGCACATAACTTTCCATGTATGGCCTTGATTTAAATACATTTTTTTGTTTCCATACCCGCCAACTCCATTTCACCGATAACAATTTATGAACTATGAATGAACTAATACTTTGCCGTAGGACATGTAATGACTGTTAGATTCCGACCCACTAGTGCTTCCTAACCTCTAGTTGTAAATGGAAACCCAGAACAAGAAAATCTAAAAAGATATGGTAATTAAAAATGTGCCATGTTTAACCTCTCCCTTTCCACCCCCTGAAAAGCTAAAATCTAAGAAAACTTGTTTTTAAATAACTATAAATAAATTGAAGAAATTAGAAAAATTTGTGTAGCTCTTCAACCAAAAATAGAGGTTAGGCTATTTTGAAAAAATCTTTTCTTACTTTTATTTCTTTATCTTGAAATATTTCGATCGTCTCCTTCAAGCTTTATTACTACACTGATAAAGCGACACGCATAACTTCCCATAACAAAATTTTAACCATATAAAGGTGGTTAGCTAAAGCATATCAGATCCAAAAGAAAGTTCTTTCAGTAGAATTTGATCGCAAAACAAAACATTCTACATATCTTGAATTTTTTAGCTTCAAAATGGTGAATCGATTACTCTTAATTCTTGCCTAAATGTTCTTTAAAACTCTGAATCAGTCTGTGCTGCTGAGTTTAATTTTTTATACACTATAACAGATATTTAGCAATAAAATGCCTGATATCAAATAAGTGTAATCTTCTAAAGCCTCAACACGATGAACGGAGGAGACAACCACCACTCAAAATTTTTATACACTATCTACCAAAACCATAAAAGTATTTCTTTACTTTTTATAAGATTATTATAATTTGCTCTGTGTTTGATCTTGATATAAATAAATGTGAAGACATATTATGTGTCAAAAATTGTATTTTTTTTTGGATAAATTTTATTAAAATTAAATTTGTAATAATCTCTTTTGAGTGTTATTAAATATGAAGGTTTTAATTTCTATGTGGTATTAAATTGAATTATATTCATTAATTTCTTTCGTGACGGCCTTAACCCTCACTCATACACGGAAAACAACACACTCAATAAAAACTGAGTCCATTAGATCAACTCCACATTTACATCAGGGGCGCACATCCTCAAAATTATTTGGGGGGGGGGGCGAAATTTTTTTGTTGCAATTTTCAAAATTAGTGGTCTGGGAATACCACGGGAGACCAAATATTCAAGCAATCCTTTAAAAGGTCCTCAGACATTTCGCCCCATTCTTTTTATAAGACAATTTGCCCCATTATTTTCATAAGACAGTTCGTCCCATGGACAATTCGCCCCATTATTTTCATAGGACAATTCGCCCCATTATTTTCATAAGACCGTTCGTCCCATGGACAATTCGCCCCATTATTTTCATAAGACCGTTCGTCCCATGGACAATTCACCCCATTATTTTCATAAGACATTTTGTCTCATGGACAGTTCGCCCCATTATTTTCATAAGACATTTTGTCTCATGGACAGTTCGCCCCATTATTTTTATAAAACAATTTGCCCCATTATTTTCATAAAATAATTCGCCTCATAATTTTCATAAGCGCATTTGCTTCATGCTCAATTTGCCACATTATTTTTATAAGAGAATGCGCTCTATTATTTTTATAAAACCTCTAGTCCTTTTATTTTCATAAGATAATTCTTTCCATTAAAAATTTGCTCTATTTTTATTATACAATTCTTGCCATAGACAATTTACTCTATTTATGCAGATCAATTAGCACTATTGTTTTAATAAAATCGTTTTTTCAATTTTTTAGACTCTTTTTACACTTTTTTCATAAGACTATTTTTCATAAAACGGTATGGCATATAAACGTTTTGCCTAATATCACAACTCATCTCAATAAAAATAGCTATATTTTAATTTTATTTAGTTTTTTGAAAAATTGTTTTTTCAAAGGCAGTTCTTTTATAAATGAAACAAATATTTAAAATTTTTAAACAAAATAAAAATTAATATCTTATAATTGTAATATTATCGTAATTATCGTTTTCTTCATTTTCATCATCAATAATTTAAAATTATTTAAAAGTGATAAAAAAAATTAAGGGATAAAATTATTAATTTGAAATAATTTAATAGAGATAAAATAAACAAGAATATAAAATTTTTTAATAATTTTACACATATAATAAGCAAAGATGGATGAAACAAATAGCCTATGAGACAATTTATCTATGGGGCGAATTTTCTATGGGGCGAATTGTATATGTGGCAAAATGTCTGTCGACCCTTTAAAATAGAGTGTATTCAGAGCATATCTAAAGTCCTAAATTTATAAGACTATTTTATATTTTTTTTTACAAAATTTGTGAATTTAAATACTATACTTCCAGCGAAAATATTTTAATTAAGTTTGCAGAAGAATACACACTAGTTTAAAAAAATCCAAAATTGTTAGGGGGTGGAATAGGCTTTTCATTTGAAAAATGAAGTAGTCTACCAGGCACATTACAGGAATTGATTCATAGAGAAAACAAATAACTAAAGGTTGGATAGTTTTATGAGTGAATGTAGTCTAAAGGCAAAGAGTCTACTAGACACCCTGCAATGTTTATATGAAAAAATGTGATTGATTCAGGGGCAAGTGTATAAAATGAAATTATAATTGTGCAAACAAAAAATTAAGATCGCATTATTTCATTTTACTCAGCATCATTCAAAAATAGTTTAAAAGCTAAATTGATACAAGCTACAAAAAGTAAAATAACTTTTAACATTTTGCAATGATTTGCCTTTTATAATAAATTTTAAGGAAAAAAAGTTTATCAGAAAAAGTTATAGAGCTTCAACAAAAACTAAAATTTTAGGGTAGAACTTAAGTTTTTGGAAACTAATTTGACGTACCCCCCCCCCCCCCCCCCCTACAGCATACTCTATGGGTGGTATGGCAGGTTGGTTGAGATGATGGACTTAGCACAGAAGCCTCTTCATTCGATTCCTTATCGATACGAATTTGTTCATAGTTTGACATAAGCGGTACATCAGTGCCTTGTCAACAAAAATACACCCGCTGTACCTTACCTTTTACTTAAAATTGAAAAATTTGCTACATAATTAACATAAGAGAGAAAGGAAAGAAAATAAACTAATAAATCAATTTTCACTATTTTAAAATGGGACCGTCTGTTCTCAGAATAATTTCAAAATAATAGGAGGCATAAAGATTTAGATTTTATTTGATATTTTCAAATTTTTATAAACAGCAAAGCCAACATTTAAGTAGCTAGCCCTTTTAATTAAAAAATTATTTAATCTAACGGTCGATAGACATTTCGCCCAAAAACAATGTGCCCCCTGGACAAATTGTCTCATAGGCTATTTGTTTCATCCATCTTTGCTTATTAAATGTGTAAAATTATTAAAAAATTTTATATTCTTGTTTATTTTATCTCTATTAAATTATTTTAAATTAATCATTTTATCTCTTAATTTTTTAGAATTGTCCATGAGACAAAATATCTTATGAAAATAACGGGGCGAGTTGTCCATGAAACAAAATGTCTTATGAAAATAATGGGGCGAATTGTCCATGGGACGAACTGTCTTATGAAAATAATGGAGCGAATTGTCCATGGGACGAACTGTCTTATGAAAATAATGGAGCGAATTGTCCCATGGGACGAACTGTCTTATGAAAATAATGGGGCGAAATGTCCGAGGACCAAACTAACATAAATCAAAGTATACGAGAAAAGAAAACCATTGCGTTTTTTTGAATATTTGTCTACAAATAAAATTCTGACAGCTGTCATAAATAATAGATCAAGTACATTTTTAACAACTGAAACGTTTTGTTTCGATATTTTTACTATAATAATCAACAAATTTTCTTTAAAAAAGGTATTTGATTATGTACAGTGTTACTTATAAAATTTAACAATCGAACATTATAAAAGATATCTCTGCTCAAATATTAAGAAAATAGAGTATTCTTGCTTTTAACCCGAATAGCTAGTCAAAATATTCATTCTCAAATAGCTATTAAAAAAATTTCTTGACTCGAAAAAATAAAAGTTTCAAATGTAACAAACGTAGTGATAAAGATTAAATGCCATTTGTTGAAAAAAATTCTTAGCGCGAGTCTAACAATATTCATTAATATAAAATTGTAACAATTGGAAACTATTTTAATTTAACTCTAAATGCAAATTAGATAGAAGCAGTGGTGTAACCAGAAAAAAGTTAATGGGGGGGGGGGGGGGGGGGGACAATTTAAAAACAAAAAACGTGAGCAACATTTTGTATACTTTCTTGATCCCTTCATTGGAGAAATTTTCAAAAACTGATATCGCATAAGTTGCATGGGGGCACCATGCGGTACATAGGAGTGTGGGCACGGCCCCTCATGCCCCAGCCTAGCTACGACACTAGAGAGAAGAGAGCTGAATGAGATAGGAGAGGCTTAACAAGAGAAGAGGGCTTGAATGAAAGAAGAAAGCTTGAGTGAGAGCTTGAGTGAATGATTGAGTTTTAGCAGAGAAAGCGCAAGAGAAAAACAAAGGAGACAGAAAGAGAAATAGAATCACTGTGACAGAAGATGAGAAAATCTAGTGGATCATCAACATGTGTTTGCCCAAAAATACTATAAAGAGGCGACACTGTGATAAACATTGCTGACTTATTGTGTGCATATTGAAGCAATGGATTATTATTATATAGATCTCACCCATCGTCTGTAAAATATGTTCGATAGGAATTTCAGAGCAGCTTGGCATGTGATGTTTGATTGATTCGAAAGTCTCCATTCTTCATACATAGATATCATGATCATCATACATGTTTTATAAACAAGCAGTAGCTCTTACTTATAGAATTTTCGCCCCCTCTGAAAACACATTGGGGGGGGGGCGGTCGCCCCCCGGATGTGCGCCCCTGATTTACATGTATTGTAGTTTAAAATAAGAGAATGTATTTTCTATCAGATATTCAAATGGACATATGCAATAAAGAGAATAAGGACATTTTTATTCTTCTTTGGAATATATTAGCACAGTTAAATTTTATTGTCGTGTTCATACAAAGTAATTGAAGTGCGAATTCTGTGATTTTTTGTTCTTTTTAGCATCGCTGGAGCTTCTTTCCTTGACTTGTTCAAAGTTCCAAAGAGCGTTCGATTGAATTCCAATAATTCTTTAGCTAACCTGTTCACGGAAAAAATCGATCGGTTGCAATATCCCTTCCAGGATTGACGAAAGATTTAGTTAGTTCAATAACAAATTTTGAGGCTAAATTTCGATGCCTTGATCCATCTTCATTCTTTCCAGAAAAGATAAACCCTGTTAGAGCAAAATCTGTGGAAGCTTCACAGCCCAAAAAAATTTCCAACCCACATTTTTCCGGCTTTTTATGTATAAACTTTACCTGGAATATGCCCTTTATATCTGTAGAGTTGCTTATCCAGAGTTAAAATATCTTATAGGTCTGCAAATCGCAACTAATTACTTTGAAAAATAGTCCATACTTTACGCATGGCAGCGAATCATCCTTTTTTCAGATCTTTTGCAAAAGTTGTCGAATCCTTGAAAGTCAAGTGTAGCTTTGTAAATGGGTGTATCCATTTAAAATCTGGTAAATTTTTGACACATTATCGCGATCTGATCCTGCTCTTATCAAAATGAATAACAAGCTCTGAATTCTTCAAGGTAAATATTTTCATAAATAAAGGCTATTTTCTCTTATTATTTCTTTTGATTTACTTTCGGATTTCGTCAATCACCTTTCTATTTGCGTACCCTAGAATATGCAAAAACATATCTGGTAGAAGAATGAAAAGTACTCTAATTCATCTTTTGGATTACATAAGGTTTTAGTCTTTTGCTTCAAAATATTCCTCAATAGTACGTTGTCAATAGTACATTTGAGGCAGGACACAATATCACCCCCTTTTCATTCTCTTCTTTTATATCAGGAGAATCATACAATTCTTCTTCATCAGAAGATTCACTTTCAACATTTTTCTCTGAAGAACTTTCAACAAAACCATCAATATCTCCTTCATTGTCTTTTGCATAATTTTGATGATTGCTGCTTTCTGGCAAGGATTCTCTGAATCCATATTGAGTATCTTTTCGTCGCGTAATATTGGAAGATCTTTCTTCAAACTCAATATCATAATAATCATCTTTGAATGAAAGCAATTCACAGGCAAGTTGAAAAGAAGATCTGTTATGTTTCTTCATTTACATCAGGGGCGAATGATAGGATAGGACTGATTTGGAGATGGTGCGCATCTTCAGTTATTTGTTTCGCCAACCTTCAGTTATTTGTTTTCAGTTGTTTTCTCTATCAATCAAATATCCTTTCATCAATTCCTGTAATGTGCCTGATAGACTACTTCTTTATTTTCAAATGGAAAGCATATTCGCCCCCCCCCCCAACAATTTTGGATTTTTTTAAACTAGTGTATATGTGATATGCAAATTTAATTAAAATATTACTGGAAAATGTTGTTTGTTGTAGTTTTAACAGTTATATGTATCTAATTTTTTTGATGCAACATATTAAAATGAAAACATGTAAGGGAAAATAAAAACTATAATATTCATCAAGAACTCAATGCCATTTTGAAAATTTTAATTTCAGAAATTGATTTGTTGACTCCTGTAACTCCAAATAAGTTGATCATAAGTTGCATGCGACAAATTCAAAACTAAGTAATTTGGAAAAGTTCTTGTTGTTGTAACTAAATTGCAGTAGTCAAAAGAAAAAGTTTCAATTTCTCAAAATAGTTATAAAAAATATTTTTATTACATAAAATTTTTTGATCGTAATTCAAAGTTTTAACGTTTTGAAAATTGAAAAATTCAAAATAATGGTATTTATGAGTATTTGGGTCAATTGTAACTTCGTCTAAATCCTTAAAAAGATGTATTAAATGCTAATCCCATATGATACAATAATCAAATATTTAAATGCAAAATTTAAAGGATCGAACGTGTGACCTTGTTAAGCTAAGTAGCTAACCAAGCCCTCTAAGTATCCAAGTATCAAACTGTAAACACACATGGGTCTCCAAAATAGGGAAATAGTTTTCGTTTTTTTAATTATGAATATAAGACAGCTATTTACTTTAAGCCATCTTTTTAATTTTTAGGGGTTTTATTCAGAGATGCATCGGATGTGAAATTTTTTGTATCCGTGGATGCCAATGTCAGAATTAATTTTTTTTTTAGCGCATGCAGATATAATAATTGCTATTCTAAGCAAACGCAATCACTTCTTAAAAATTTTGAGAGAAGATGCCAATGTACATGTGTTATTATAAAGACGAACTTATCATAAAAATTTTGGATAAAGTAAAAATGGAAAACTTCCGAAAAAAACTTTGCTGTATATAGAAAAAAGAAAAATGTTTGAAAATTGCGGATGTTAAAGCTTAAATGATCCACGGATGAGGATGTAAAATTTTTTGCGATGCGGATATCCGATACAGCTCTAGGTGGTATGGTGCACTCCAAAAATCTCAGATGTAATCATTTAGCAAGGATGCATCCCTGAGTGTCTGTACGACTAAAAAGTTTCTAGATAGCGATATGCTCTCATATTGATATGAATTAAATGGGCACACCTCACTAATTATTATAAGTGTCTAAACAAATCTTGAATGAAATAATTCACTAATAAACAAAGTAATCGTTTTTTATTCAGCATAAAGTTAAAATTTAAAAATAATACACAAAAAATATAATATTATTTGTCATGCACAAAAAGTATTTAATTTTCCATGAAAATAATAAGTTTCAGAGACAGTTAAAAAATTGAATTATTTGAAAATTTTTCTAAAAAAAACAAAAAATAAAGTCATTATTAACAATATATGCCATAAACTTTTTAAACGTAGTTTTAGAGTGAAAAAATTTTTAATATATTTTTACCAAAGTGTTGTGCTCATTGGTGCATATTTTTTTTTCCATCTACACGCACTTTTCTTTTTTATTGTCTACTTATCATCTTAACACAGACACACACACAGATAGAGGATGGCACTGCAAGATCGACCTTCAATGCTTCAAGTGAATCTTCTGGTCCAGAGGAGTCGGTGGCGGTGATATCCATCCCGCTCTGCATTGATTCACAGTCATCGAGCATTCTCAAAGATACCCTCACTTCGTCGCGAAATACGTGTAAGTCCTCCTTTATTCTTTCGCGCTATCCACTACCACTTTCTAGCATTCTCTTCTTTTATCGAGACAGACGCCCACACCAGCCAGGTATCAGCGAGGAGGCTAATATAACAAGCTAAAGTGAGTTGTGTACCGAAAAAATTCACATTTTGATCTCATAGTTGGATTGTTTGAATACAATCTACAAAACTTGAAATGCATATGTTTTTAGGTTACAAATTCCTCTTTCAGTTGCACCTTTATCAAAAATAGGATTTAGCGTAAATTTAGTTCTAAATTAACATTAAAAAATTTTTTTAATCCAATTTTCACATCCAGCATGACTTTCAATCAAGAGTCGATGTCTGTGTCCACTCCTAAGCCTGATAGAACGGCTTGACAAAAATATTTCGCGTCTCTCGCCATCTTTATTTACATTGGGACTGAGCAGTTTGTAATTTCTTTAATTCAATTCCAAGATTTCTTCACGAAGAGGTTTTTGACAGTTACGTTTCCGCGAGAACATGAAGAATGACGATACAATACGAGGGACACTTACAATTGCTCCCACATAGGAGGTAATGAGTCCCAGTACACATTGAAGCCATTTGGTCTCCGTCACTTCTTGGCTTAGCTGGTCTATCACAACAGAGGGAAAAAGAGGTTAAGATTTCTCTCTTGTCTAGGTCTTTATATCTTTATATAAAAAATATCTATATCTTTATACCATTTTAATTAATTCTTTATATCGTCTTTGGTTGCATGACTACGAAGTTACCTTTGGGCGTGGATGAATGAATTGGAGTACCCTGCGTGACAAATTTACACCTATCGGGAGGCAATAGAAATAGCATCGCTTCTTTTCCATCTTCATCACAAAATGGTGTCTGTAGGCTTTGCAGATGCGAATGTAATGAAATACGCCTGTCAAGTAAATCCTTTTGGCTCAGACACATTTTTCCCCAATAGTGCGCAGGAAAGCTGCTGTTATGGGCTTCTTGAGCAGTTCTTTAATAAAACTCAAATTAGGAACTAATCTTTTATTTCTTTGGGCCCCAGAAACCATAAAGGGCAAACCGAAGATGAGAAATATCAAATGAAATCAGGGTTGCGGAGTCGGATGGTATAAGGCCCGACTCCGACTCCTAGAATTTCTAGGATGCCAACTCCTACTCTTGATTCCTCCGACTCCTTGACCCCTAAGCAGCAATCTATTATTACGTTAATAACAAAGTTAAAGCTCAAATATATACAAATTTCTTATTTGTAAACATTAAAAAAATAGGCTTTATTCATAATAATTAAAGAACTTATAGACTACTCAATTGAAATTTGCAAATAAAAATTTAACAAGAAGGCTTCAGTGAGATTCTCTTTCATTGAAGCCCTTTGGTCTGTCCTAATTAACCTTAGCGCTGAAAACAGATGTTCAACGCTCATTCGTGCAAGTGCTGCTACCAACAGAGTAGACTCTTTCACTATCTCACTGTATTGCTTTATAGCTTCATGAACATTCAACTTTGACTTTCTAACTTACAGTAATGCAGCATGGAAGTCTAGCTTGAAACTTGCTATTTCTTTATTCACTGAGGCTGTTTCCTCTAGCTTACGCCCCTTTGACCTTATTGATCCAGTAACTTTTCAAAATCCTCTTCATCGCAGGTTCCCTCTGAGTCTATGGTTGAAATAGTGTCTGGATCTTCAGTAGATGCCTTTGCATTTAAGCACTTAAGGAGTCGGAGTCAGATAAAAAATTCCGACTTTGACTCCGACTCCTAGTACTCTTAGAAATCCCAGCTGAAACCTCCGACTCTTTCCAACTCCGATCCGCATCCCTGAATAAAATAATAAGCTAAATAATTTTTATTTGAAACCAAACAAAGAATTTTATTTCAAATTTTTTTAGCCCTTCTCCAGTGAAAGCAACTCTGGAGCCCTTGCTCGCACGCGCGCACACACACACACACACACACACACACACACACACACACACACACACACACACACACACACACACACACACACACACACACACACACACACACACACACACACACACACACACACACACACACACACACACACACACACACACACACACACACACACACACACACACACACACACACACACACACACACACACACACACACACACACACACTTGGTCTTAGTTAGGCCATTAAATTGAAATGGATTGGATTTAAAAAATATATATATATAAAAAGGGGGAAATAAGTGGGGCATGACTTGGATGCCATTACTAGAGATAAAAATAATGATAAATGAAAGGAAAAGCAAAGACAGAACAACTCCGCCGATATGCAAGTTCCTTTCATGGAGATTCGATATGACAAGTTAGATTGCATATAATTTATACATGGAATCTAATAAAACTTATATACATGACAACGTTTGATGTAATATAATGACTAGAGATGAAATAATATGAGTGATCGTGCATTTATATGCACGCATGCACGAGTATATATATGTATATAAGAATAGTAATAGATAAATGAGAAAATTGTAAATATACACAATATATATATTGAAAAAATGGTAGAGGAATACTAGGATGAACAAGGAAGAAGTAGATTTAGGGCAGATTTTTTAAACTTAGCTAAAGAAGAGAACTCAAGGTTAGGGTAGTAGCGGTTAGTATCGAATAGGATAAGTCCAAACTTCGTCTTAGAGTTATGCAAAACAAAATGTAGAAGATTGTGACTACGTGTGTTGTATGAGTGCACCTGAGAATTGAGGTAAAAGCCGTGTAAAGTAAGTTTTTTTTTAATATAGGACATATAGAAAAGATACATCGGCAATATATGTTAATTTGGAATAAGTTAAGATGATAGAGCTTATGATTACACTTTAAATAAATGAATTGAAAAAACTTTTCAAGGATTGTGTTCAGTCTAGCTAAGAGACAGGTGTTGAAGGAATCCCAAATAATGTTACAATAGCGTACGTGGGAATAACCATAAGCAAAATAGATTATTTTCCTGGAATTAAATGGTGGGAAAGAAGATATTCTTTTAATAGCACCATGGAAACGTGAAAGACGAGTAATTAGAAGGCTGAGACCAAGAAAGACTATGTCGGTTAAGTACACACCTATATACCAAAATTCAGAACATCTTAGCAGGCTGGCATTGTTAATATTTAACGAGCAGGGAATATCAAGTGAGTTAAAGAAAAGCATATATTTATACTTCTCCATATTCAGTTTCAATCTGTTCATTTCACACCAATTAAAAGCAGATGAGAGACAAAGATGGATTTTAGAGACATCGCAAAAACAAATAGTTTTAAAGACTACGGCTAAATCATCAGAATACAGAAAGTATTCACAAAAGTCATCAAGCACAAAATATATGTCATTTATACCATTTTTAGTTCTAAAAGGTCTTTTTTAAATTCTAAAGTGTCTTTTTCAAATTCGAAAGTGTCTTTTTTGATTTTACTTTTCTGAATAAGCTTTGAAGTCTTGTTTCTAATAAATGCTATATTATTAATTAAAATTTAATTACTTTAAAAATTTTTGATTTTTGAGAATGCCAGCTCAATTGGATTCAGCATGTAACTATAAAGAGACAAAAACTTCAAAATTTGTGCATCTGAAGTTATTAAGTTTTCGATAGTTTGAGTTTTGTCGATCTTTGCGTTATCCATAACAATTAGCCAGCAGTTTTTCAGGTTACTTATTTTAGATAGCAGTTCGATCAAAAATTCTGCAAACTTTTTTGAATTACAGGTACCATCATTGATAATTTTGTAATGAACTCATCCGCTTTCGCTCAACTGTTATCTAAAATAAGTAATCTAAAAAACTGCTGGCTAATTGTTATAGATAACGCAAAGATCCACAAAATTCAAACTATCGAAAACTTAATAACTTCAGATGGACAAATTTTGAAGTTTTTGTCTCCTTATAGTTACATGCTGAATCTAATTGAGCTGGCATTCTCAAAAATCTAAAATTTTGCAAAACAGAAATTAAGTAAGGTTTGCTTCAATATTTATAAAACATGTTTTAAAAACTTTTATTTTAGACATAACACTTTCTTTCATGCTAGATGAAGTGATCAAATAGATTTTATTCTACAGAACCTCGTAATCGCACATAATATTACGCGCATTTATTAGAAACAAGACTTCAAAGCTTATTTAGAAAAGTTTAATCAAAAAAGACACTTTTCAATTTAAAAAAGACACTTTAGAATTTAAAAAAGACACTTTAGAATTTTAAAAAGACACTTTAGAATTTAAAAAAGACACTTTAGAATTTGAAAAAGACACTTTAGAATTTGAAATAGACACTTTAGAATTTAAAAAAGACGATTTAGAACTAAAAATGGTATATATAAACAAGAAAAAGAAAGAGGCCTAATATAGACCCTAGAGTTAATGGGGGAAAGTTCAGACACGCACACATGGGAATCAATTGCTCAGAAAACTTTAATCCATGATAATGTATTACAGTGGAAACCAAAGCTAAAGAGTTTTTATCATTTTTTCTATTTAATAAGCTGATTTAGACTTTTCCAGACATTTTTTTATTAGATTAACTTGGTTATTTAACTATGCGAATTAGCGATTTGTAGAACGTAAGAAAACTTTTATACAATAGAGTAGCAGAGCGGAACTTGAGTGCTTGGCTTTTTCGAATAAATGTTTCTTTTTTAAGTTTCGGGCGTTTGTCGGAAAACTAAGTGTTATGAGTAGCCTTTGTCTTAAATTTCTTGAATGGAAAAGAGGAATTGGATATTTTAGTGGAAATAGCGATAAACAATCCAGAACAGAATTGAAACAAGAAATAGATAACTGGTGTAGAAAGTTGTTAGTTTAAATTATGTTGAATACCCGTTAACGGTCAGAGTCGACTTTACAAAAATAAAATCGTCTGCGTTTATCAATGCTCTTTAATACAAATCTGCTTTACATTAGATATCGTCTGATTATATTCAGATCGTTAACGGGTTAATACAATCACTCGATTTTTTCATAAGACAGAAACGAAAATTAGCACGAGGCCGAGCTATTAGTACACTTAGTAATTAACCCGTTATCGACGAGAATAATCAGACGATATCTAATGCAAAGCAGAAGATTTGTATTTAAAAGCATTAATAAACGCAGACGATCCACATTTTTGTAAAGGCGACATATGTCGACAACCGGTTAATGTGTAAAAACCATTTAAGTTTAGTAGATTGCACATAATTCGTATATAATTCATTTCAGCTATGCTCCTCTCAGAGAGCTCAGAAAGAAATGAGATACCAACTACTGCTCCTGCAAAAGCCAAGTCCGACGAAAAGTCAAGTGGTGTTGATGAGTGTGTGGCGATCAGTGTCCCCTCGGTCAGCTCGTAAGTATGCTTGTCTCACCACGCCTTTCATGCGTTTACCTCGACTTCCTTCGTTATTTTTCTTTGTTTTCTTGAGGACGTGTTTAGAGTCAGTGCATTCATTCTTCTGGTGTCTGCTCACCTCCTCCCACTTTTCGCTTAAGTGTATTCTCTAATAGTGCGATTATATTCCTGATTTCTTAAACGTCTTGTGCTTACAAATTCCTTTACTTTTCTTCAACACTTCTTTTTTTAATACGTTTTCACAATGCAATCCATCCATTTAATTCTTCTCATCTGAAATAAATTTTGAAACACATCATTTAAATGTTTAAAATTTAAATCTTTTCACTTAATTGAAACAGGCGTCTTTCAAAAAGGACAACAAATTTTTCTGAATTCCTACTCCTCTCTTGTCTATTCTATTTCATTCTTACTTAAGCTTAATGTAAACTTTAACCCCCGACCTATTAACTTAAAGTCAACAATGAATGCGGACTTATCATATAGCTCCTTCTTTCTCACTTCAAATAGATGCGCACCATCTCCAAATTATGTGTAGAAAAGGGGTAAAGATATCAATTAACAATAAAAAAATTGAAAATTTTATTGATAAAATCATTCATTAATTTTCAGTTGTTCCTTCTTCCTAAAAATGAAAAAATGTTTTATTGAAAAAAATAAATAAAAAAAACACATCCAAATTACATAACTTTTCTGAGGTAATTTCTATCAAAAATGTAAAACAGAACTAAAGTTAGAAAACTTGGTATCAGAATTTTTCCCATTCTTTTTAGTGTATACGAATAAGTGTAAGTTAATTAGACTCCCAAAAAAGGGTATAAAATAAAGATAAAAGTGTGCAAACAAAAATCAAACAATAAATTAACATTGCATTACTTCATTTTTCTCAAGTTTAAAAGTTAAATTGGTGCAAGCAAAAACAAAGTAGTCAAACTATAATTTTGCCCGAGTCAGCTTCCAAAAACAAAGTTGAAAAATATTAAAATGTAATAATAAATTTTTTATGAAGCTTTTTATTCAAATTAACAACGAGGTTGATATAGATGTCTATATGGGAATTGACGATCATCTGCCAGTGGAAGAAATTGGAAATGATTGGGGACAACAACTCGTCGAGAGTTGCGGTGGAGGCAAAGAAGTGGAAATTAGAGCGCTTGTGGATGTAGAAGAATGTGAAGAAGAGAACGTAGATGATGGGAAGGAGCTAATCTTTAAGAGATGTTGGCTGGCGGCCGTGTTGGAAAAATTAAAGAATGGCATCCGTGCCGATGCAGGAGACAACGTTGTTTTACAAAGTCAAATTCGATAAATGACGGAGTCAGTTGAGAAAGTGATTCTCTGAATAAAACGCGCAGCAAAACAAACTTCTTTGATCATTAAATCAATGTTATCTCAAATAGAATGAAAATTATTTTTTTAAAGCTAAATTTTTCATGTAAATAATTACGTCAAGATTTTGTAAGTAAAATGAGATTATTATGTGAATAAACATATTAGTTATTAGCTATGGTTTGGTATAATTTTATTATTTCGCGTGTTTTATACATTCATTAAAAAAATGTTAAAGCAACTCAATTCGGAATTTGTTTGCTAATATCAGCACGCTTCTTTCCTAACACCAAGATTTTTATTTTTGTTATTATTTGCCAAAAAAGGTACATTTACATTACACAAATAAGTCTAAAAATATTCAATATAAACTCTCTAGGCCAGACCTACGCTTTTTAGGTTAAACCTAGTAGGCTCGTGTATTATTGTACGTCGACAGCATTGATCGTTGTAGTAATAAATAAACTTTATTCTGGAAAACGAACGTGGCGAAACCCCGAACTTTTTGGACTGACCCCAGGGTGACCGATATTGGGTGATTTCACTGTATTTTGTCACTTGTGAAAAAGTAAAAAGTTTTAAACTGAAAATTTAAAATGAATTGATTTAGAAAAAAAATTTAACACTTTTTTTTTATTTTCAAGTTAATCAACATTTGAAGCATATTTATTTTGAATTGGTTAGTACGAGATAAAAAAAATAATATAATATAATTTTGCTTTATGGTTTTATCATTATAGATGAAAACTAAGGATTCCAGAATCTTAACTGATACCGATATATTTTATTTTCATTCACCGATTCCCATACCGACACTGATGCCCATACCTTGTCTTACCATAATTTTGGCAATACATCACGGACACACATCCTCAAACTATTTTACTTCACCACATATAATGTTATAACTTAAAAAATTATAATTTTTAAATTGCAATTTAAAATCCTTTCTTTTTTTAATAAAAATAATTTATTCATTAACACAAGAGCAAATTTACATGATGAATAAATGACTTCATAAATTTTTGTTTGTTACAAAAAAAATTCACTGAGGATCACTTTAGAGGAGAGAAGGCAAAGGAGATAAAACTATCCATCGAGATGACTGCTCTGCAAAGTTTATATTACACATATTTGAAAAAAAAAGAAAAAAAACATAGAGGAAAAAAAAGACAGCAATAATGAAAATATTTTTTACATATTGAGATTATTTTATGTTATACGGCCTAAAAATGATAAATAACATTTAATTTAATGTATCGTTATTATATAAAATTTTATATTTGTATATATATAAGAGAAGAAAAGTGTATTGAAGTTATTTTAGTAGTAGTTTTACCATGGATTTTCGAAAACTTTTTTTGCTAGAAATATTGAGTTTGTTGAACAATTTATTAGCAAGATTCAATGTCCGAAAGTAAATGTTTCTGAAATTAGAATTTTCATCAAAAAACTTAAATTGGCTTTTTCATAAAAGCTTTAAAAAATAAAAAATATGAGACTAAAGGTTATTTTATTTAAACTTTTTCTATTTCAATAGTTAAAATTAAAACATCTCATGTTACAATTAAATATTAATTTTCCCCAACTTCAGATGTAAGTCGGTTTCTTTGCGGTGTAAAGATGTTTTCCCACAACACTAAAAAGTCTTCCGCTTTCAATTGAAGGAGGACATGAAAGTAATTTGTCTGCCAGCTTCGATAATTCTGGAAATAAACTTTTTTCAACTTTCCACCACCAAATTGGATTGGAATATTTTGATTCAAGGTCAAGCGAAGAAAACTTTTCCAATCCAGTCTAAAATTTTAACATTAATGATGAACGAGATAAATTTTCATTTTCTTCATTTTTATTTGATGTATTTTTTGATGACAATGGAGATCATCACCATAACAATCAAAATCAAATCAATACAATATTTTGGAGAGGAGTCTTCATTACTTTCACAAATTTGAAAAATGCCGTGTTTATCTTCATATAAACTTGTTCTTCTATTTTTCCTAAATTGATGCAAAACGTTTCAAGACAATTGTAAATGAGACGAAGCTCAGTTTTTGATTCTAATTCAAAATTTTTAAATCGTGGATCTAAAAATATAGCTGATAGTAAAAATTCATTTTTCTCATATTTAGAAAATCTTTTTTCCATTGAACCAGAAAATATGTTTAATGTTTTTTCTAATCCACAAAATCTAATATCCGTTTTTGCTTTTTTGATAAGTGTATAAAAAACTTCACTTGTGGAATAATTTCAGAAGCATTGACAGTTTTTGCACTTAATCTAAAAAAATATTAAAATCCCAAGCATTTTCAATTTTAATTTAAGCTCTACTTTTCTGTTGTAGATTGATTGAATATTTTAAGTAAGTTGCAACATTTTTAATTAAATCCCATTGATTAGCATTGAAAACAGGCAAATTTCGAACTTCTGAACAATAATAATTTGCAGTTGCATTTCCTTGTTCAAGTAATCGTTTCAACATTAAGTAGGTACTATTTCAGCGTATAGATGCATCTTGAATCAATTATGCCCTGGTATTCCGTGTTTCTTTTGTAGAACTTTGAATTTCGCACAAACTGTAGAAGAATGGTTGAAATGCCCTGTCATTTTTCGGCAACTTAAAATAATATCTTTAATATTCTTTGTTCAAATATTGAATCCTGAATAATGAACAGCTGAGCAGTATGTATAAAGCAGCTCAAACTTTCAAAACCAGTGTTTGACACTCCTCTAACTAAGTTTGCTGCATTTTTGATTTTCCCTTTTGAAATCTTCAACTTTCTTTTCTTCCAACTTCTCTTGATGGTGAGTTTGAAGATGCTTTTTCAGGTTAGTGGTAGAAAAAGTTTTTTCTATTAAACTTACTTTAAAAAATTTCCAACCAATACTCTTTTGATTACTTTTAGACAGTTTAAATTGTAATAAAAGTAAAATTAATTTTTTTTGAAATTTTTTTGATAAATTAGATTTGAAAATTTTACCATTCAAATGATTTAAAATTTGATATAAATTAATTTTTCAAATTTTAAATTCGTTTTATATTTGTATTTTTTAATTTTAATTTTCAAACAAAAACATGAAACAAACATGATTGTTTAACTATATTACTATAAATGAGACTACGATTAAAATAACAAAAACAGTAAATAACTTATCATTGCGACCCTAAAAAACACCACTACTAAAATAAGTATTTGCCAAATTATAATTTTTACTTTAAATGTTTCGCTATCATAATGCTCAAAACATTATCACTCAAAAAAGCATTTCTGTTGAATTTAAACCTTTCCTGTTTTCCTATTTAACATCAACTTTCTCAAAATTTGGGGCTACATGGCCTTCTTTCACAGCATGGCAATCTAGCTACGAGCGCCGAAGTATCGCACTTTGATTGAGTAAAGTCACATGCGTGCTCTTTCGCAATTCATGCAGTTCAGAGAGTAAAATCTAATTCTTTAACATGAACCACCTTTAAACCCCAATCTATAAACCAAATGAATTAAAAAGAATGCCGCATGCTTGATTTTAAGAAAGTTGATGTTTTATTAAGAGAAAAAAATCTAACGAAATGCAGAATTCTTGAAACCTTGTTAACAGGAAAACACAAAAGTATACCTCCCCTTCTGATTTATGAATTTAGGGCCGTTAGAGCAAGAAAAATCCTAACTGATTATTATCCTTAAAAAATCTTTAAGCTTCTATATATTAACCCGTTATCAAACCAGAATAATTAGACGATAATTATGTATTAAAAAGGATTAATAAACGCAGACGATTCACGTTTTTGTAAAGTCGACTGTGATCGATAACCGGTTAAACAAAAAATATATTCTTAAATTCACATCCCCTCTCTATTGGAAATTTGTAGTGGGGCCAGGATTATATTAGTGTTCGCATTTCGATCGGCTCAACTGTGAAAAACGTTTAAAATTGTTTGCTTTTCATTTGTATTCTTAAGTATTATCAGTAGTGCTTCTCTATCCCTTGATTCTCTCACCGCAACAGCACGAGATGTGATAGCGACTGATTTCAGCAGCCAATCGTCTTCACTGGCGAGCTCCTGCGCTTCACCCATCATATCTTCCCTGCTTCGAGTCATGAGCCCGAGTGTTGTTAAGACAGAATCTGCCTGCAGCAGTAGTAGTGTGGAAACAATGCCCTTATTTAAGTGTCCCATATGTGCTTGCAAATTCGTTTCCGAAGACTCTCTTAGCAGACACTCCTTAATGTCGCATGAAATTCGCTACACGCACATGAAGTCTCACTTCAGCAAAAATCTGAACGCCCAACAAGACCCGGCTGCCTCACTCGTCTGCAAAGTGTGTTCTCTCGCGTTCACTTGTGAAAGTTCCTTTAAAAAGCATACGCGCGTGCACGGCCTCGCATTCATCAGGAATTCGCCAAAGCTTTGATTGATTCCTTAAAATCTGTTGTGGTGTGTGTCGTGTCTCTTCCCTTTTAAATCAAATTTTTAAAGCGCATATTTTCATTTTAACCATTTTTTATAAAATGTATTTTGAAAATAAATTTCCATTCATTAAATACCCAACTTCACATTACTCCTTTGCACAATGTAGTTACCCGTTTCTAAAACTTTTTTTGATGTGGAACCTTTACAACCTTCTTAAATCTCAAGGCGGCCTGTAAGCTGAGCTTCCGCCATGATTTTCATTTTATCTTCAGACCAACGACGTTTAGACTCTTAACGGCCTGAGAATGAAACTGCTTCCCGTTAACGCCCAGAGTCGACTTTACAAAAATAAAATCTCTGCGTTTATCCAAGCTCTTTAATACAAATCTTCTGCTTTACATTAGATATCGTCTGATTATTCTGGTCGTTACCGGGTTAATTAATCTATGTTCGTTCTTATGGAATTTCCGCCATCAAAAAAGATTTTATAGAATCACAGTCATCACATGGTATCTGGCTTGATGCAAGAATCCTTAGTTTTAGTTGTTCTTAGCGCAACCAGATTTCAGAAAAGTGTACTCGTGTTCTTTATCCACAAAAAAATAAGAAAGGAAACAAAAATTCAATTTCAAAGTCTAAATGGAAAGAAATCTTTATCGTGTAGGAAAAATAAAGTTCGACCAATATTACGAAAATTAAGAAAGGATTAAGCAAATTTAAATTCAAAGTTAAAAGTTGGGAAAAGGGCGTGGCGTTTATTATTTTAGAAACCGGTGATATAACCAAGCGTTTTTCGAGGCAGAATTTTTTTGGAATACCTTTATAATTTATTCAAATTTATGATGTAATGTTATTTAGAAAATATTGTTTTTTTCAAAAATATTATTGAACACTTTCAATACCTTTTTCATATTTTATTTATAATAAACCCTAAAGACCACTGCAGAGTTTAAGATGTGTAAGCACCAATACTAACAACCTTTCTTTTAGGACCATGTCCTTTTTTCACAATTTAAGGACTAAGTTTGAACAATTTTATTTCGAAATTTTCATTTTAACTTTTACAATGTTATTAACTTGATATTTTTCAAATTAAAATAAACGTCAACATAGTTTTGTTTATTGAAAAATGATACCTTCTTCTACTCTATCTTAATAAGTAAGTTAGATGCTCTTCTTTTCTTGCTTCATCGAATTCTTATTTTTTTTGGAAATCAACTAATACCCGACCCTCACAATATGAATTAAATCAAAATAAACCCAATTTTCCTCTGTGTTAAGTCAATGTGATAAAATGAAAATTTGAGGGATGTGGTATGGTGGCGTCAAATAATTTTACTAACTAAAGCTATGCTTATCAAAATGTTGATCACAACATTTTTATTCACGGAGCTTTGGTAGAAGGGACGAACTTTATCAGAAAAGGCTTGGAATGGTACTAATTTGGTATCATTACATTTATAAACTTTAGCAAATTTTGATCTCATTACAATGCATTTTCTAACATCTATAATTTTGTTGGTTCCCAGCTCCTTCGTGCGGATTAATGAACCGGTAGCTTGTCGAAAGTGTTTACAGGATCGCACTGAGAAAAACATGAGGGGCTAGAACTAAAAATGTGTACGTATGCTGTTATTATTGGTGAATGATTGATTATTATTATTATTATTATCAATGGATATATATACTTCTACATTTCCACAAAATAAATTCTAAAGTCATGTTCTTCTATACGAGTAAACTGGACTTTTTGATGTGAAAAGTAAATAAGTATGACATTTCAACCTCGACATATATTTCTGTGCTACCTCGATTTTTGGAGTCAACCACAAGATAACTATTAGCTAATCTATTAAAAATAAGGTGCATACACTTGGCTATATACAAATGTATAATATAATCTATACTATACTCGGCCTGCCGTAATTAGATTGGCGTGGTTTTTGACGCAATCTCATCTTCCACTTCAGATTGAGGCTCGATTGGACGAACGTATCCAGTATACAGAGACAGTTGTCTTTTCTCCTGACAATCTGTTTGGTAAAGCGACCATTTTATTGAATCAAGAAGAAGGTTCCCAAAAAAGAATTTGCACTGACCGAGACATGTCAATCATTTCACCCCGTGATGAAACTACAATGTGTTTTTTGTGCAGATGCATAAAACTGGGATGTCACTTCTAAACGATACACCCAGAACCCGCAAAGAAAGATCCGTACTTTTTAAACTAAAAGAAATGTCTTAAAAGTTCTAGACTTGATGCGAATGAGTTGTATCATCGGAAAAATGAATCCGTAATGAAAAACTTTACGTCGAGATCAGTTCTTCAAAGTTAAGATAACTAAAAAATTAGTTTTGCTAGAAGAACAGGGATTTTGGAAAGTAATAAATTTTGTTCTCAACGCCAGATGAAATACAACAAGAACTTTAGGATTCAATTCTTCAGGTTACAATTATTATAAAGTTACATCTATCTAACGCAGCCAAGGCTCAGCAGATCTCCAAATGACAATAGTTTTGCGTGTTCTTGATCCATTTGTTTCTACCTACAAGTGTGAGAAGGGGTTTTCAACTCTTAAAGTTAAATATAGGAAATAGAGACATGATCGAACAGACATTAGGCCATTACTTTTAAAGCTTGCTGCTCAAGTACAACAGCAGATATCGCACTAACTCAGGTAAACACCTGTTGAAACCATCTAAAAATGTTCAGGCTATATGATTATTTACAGTAAATAAAATTATTAATCACGCTGCTTAGTGGCTATCCGGGGCCTTTTAGCATCTCGATATAGGGTCGAAAGTGCTTAAACTGTGGGAAACACTGTTTTACAACTAATATTAAATGTGTGATGACATGTACCCTTTTTCAAGCTCGTTTGTGAATGTCGATTTTAAAGTGTCATTGAAAGATGTCTTGAATCCTACACACTTCTGCTTTATGTTGCAGTGAAAAGTATTTGATCTATTTTCTTCAACATAGTTTATTAAAATGTTTTTTTGATTTTTTCTTACATTGTCTCCAAAAAGATTTTCAAATTATTGTCTATAAACCTTTTTATACCAAAAAAATGACATTGACTAAATTTTTTTCATAAAACTTTCTACTCATAAATTGAGCTTTGTTCCTTTACACTTTACTTTTGTTCCTTTATGATTTGTGCAATAAAAAAGTTCATTCTTTAATTTTATTAAAGCTTGGATAATAATTAATATAATGCAACAATATTACTTTGATGGAGAGGGCAAATTAAAAAAATATATCTCTTGAGAAGGTCTGGATAACACGCGTGTATTATACCACATTCTATTTTAATTGTGAATTAAAACTAAAACCATTACGAATATCTTTTTAACAATGAATCACATTCTTTAAAAAAGGTGCCGTTTTTTTTGAATAAAATGATAAAAATTTATTATATATTTTGATTTTCCAAAATTAAGTACACTAAACGTAGAAATTTACTATTGTAAAAACAAGAAATGATTTATAATATCATTAAAAGGGAATAATAAAAATGGTCTATTGAAGTGAAAAGTGTTAAGAGAAAGAAGATTGAGAAAATAAAGAATACTCTTTTTTGATTTAAAACAGGAGGACGAATGGATGGCGACCAATAATTGAAATACTTCGTCAGATTGAAGCAAATAAGTAACAGATTTGAAAGAAATAGCATCACCATAAAGATACACGCACACGATACGCGTTGGATGAGGAAAAAAGAGGCACACTGGAGATGAATTCGTGTTTTGAAGAATAAAGGAGTATTTTTAGAAGAAGCAGCCGTGCTAAACAAAAGGTGAAATAATGTGATTATTATTGTTTTGAGATCTTTGAGCAGTGTCATCGCTGATGTTAGGACTGCTGCCATTGGATGAAGCAACGACGGGGTGGAGTTCGTTATTTTGCCACTGTGATGAATTTTTGTTCATGGATTTGTTCATTTCTTGAATGACTTTAGTGTCTAGTTCGTAGCCGGGATTGTCGAAGGAAAGGGTGTTCGTTTCTTTCTTCGCACTCTTTATACGCTTGAAGTAGATGAAGCCTAAAAGACTGGCCAACACCACAAAAAGCAAAACCACCAACGTTATCAGAGAAGCGACGAGAGGTCCAACGCCGCCTCGTCCACCTTTCACTTCGATTTGGTCAGAAGTTGCTACGCTATTCTTATCGAGGTATTGCAAAGTGTCGACAAAGATTTTATTGGACGCGTGACTACTTCCCTTGATGTTGTACGCAGTCACTTTGAAGAAATAACGAGTGCTAGACGCCAAGTGGTAGAAGCGAATGGAGGTCGCTCTTGTACTGTTCACAGACCAGTACGCATCATTTTCCCCACGATAATAAACATTGTAGTGCTTCACCTGACGTTCATTGTATTCCGGCTTTTCCCAGACCAGTCGGACCCATGTGCCATGCACTCGTGTGCCACGAAGCATGCGAGGTGGACTTGGAACTTCGATGTGACCAATCATAAAGCACTGAGAAATTTCGCCGGCGTAAGTCAGGCAGCGTTCGATGCTGGGATTGGAGATGTCAGGACTCTTTCCACTGCAGATCGAGATGCAGATGACAGGCAAACTGCTGCTTTGGCAACACGCGCTCATGTCACGCCCACCAGATCCACATTTCAGAATGTCGGGCAGGTAAGGCAGACAGTTTATATTTTGGGACCAATCGACTTCTTCGAAATTAGTCATGTGATCGCAAATATGTAGACAGAATTTAGATACGCTTGCATTTAGGCAACAATTCAACAGGTTTTTCCGCTTGAACTGCTGATGTATTCCGTAATTCTCGTTATCGAAGATCTGCTTTACCTCTATCTTGGAGGAGCCGACACCAAATCGGTTTTTAGCTTCGCAAGTGTACGTTCCAAAATCATTTTCATCTATCACAAGTTTTTCGTAGTGCAGAGAAACGTTGATCTGGTTGTTCTCAGCGACTACAAACGCATGTGCTTTGGAAATATCTTGGGGGTTCTCGTTCTTGATCAAATGCTCCTCTTTGTACCAGAAGGTGTCTTTGAATGTTACCTTTGGGTACGATGAAACTTTGCAAATGATCCTTAAGGTATCTCCGTAATAGTAATTCAGCGTTTGATTGCTCGTCTGAACAATTGGCTTGTGCTCAACATGCAATTGCTGATAGGACTCCGAGCTTGGCTCGATTCCATTATCGGCAACACACTTGTAAATTCCTGCACTGCGCGGAACAGTTGATGAGATGTTGAAAAAGGGCGCATCAGAGAGTAAGGGATTTTTAAAATTGTCGTGACTCGAGAACCAAGTTATTTTGGGGGTAGGGTAGCCCCAGGCTGTGCACTTCATGAAGACAGGAAAACCAACTTCAACTATCGCCTTAGGCAGAAGCACCAGTTGCGATTCTGGCGAGTATGTGCGAAGCGTTCTCAGTAAAATGACTTCGGAGCGTAAGGATGTTATGAATTCGTTCACTCCTGTCACGAAAATTGAATACCTAAAATAGAAATTATGTCTCCTGAAAATCAAAACGCCTACTACCACTATCTGACGTTATAAAACTGATATATGGCAAATGACAAAATTAGTTTCTAAACAAGGTCGAGAAAAATTTTAGTTTATAAGTCGTACGATTTTTTAATCAATGAGAAATAATATTTATAGCATATGAGGAATGCTATAAATATTTATTTACGTAACTTTGGAAAGTTTACAATATGGGAGGCATCAAGCAATCTAAGATACATTTCACTTGAGGTAGTAACTTAGATTGCCATCTAATAAAGTAGTAATATAATTAATAAGTGTATTTGAAAACTAGATTTCATTTTAACCTTATGTATTTTGAAGAGCTGCATCTTTTGATCGATGATTTATAGTTTTGATAAAACAAACTTCATGCATAAAAATAAAGATGCACCATGACTTTTAAATGGGGCACTAATATACATGCTTACATACTGGCTTTGTCTAAAATTAAAGCACAAATGCTGTTTATAACAACTCTTCTCTTTGTGTTTATAAGCTCCTTTCTCTACTTGTGTCCTATTTCTTTGTTAAGTTTTTGCATTTTATCATGGTTAATATTTCTTATCTTCGTTTCTCATAGCAAAGAGAAATTTTTTATTGTAAATTTGCTTTCTTATTACAGGTAGAAGGCCCATCTTAGCAAAGTTAACTGTTTGATCGTTATCGTCAGTGATATCAATCATTTTTCGCCTATCTTACTCTTTCACTAAAATGGTGAATTTCATTTTTTCTGAAATATTCATGTTTACTTTAAGCTTCTCTTACTTTCTTAATAAAACCTGCTTTAACTTTATTTTCTGTAACTCACCATTGCTCAATCCTATACCTCTAGGAATTAATGATATTATTAGTTCTGCTAAAAAAGGTGATATGAAGGTACTTCTTTCAAGAAAAGTTTCGAAGGAAAGATTGTGTCAGGCTTTGATCTCTCTCACAGAAAACAGTGCAATGAACAAAAGTTCTGATGTTATAGAGACCAATCTTCTGAATGAACTTAAAAGTTTGAAAAATACAGTGACTGAACTTAGTAATAAAATCAGTTGTCAAGTTTTGCCCAATCCCTCACGGAAAACGTATGCTAATGTTCTACATGACAAATCTACTATAAAGGAAGCTTTTGCCTCAAATATGTCTCTGTCTATACCTAATTTTTTTGATGGATGGTAACACCAAAGATCTCATCAATGAAAAGATTAATCCGGTTTCCAACAAGCTGCGTTTAAAAGAACCGTTAATGGCTCCTTATTACTTGAGACTGATTCTGCTACTAATTTTGATCATCTCAAAAAGTCACTATCAGAAAGTGGTTTCAAGTATGAAAGCCTGAAGCCTAAAACTCCCTATATCTTCTTGAAAATCATTAATGAAAGTTTAACCTTAGAAGACTTAAAGTTGGCTCTGTGCAGCCAAAACAATATTGAGGTAAAAGATATTTTAAACATTTTTAAAATTTGTAACAAATTTAATGATCAGCTATATAATGTTGGTATCAAATTTAATGTTGAAGCTTTTAAATCAATATTTTGTAATAAATACATATATTTAGATTGTGTTGCTCACTCCCTGGAATTGCTTCGAAGTTACATTAAAATCTGTTATAGATGCAAGGACCTGTAAATGTACTAAACCCATGTGTAGGTATTGTGGTGGTGAACACCTTTCATCAATCTGTACAGAGAAAAATAAGCCATTTTGCAACAATTGTTATAAATCAAAAAATGAGAGTAATCACTTTTCAAATTCTTCTAACTGTGCATCTTCGTTAAATATTAGAACTAAAATGGATATATCAAATAGAAATTGTTATGAAGCGTTAATCAAAAGTTTAAATTAATCATTCTCTACTTACTATTGGTTTTTTACCATGTCAGTATTTCATAATTTTATGAATCCCTCATACTACAATTCAACGGTTGATCTTTTTAGTTCTAACAATTTTAGCATATATTTCGAAAATCCGTTTTCTTCCTTAATTTCTGAACTTTCCGAGCCAATATGTCTTTATAGTTTAAACATTATCAGTTTAAATATACAGTCACTTAGAGCCAAATTTGATACTTTGTGTTGTTTTTCCCATCATTTCAACTTTTTAAATTTTTCTCCTCTACATATAGTCTGCTTACAAGAAACATGGCTTAACGATTCTCCATCTATTTCATTCGAGATTCCAGGTTACAACTTCATCTTTGTACCTTCCCGTATCAGCTCCCATTCTGGTCTTGGATTTTATATTCAAGTCAATAACATACAGAATTTGTACCATTGACATCACCAGTAATTTTTACGAGGTTTTTTCAATTTGTATTGATTTAACAGGATGTAAACAACTTTTTGTCAACAATATTTATAGGAGACCATCTTCATCTTCACATGATTCTAAAAATTTTCTTTGTGAATTTGAATTTTTTTTATTTGAATATAAATCTAAATTCACTTTGTTTGTAGGTGATTTTAATTTTAATCTGCTCAAGTGTAATGATTGCGAAAATATAAAAGATTTTCTTAACTTTTTCTCTATGTTTTCCTTAATTTCAAAAATAACAAGACCTTCAAGTCAATCGTTACTAAATCATTTTTTATATCTGATTTTATAGAAAAAGGAAAGCCTATAATCTAATATATGACATATCTGATCATATTCCTATCTTAGTAACCATTGATATTCTTCACCCTACAACAAAGAATAGTTTTTATAAGCGTAAGCTTGACTTAACTTCCTACATAAATGAGGCTTCATCATTTGATTGGCCTAATTTACTACTCGCTCAATATAGTAATTCTAATTTATATTTTAAAGTTTTTAGATCCAAACTTGTGGACCTTGTTAATCTTAATACATCACGAATTCGTTTTAAGAGAAATTCTCATTTATATTATAAAAACCCACTGAAAACATGGATGAACGATGATGTTTTAATTTTGATAAAAAGAAGAAATGAAATTTTTAAGAAATTGAAAACCTCATTTACACTAAATTTAAAGCAACAATACATTAACATTAGGAATAAGATAAAATATAAATGCAGAGAACTTAGAAATAAGTTTGTACGTAATATTTTCGCTACCCAAACTAATTCTAACAATGTTTGGCGTGAAATAAAAAAAGAATGCATGCAAATGATTCTCCTAAGATAGATGTCATGATTAAACGGAGAAGTGATTGATGATGAACAGGTAATTTGTTTCGTCTTTAATGATAAGTTTTACAGTAAGTCACCCTCTTCTGAGACTCAAATGAATATTGATTACATATCACATACCCAATCTAAATGTTATTTTAATGATTTTACACATAGTGATATCTTAGCAGTTCGAGACTGCAATAAAAGTAATTGCCTTGATGCCTATGGTCTTAATTTTCATCACATTACACCTATTCTTGGCATTATTTACCCCTTTTTGACGATTGGTTATAATATTTGTTTAAAATATAACACCTTTCCTAATGATTTTAAGCTAAGTATCATCCATCCGGTATTCAAAAAAGGCAGTAGGATTGCTATTGATAACTATCCTCCTATATCAATGATACCCGTCTTATCAAAAATATTTGAAAGGTTAATCCATAATCAGTTACAATCTTATTTTGACTCTAATAATTTAATTTATCCCCTACAATTTGGATTTCGTAAACACCACAGTACACAACTACTCTTGAGTCTGGAATCAAAAATAGGTACTCTCTCTTTATTCTTAGATTTTAGTAAAGCGGAAAGAATTGTACGGTACGTATGTGGTGGCCATTTTCTATCCCACACTGATCAATTTTTTATAAGGTTAAACTCACTCAAGGTAACCGACTTATATGTGTACAATTTATCTATACTCACTTATAAAATATTAAATCGATTTTTACCACCCATGTTTGATGATTTTATTACGTATAATAAGGAAGTTCACCAGTATAATTTACGAAATAATTTTCATCTGTCATTTCCCTTATATTACAATAAACTTTTTTTGATGGTGGGGCCTGGCCCCAAGTGCCCCATAACTAATATAAATAGAAAAAAGAGCAAAGCTTACTGCGTATTCGGAATGAGGCCTGAAATGTTGGCTGGGGGTTTGTCCACAAGCGTAGGCTTGTTGTGGATGGAAAGACTGCTGACCACTGGCACCAACTGAGACTTGGAAACAGGAAGAGCGTGGACTTCAAATTTACTTTTGTCGCTCGCATACTTAGCCTCGTCGAAGCTCCAACTCAGGACTATGAAGTGAGGAGCTAAGCTCACGATTTCAATGGAATGAGGCCGGGGAAGCGAGTCTTAACGATTGATTGTGATTGGATGAATGAGGAAGGGTAAAAAGAAATCTTACTTTCATCCTCTGATTCACTGGGTAGAGTGGTGTTGGGTGTTTTGATGAAGATGAGCGGCGTCCCGATGCTTTGCCCGTAACGATTCTCAGCGATTAAGTACACAAAGTAGTCGGTGTTTGGGGAAAGATCTGTCACCGTTGTTCGCAAAGAAGTTGTCTTGATCTTAAAAGAAAAGGACAAAGTTAAACTCAACTCACACAATTAAATCGCGAATCTGCAGGGGCATCGTCCTAATTTTAGGTATAGAAATCATATTGGAAAAATTGACTATCATTTCCAATGTCTAAACGAAAGATTATTTATTCATCTAATAATAAATGATTATCACTGCAACTGCTCATTCAGAACCACACTTCAGAATTTTTATGAAAAAATTGAAAATCAAAAAAGACAATTTAGAATTAAAAAAAACAGTTTAGAACTTGTTTGTTTCGAACAAAAAAATAACCGTTTTTCAATATTTCTTCTTCATTATAGGTCAGTATAATGTTTTTTTAATAATTTTTTTCTCAATATTTCTTGAATAAATAATACTAAACTTTAGTAGCAGAATAAAATGTTTTTTAATTTTGAATAACACACACCAATTTTATACAACTTTTTTGGTTTTTTAACGAAGGCCATTCGTCATATATAAACCCGAAGAAAGATTAACACATGCTGCATTACGCGTTTGTGAGCGCAGTGAATTCTTATCTCGCATACGCTTCACCGCATCTTTAAGCACGCGTGTGTGTTTTATTTTATCGGGCTAGTGTACGCTTAGTCTTAGCTTAAATCTTAGTCAAATATTAAAACGCTTATAACTTTCACATTTCTCAACAAAATGTATCATGCGGTATACCAAATTAAAGCATTTTTATGGGCTTTCAGAATACATTGCTTATATTATAAGTAGTTGAGAATGTCACTTTTATAATATATTTTTCAAAAACTGAAACTTTTTAATTTTGTTGTCTTCGGCATTAATTTATACTAAAAATCGAATAAAGCTCTTCTTTGCTTTTACAAAAATGCCGGAAACAATAAAATTAAAAAGTTTCAGTTTTGAAAAATACATTATCAATATATTTTTAGTTAAATAAATTAAAAAGTGACATTATATTATCCTAACCATAAACCTAAAAAATCTCTCATTCTTTTTGTAAATATATTATAAAAAAAAATATTTACCCCAACCAAAAGTTAAGAAATCTCTTAGCATTCCTTTATTTTTTTTAAGAATATTTTGTTATTCTTTGATTGATTAAGACATGTGTTATTTAAAATTGTGCAAATTGCAAACATATAGGTAATAAATTTTGTAACATCATCCTGGAATAAGGTATATCAAATCTTACATCTAACAAAATATGAATAGAAAGTTGAACGTTGTCTCCGTATTCATTTTTATCAAAACATGCACATAGCAAAGTGTGGAATAAAAACCATCGTAGTATACAGGTTGGAGATGACAATCAAGTAACCTAGCCGCCTTCAACCGTACAGGTTGTGAGATCTCTCTCTCTCTATATAAGAAAATAATGTGAAATTCATGTTGTTGCATCGATTAAAAGTTTGGGTAAAAAAAGGAATTAGAATTAAGAAGCGTTGGTTGTCTTCTACGACAAAGTTTTGAAAAGAGAGTAGAAGAAAAGTTTACGTGATTGAAGGAGAAGGGATTGGTAGAGTAGTAGAGGACGAAGGAAGCATGAGCGCCATTGCGCACAGGTGGCTGCCAGAAGAATGTGAGGGATGTTGCTGTAGAGTTGATGAGTCGGAAATCCTGCGGAGGAGATGGCAGGTACACTAAAAGAAGGAAAGCGGGCTTTAGGCAGCGTTAATTCTGTGCATTGAGTGAATGTGTATCACTTCCTTCTCCACAGGAAGTGATACGAATTTAATTTTAAAATTTCGAAATCAAAGAATTTTCCTTCCAAGGCATTTCATTTTTAGAGAGTGGGAGAAAAGAGTTTCACGACAAAAAAACGAACTGTACCCCAACTGTTCTTCATATAATAGATAATGCATATTATCTCCGGTAATAATCGGACAGAAGAGAAGAGGCGCGCAAACTCAGTTTTGCCAAAAAAAAACGCATTAACCTGAATAAACGGTTATTTTTTGCCATTTCGATAAAAATAAGCAATGCGATTTATTATAACCATTTTCAAAAATTTTATATATAGACAAGCAAAGTTTTGGTTATTTTGTTTTAAAGTAAAATGTGAAGAGGGATTTTTTTTTTGAATTAAAAGATATAATTTTCTCAAAGAAATTTGTTAATAAAGATATGGGTGCGCCTGAGTTAGCTAAGGGTAAACTTGAAAAAATTGGATTTTTGCAGCTCCAAACAAAATCAAAGATTGGATATAATCAAGAAAATTGGCTCTTTTGATAATGCATGTTTGCGCTTCCTAGAAGAATAAATGGCGATATCATATTGCTTACACGCAATAATGTGATTAAAATACCATGCCTAAATAGCTACATTAAACTATTTGACAGAAGTTTGAAACCTCCTTATAAGTGTTTTTGGCAAAAGAAAAAGTTGGCAACAATTTTTGCTCAATAATAAAAACATTTTTTCCGACAAAAACTTTGTAAGTGTTCGTTCATGCTTTAATAGAATTTTTATTGATGAAATTTCTATATATGTCAAGGAATTCGTGTAGCACAAAAAATTGTTTTAGTTTTGTCCATCTTTTTCCCTTTGTGTGAAAGAGAGAGTCTTTTAGATGAAGAAGGTGGACAACTTTTTGTAATTAAACAATGAACATCACAAATGATTTTATCAGAAAAAAAACTTTTCAACCGGCTGAATACGTTTTTTTCTTCAAGTCAAGAAATTTTTTTCAATAGTTATTTGAGAATGAATATTTTGATTATCTATTCAGTTTAAAAGCAAGAATACTCTATTTGATTAATATTTGAGCAGAGAAAAAAAACTTTTGAACTGGCTGAATATCTGTTTATATAACCTGCTAATAAAATACAAGATGCTGATAAAAAAGTCCAAGATCACCAAGACAATTCTTTAATCAGAATGCTTTGAGAGCGAGTAAAATCTGTTCAAAATAAATTCTTATTTTTTCGAACACGGTTGCAGAAAATAAATTTCTGATGAAAAAAGATCTACCAAGAAAGGATCATCATAGAATGAATAGCAAAATTACATACTGTATAAGGTATAGAAGAAATGACGTAGAGACTACCAGCCGATAACGAATTTGTAGCCAAATCGAAAGAGGTCCTATAAAGATACCTAATTTACTGGCAGGTGAAATATTATGAGTGAATAAAGATCACAAGGTGGTTTAAATAAATTTATAAAATAATTATCAGAGAAATACTGCAAGTAGAATTTATTTTGAAGTTTATAAATTTGACATTGATTGACAGGTTTAATCGATTTTTTAACATATTTAATTAATTTTCATAAAAAATTAACATCACCACTAAATTCAGTATAGGTATATATGTGTAAAAATCCTTTTATAAGTATTTCAATAAAAATTTTAATTTTGACATGAACTGTCATATTCAAGTCATTTTTTGACAGGTTTAGTTGATATTTATAAAAATTAATCGTCATCACTAAATTCAGCATACTTACAAATGGGTATATATTTGTAAAAAACTTTTTATAAGTATTTTAATGAAAGCTTTCATTTTGATATGAGCAGCATCCTTTTAATTTTATTAAAGCTTTCCTATAATAAAGAGATCTCAAACCAAGTAAGATAATTTATTTTTATAATTCAACGTTTCTATCATCGGTAAAATTTTTTGACTACTCCATTGTAGAACATAAATTGATTCATTTAATTAATGATCTAATAAAAAAAAGAAAACTTCTAAGAGATGCTACCGAGTAAGACATTTCAGCTGGTAAACTCTCAAAGTGATCAGGCGTCGGCAACATATTGCACACATGTCAAGAATGGTACGCGGAGAAATACATAATGGCATGCACACAAAAATAAATATACATTTTTTGTTATAACTAATTTCAAGGTGAGAAAGAATTGAACTTTTTTTGCAAGGTGACGTTGTAAACTCCAATTTTTAGCAACACAGATCATAATATGGTAAAATTAATTAACCTCCTTAACACGCTCAATCTGAACAAAGACGCTCTTAAAAATAGATTCCAGAATAAAAATTCAATGTAACTGCAATATTTATAATTTGAAAATAAAAATACATTTACTTGAGTGCATTTTGCAAAAATGGATTTTTGTTATAACATGTTTCAAAAGCATGCACTCTATTATTTGCTATAAAATGGGTGGCATGGCAGGTTGGTTGAGATCATGGACTCAGCACGGAAGCCTCTGGGTTCGATTCTTCATCGATACCAATTTGTTCATAGTTTGACATAAGCGGTACATCAGTGCCTTGTCAATGAAAACACACCCACGGTACCTTTACCTATTATTTGCTACTATGAGAATGGGGCGCCCAATGCGTTTATCAGCTAAGTTGGACACATCAGTGTCAAAGGGTTGACGAAGCCTGGTCTAGATCATTTCATGTTTTGGTTTGCAAGACACATTTTGTGGATAGTCCATTAAATTAGGAGCAAGAGGATAGGAAATTTTTTCCGGTCTTTTTGCAAAAGTTTTAAGTACACGATATTTTGGGTAATAACGGAAAAAATGGGAAATTATATCTATAGGTAAATTATATTATATGGTATTTTATATCATGCTAAATTTGCAAAAAATTGAAAAACGGAATCATGGAATTTTACTATGAAAGGTGCGTTTGATTTATATAGGAATATGGAATTTGAAGATGATGTATGTGGTATCTAGATGGAAAAGAGAATGAATAAAAACAAAAACAATGAAAAATAGAAGTATTGTCCGCAAATAAGATCTCCAAGATTTACAGGCAACAGAAGCAACAGATGAAAGATAGATGTCATCACTCAGTACTAAAAAGCCCTTTAGAAAAAGAAATTACTGTGAAAAGTGATTGTAGCATAAATTTGTAGGTCAACTTTCTGACGATTAATAAAGTCAATTAAATTCCCTTTGATTACACCAGTGTTTCCCAAACTTTTGTTCTCACGGAAACCTATACACAAAATAATGGAACCCTTTGTTACCTTTTTTTAACAAAAAAAAAGTTATTTAAACATACGAAAAATGAAGAACACGTGTAAGAGGAAAAAACACAAATACATTTGAAACAAAAAATTTTCACCAAACGCCTCAGTGAGATTTATGCAACTGTTTTTTCAACTTCAGAATTTTTTGAAAATTTGGCTCCATACTCGATAATTGAATTCTCATGTCTGACAAAGCATTCAGACGATTACGGCACTTGGTCTTCGTATTCGCATATTTTGAAAAACCAAATTCGCACCAATATATTGTCGTAAAAGGTAGAAGAGTTCTTATGGCTTTTTCTGATACTTCTGTATACTCTTCAAGAAGATTACCCCAAAAATATCTAATGGCACTTCGGTAAACTTATTCTTTAAATCAGAATCAGCTTGGATTTCCATTAATTTTTCGTATTCCAATGATGAAAATCCTGTTGGTTTTTTAATTTTATAAATGGATTATGTACCCGATAATGTTCTTTGTTGTCTAAATTAGGAAAATATTCAGCAAGAGAAGTAGATAAACTGTTCAGATGACATTTTATTTCATGTATCGTTTCTTCGTCTATTTCTATGCAGACTCATTAAGAAATCGATAATTTGGAAAAACAATCAAAATTACTACATTCTATTTCTGAAATCCAGTAATCACTGGTGGATTTAAAGGGGCGGAACCGGTGTACCCCCTCCCTCCTTCTAAAATTGCGTTGCCAATTGCTTGAAAAAAATTTTTGATCTAATTCTTTTCGTAGAACTCAAATATTATGATGATTTCTGCAACTTGTTTTTTAGATTCAATCTTTCTCTAAATTTTCTCTATCTCTGTTATGCACTAATTGATTACACTGATAATGAGATAGTGTAATCAAGGCAACCACAACAATTGAATTTAAATAAGAGGTAGTGGGTAATCGTCGTGTTATAAAGAAATTAAATAAGATATTATGATGTGCAAAAATCTGTTGTTCATGCATGCCTGAAGTATAAAATATCAAAAGTGGTCGGTAAGAATATTACTTTATGCGTACCTACAGAATATATGGCAAAATTGAAGTTCGAAAAAAACTTTTAAAGATAAAATGAATTTTCAAATCTCAAACTTTTCCCACTCAAAGCCCCTTAAATATTTTTTTTTGAAAAACGCCTCCTTAAACTATATTATTTCAAAGAAACGGCTCCTTCTATAAATTAAAAGAAATAAAAAAATTTAGACATTTGTTTGTGTGTGTGTGTGTATCTTATAAATATATATTCTAGGTATGATATTACTAAGAATTAATTTTTATATCACCTCTGTCACATTTAACTACACGATTTCTGTAAAGTACCTATTATTTACTACACTAAAACTAATTTCTACCCTATAATATGCAAAAAAGAAAACAGGTATCTTTACTCTTTCCAAATAGATAGTAGACATTTTAGCATATTCAAAATTCATAGCTACTTCTTTTATATCTCTATTGAACGTGTACATCGAAACTTAATCCAATGAATTTTCTATTTTTCTTAAAAAATTTAATTAACAACAAAAGATCAAAAAATTTAAAAAACTATAATATAAATTATCCAAAATTTATCTGGATTTCAATCAAATAATAATTATTATTATTGATAGAATCTAAGAATTGCAAAATGCCTTCTTGTGTACGCCAACACCCATTTTGAGAACCACTGTAAAGGAGTAGTGAAATTTTTATCTCTACAAGGTAACGATACCAACTTACGGAGCATGTTTTTTCAAAAAATAATGATTTTAGAAAATGGTATATAGAAGCATTGTGCTACTTGACCGACCCCATGACACTTGTATTATTGTTAGCAGAAAACTTCTTACCAAGTCCTTCTTTCATGCAAAGGAGAATTGCTTTAGTATGATTCACGCAGGAAGAGTTTTCGTAGAATGGACTGATAGAGCCTTTGCATATAGGTAAACAAGGGTCAGAGACATTTCTTTTTTCGCAACAATGCGTGTGATCGCGCTTGTCTACAAGTATAAAAGAAAATAAAGCAGGCAATTCCTTCATCGTTTCTCACTTGGTAAAAGAGCATATTGGGATATCCTTAAATATAGCAGCACCAAATGAAAATAAATAAATAAGATAAGAGATGTCTAAGATACAAAATCTTTTACTAGAGGCATGGTGAATAGGAAAGAAGGAGTATCATAGATTTTATTATAACATATCAAATGCATATACAGTAAAACTTCTCAAATCGATACATTTAGATACATAAGAAAACACAATATGGATACAGAATTTACGGAATAAGGAATATGAATTATATAAAAGAATTTATTTTGTAAAAATGAACAAATGTTTTTTGCAAAAATTTTTATAAGGAATATTACGTAACGCGAATTTATAGAAATTTCAACTCCCTGTAAGGCATATGTAACACATCCATAACCCCCTCTGTCTTACCACTTTAACAAACTCTTGTATTTCATATCACCCTCGGTTCCCCCCCCCCTCCTTTTCACCCAACCTCCCATTTTTAGCCTAATAAGGAAGCGTATATCGATCTATAGATACCACATGATTCACAAACTTTTTCTGGAAATCCTTGAATTACGTTTAAGCAATATTAACCGGTTTGCAATGTTTTCTTCATAATATACACAATTGCAATTCTTTGCCAAATATCATTTAAAAAAGAGACTTTAACTTTTGAGCTATCTTAATGCACAAATCGATCCCCTAATTCAATTTTCAATCGTATTGGTGCTGGCAAAATATTTTGAAGATAATTTTCCAATTGATCTCCTTTGAACAGCCCCATACTTCATATTTACCGTTTTGTAACGCAATTTAACAACGTCCTATCCCTCCATATATAAAAATTTTTGCATGTTTTTTTTCAAAAGCTTTAAATGTTTGAAAAATTCTAAAACGTTTTGACAAAATTATAGGTTTATTTTTTCTCCATGATGAATTTAACATGATTGCTGACAAATTTTCATAAGTTTTTATATGCATTTTTTGTTTCATTCAGATATTTTTCTAGTTCACAATCAGATTTTAAAAACTATCTTTTATTTAAAATAGTTATCTCACATATATCAGAGATTTTTGTCATTAATTCTTTTCCTGATAGCATATTCTCTTCATAACTCAAAAATGTGATAATTCAAAATTTGAAAAAAAATTTCAATATGTTCAATGTTGAGTATATATTCCTCATCTTGTGATTGTTAAAAAAATTTCAGTCTCGGTCATAGCTTGGTATAACTATGATTATTTCAAGAAATATTGATCATTGAAATTGGAGTAAAATTAAATGCAGGAAAAGAAAAATAATAAGCAAGTTAAAGAAATAAATTGTAAATAGCTTATATAAATTGGATTTTTATTTTCAATTAAAATTCAAAATTTAATTCAAAAATTTTGTGTCAGTATTGAGAATAATTTTCCAGTTTATTGAACTTGAATAATTTGCTGGTTTAAAATTTGTTTTTTTGGATGTAAAGGTTCCTGTTTATAAAAAATTTAGGATTAGTCGGGTTTTAAATTTCATGGTTTTTGCTACGGGAGAGTGGAGTACGCAAACTCTTTGACCTAATTGGATAAAAAAATTTATTTTAATCAATCAAATTTGCGAAAATCAAACCAATTATTCTATGTATCAAGTTTATTCCTTCATACGAAATATATTATATATATATATAGTGAATAATGTAAAAATCAAAGTTTTTAACTTTTATTTGGTACTAAAAGGAGTAGTATTGTAGCAAATATTTCAACAGACTCAATCTGTCTTCTTCAGTGCGTTAAAAATGAGTATTATTTTAACACTCATTTTTAACGCACTGATGAAGACAGATTTAGTCTGTTGAAATATTTGCTACAATACTACTCCTTTTAGTACCAAATAAAAGTTAAAAACTTTGATTTTTACATTATTCACTATATACACAATGGAGTTTTCCTTATCCTACATATATATATATATAGATATACTAACAGGGTGAGTTACAGAGTGGTAAAGGTACCATCGGGGTTTTTATCGAGAAGGCACAATTGCGCCGCTTGTATCGAACTATGAGAAAAGCAGGCTTGATGCGGGATCGAACCCAAGACCTTCAGTTATCGAATCCAGCATCTAACCAACCCTACTCACGCCCCTTAGTATAGCTTAGTATAGCTCTATTTTAGTATAGCTAGTAGATAATATAAAAATCAGGATATAAAAGACACTTCAAGTCCAATAGAGGCAGTATGTGGAAACTTGGAAAGAAAATATTAAAATAATACTGAAACAAATACATTTTTCAATAAAATTGAATTAAAAGAGCTTCTGACCAAGTTGTAAAATTTTTAAATTATATCTAACAAATAATAAATTGAAAAAATGAACTTAATTGAGCATAAACACTTCAAAAATTGAATAAATACAAAAAAAGTTTATTGAAAAAAGTAATATTATTTAAATTAAATCGACAAAATTTCAAAAAGACGTATGCATTTTTAAAGCATGACTTGCCTTTTCACACATTAACATTTAAAAAAATAAAATGTTCAACTTATTTTTAAAAAATAATGAACAAGTGATATAATCGATTTACAATAAAATTTAACCTTTACATTATCAAGTTTTGATTTAATTTACACAAATTGCAAATATCCTAATTATGGTAAACTTTATCCCTCGAATTTCTACAATTGCATTGTAAATGAACACAAATGAAATATCTTTCTGATAAATTTTACCTAATTATTTTTAGATTAATTTTACGCCCACTTTAATGCTAGTCTATTAACTGAAAAAGTTCGGTTAACTCGGAAAAAAGCACTAGTTAAACTAAAAATTGATATAGTGAAGAAAAACTGCATGCGTTTGTAGTGTGAAGGTGAGATGTTTAATGAAGGAAAAAGAAAATCAAGCGTACCTATGAGACAAAACATGATTTTGTAGAGTTCACTCATGCAAGGCGTCACGAGATTGGCATACGTTTCGATGGAAGCGTTGTAAGAACAGAGAGGGCGGCATCGTTGCGACACATCGAGGCAGCAAAGCGTGGCGTGGTTTTGAGGCAGGTGGAGTCTTGGAGCAGGATCCTCAACTTTGAGGGGTAGCGTCATGAAGCTGACGTGTACACTGGGCAAGCTGCTGCCGCCGTGGATGCCATTCGCAATAACCCACGTCTCATAGAAGGAGCCAGGAGTGAGATTTGCCAGGATCTTGAAACTTTGATTTAGGGTGATCTTAACATTTTAATTGATACGGGTTATATGCGCAGCAGAACATCGAGGGGAAGGCATGATATATGTTTGGTTGAGCTAAAGTTCGATAAAGTATGGACCAGGGCTCGCAAGACTGCCGCTCTTTTGCTTCCTGGTACAGGGGCTTCTTTCTGCTTTGCAAAAATAACTTTCCATGTCATCTCATTATTCGTTATTTATTATAGAGGAATAATGGGCAATAGGATTTTTATGTGATATCAAATAATATGTTAAAATTTTCCCATTTGACATTTTAATTTGGCAGGGGCGAGGGGGAGGGAGGACGTGTGGTTGAGTTTCAGACACCAAATTCTTTTTAAATAAACTTTGCCTCCCCCTACAAGGGATCTTAACCCATTAAGTCCCAATGCTCCCATTTGAGAACATAAGTAATTTCATCTTCGTCTGCTTTTTTCAATGACTTTGAATACAAATCGTCTGCGTTTTTTAAATATCGTCTGATTTCTATGGTACTTAATGGGTTAATATTGCTAGTGAGGCAGATCCACGCGCGTAAACTCGAAACTAAAGTTGAAGGCATGTGCTCTTGATTGTATTGTAAAAAAATTAATAACATGGAATTGCAAAATTGATATTATAAAATTTAAAGGTGTAGCAAAGTTTAAAAAATTACAAAATGCTAGGAGCATAATGCTGATATACAGTGAATAAGAGAATTAGTGAGTGCGATGTAGAGATGTTTCGGATGTGAAATCTTTTGCATCCGAGGATGCGGATATCAAATTTGTGATTCTAAGCAAACATTTAAAGTCTGTAAATTTGTGATTCTAAGCTATTCTAAGCAAACACAGTTTCTAACAACTATCAAGCGTACCTATGAGACAAAACATGATTTTGTAGAGTTCACTCATGCAAGGCGTCACGAGATTGGCATCTCTCCTAGTTCTAACTCCTCTTTTAAAGGCATCTCTCCTTAGTTCTAACTAAGCAAACACAGGTTTTAACTTCTTAAAAATTTAGAGAGAAGATGTCAATGTATATGTGTTAACACAAAGAAATATTTATCATAAAAATTTTGGATAAAGGAAAAATTCAAAAATTCCGAAAAAAAACTTTGCGGTATATGGGAATAAGGAAAATGTTTGAAAATTGGGGGTGCCGATGTTATTGCGAATGTTGAAACTTAAAATCTCTAGTGCGATGTAAAGTTTTAAACATGTTTATTTATTCTGGATCATATGTCTATCGGGGGCATACATGCATTTATTCATAAATACGTTGAGTGTCAGATTTGGCACAGGTGGCAGGTGTTTGCCACCATTCCTCCTCTGTACATATAAATATAAGCTTAGAAAGAGCGGGTTAAGTGGCGTAGACATGCTTATCCACAAACACAAGCGTGAAATATGCTTGCAATTAATTGTGTTTTTTTAAAACTTGCTAGTAACAAACACCTACAGCATGATAAAGAGTAGGATGCTTATTTTAAATTCTTTTACATACACAAAATTTTAGGCGGAAATACTTACTTAGTGGCTTCATGAAACAAATCCATAAAAATTTTAACCAATGACGATGCGCTTTATATAATTTTTGGGTCGATGTTAAAATATAGGAAAGATAATATTATAATTTCTAATTGGTGCGCAAAAAAGAAGGGTTATAAAAGTAAAAAAATAAAAAATTAACTTGCTTTAAACGGCAAAAGAATTTAGTGTTTATGAATTATGTTTTAAAGTTCTGCTTAAGCTGAATTTTTGAACATTTTTCGTAAAAATTCAAATATTGTAATTTTATATGATTTTAGAAAGGCTGAATTTATGGATTTTAAGTCAAATATTTACTTCACAATGAAGTTGACCAGAATAACGAAGCTTACGCATAATCATATTCTCGTTTATCGATGTCTAATATATAATTTTTCTATGCTATTGCCTTCATGGTATTGATGGTTTTAAAAACAGTTAATGTGAATTATTTGGGACCACACAGCCTGTACTGAGTGTGTCCAACTCAAAGAAATGAGATCCAGAATAAAAATGAGAGAAATCATGCATTTAACTAAGGAGAGAAATAAGAAAGAAGAAACTTCTTCGTAGAATTCGACAGGAGTGAAAGAAGGTTGGAGGTAGTCATAGTCACTTTCAACCAGAGGAGAGTAGAAGAAGGTGTAGTTGGAGACTAAGTGGGCGTTGCTTCTCGGCTGTTCCCATTTGAATATCGCCACGGTTGCATCGTGTGAGAGTAACGTCAAGTTTTCAGGCTGTGACGGAATGAGTTCTATTGCAGAGAAAATACGATACACGAAATGAGTGAAAATACAATAGCGCACTACTCAAAAATAAAATCTTAGGATCGAATATTAAAAGTCGGTCATTGAATAAAAAGGTTGGTCACCCCTGTCCTAGGGGGTTAAATTTCCATTTTTAAGGTATTTTAGTTACGTTTTCTATGTTTACTATGTTATAAGTTCGGAAAAATAAAAAATAATGAAAAGAGAATAAAAAAAATGTTTGTTACCATGACCAGAGCGAATACATTTGAAAATGATATGAGCTGAGAAGAAGCAGGTTAAGCGGCTGATAGGGTTATCAGAAGACATAGGCAACTCGCCAGCACAAATCTCGATGCATTCTTCGGACAGGCTGTACATTCGACAACATCTCCTATGATCCCTGCCATCTATAAAACACAAAAATAGAAGTAGATTACACTTTCCCTATTTAAAGGTAAAGTAGGTATCGTAAGCTGTTTTAAGCGGCCAACGACCAGAGTAGACTATAGTTGACCTTATAAGTATATGAACGTCTGTTTTACATTAGATATCGTCTGCTTATTATTCTGGTCCTTAACGAGTTAATTATTGATGCTGGATTTCAACCAAATACCTTTTTGTTTCAAAGTCAAAGGTCATGACAACTTTACTCAGGCCCCTTCTTTGAGGGTATATAATATATATATGTATATTGGTCTTGTTACCCAAATGTCATTATTCGTAAATTCCCTTTTGAGAAGTCATCGTAGACCTGGGATCAAAAGAACAAAAGTTAGGAAATGTGGACTAGTTGAAATTTAAAAATACTAAAAAAAGAGTAGAAAAGAAAACATACCAATTAAACAGGGAAGCGATTTGGAGAATGAGGAGTAGCATTCAAACATACTTGCATTGTGGTATTCCAGAGTGCATACTTTGGACAAGCAAGATTCTTCGATGCCATGTTGTCGACAGCACTCTAAAAAAGGTGCAATTTTTAAAAAAGGAGAAATGAGTTTTGTGAATTAAAAAAAAAAAAGTTAAATATTAAAAGAACAAATAAATTGGATCATGCTCTGATAAAATTATTTAGGCTTTGCATAAGTTTCTGCAGAAATAATCAGAGAACAGGAAAAAACTTTTCATCAAGAATTATAATGAAATGGTATTGCGTTCAATCAGTTCTAACTTCCAGCGGATAAAGAAGCAGCTGTAAAATTTATTCACAAATCGAATTTGTACACCATAAGGGAGTTCCATGAGCAAAATAAATTTCAGGAAAAAGTTGGGGCTTAAAAGTTTTCAGGAACAAAATGACCTCTATTAAATCAATTTCTCAAAATCGATCTCATAATCAAAACGAGAATCGGACAATTTTTTTAAAGTTAAGGACCCAGGCACAGGGACTTCAATGAGTGATTGGTCTAATTCCATATTTGATGGCATTGATCTTTAAGGTATTATGGGTACAAAATATTATATTGCATTCGAACAGCTAAATCACACAATGCTCGTTTTCGTATGCTGAGCTGTTGTTCACTATTTGCTAACTATTTAGTTAGTTTTACGTAATTTGTTTCATTTTTAGTTAGAAATTGATAATAATAAATTAGTGTTGGTCTAATAGTTGATGACGAAATGACTTTTCAAAATTTATGCTATGTTTGCAGGTTAATTACCATTGTTTATTTAGTTTATTGGAGATTTAATATAAAGAGATGCCAAATATTATAATTAGAAAATGATTAGGAGTCGGAGACATTAAAATCTTAAGTAGCTCCGGCTCCACTCATTATGATCAGGTTGGCTCCGGACTCCAGCTACCGAGGCCAGGGAAAAATAGAATCTATATATATATACAACTCTTGAAAAATAGAGAAAATATAATTAGCAAAAAATAAAAATAGAAAATTTTTACAAAGACAGTATCACAATCTTCTCCTCTTAATACATAAGCCATTGATCTAATACTGAATCTTTTTACAATCATGGTCTCCATTCTCACCTTTTCAAAAAGTAGAAGAGATGTAGAGATTGTTGGTGTACAAGTTATGCTTTGTATCACACATGATAATTATATTATATTATTGGTAAAGAATGTATTGGAATATTCATTTTTATCATTTATTCACATTTACCAGGATCCGTAAATATCTTTTGCAGAATTTCCAAGATTTTTTTCACTGAACACGTGGCCATCTTGACAAGGAATTCACATATAGGAATGTTGTATGGAGAAAATAGAAGTGAATTGGTAGGTAATGATAAGTTGTGCGAATGTCCAATAAGCCACAAATCATAAGGATTATTTCGACAAGGCTCAAGAAATTTTTGAAAAAGACTTAGCTACATAATTTATATTAAGCGAAACTTTTCAGATACAAATTTTTTTGCAGTTTGGCAGCTTTACGTTTACTTTTCATCAAAATATTTTAGCATTGTTTCATCAAATAAAGTCTTGGTAAAATTTTGGGCATTCAAAAAAAATTTATCTGCCTTTTTGTCGTCATTTTAAACATTTTTTAATTTAAATTTGTGTAGTAGTTCCTGAAAGTATTCCTTAAGAAAATTAAGTATTCGTGAACTCGTTCGAATAGAGAGTGTCTATCGTGGTCAAGGATACCAAAGATGCTTTTGCAGAAATAATTCCTTGTCTAATCGCTGCACTTGTTTGAAAGCTAATCTCCCATGCAAACGTCGTTGTCACAGCAACATTTCATAGCACAATATTGATTAATTGTATTCTCTCTTTTTTTATTACGAGAATTAGTTTTTATAATATTTTACTTTATAAAATAAACAAGAAACGTATGGTGTTTAAGAAACAAAATTGGCGCAAAAAACTAGAATCAATATTTTCGATATCATACGCTTTTATACTTTTACTGATTGCGTATTTTTACTTTTACACCTCCACTTTACTGAGACCAATGTATTAACAAAATTTTTAAAAACAGCTTTTTTCATATCGATTATAATGCCTACTTCACGAAATGGTCAAAATGATTGATTTCACAAACGGGGCGTAACATAAATATATCTAGTGACATATTTTGGTGATCATAACTTTGTACCCTGTTAAAAACTATGCCAATTTTCATTGGAAGTTGGTTTTATCGAGTCCATCCAAAAAAATAAGTATATAGTATGTCTGGCAAACGCTGTACTTATATAGCATGTTACATAAACTTTCTCGTTGTTTCTTTTTATTGGCTCTTGCCTTTTACGAGATGCAGCTAACACAACATCCTTATCCTTACAAGTAGAGACTATACGGAGATATATGTTAAAGAATTATATTTCTACAACATATGCCAGGAGTAGGATGGATTGAGAGATTAGTGGAAGAAAATTGAAAAGAGGTGTGTACAGATAAAGTGTGGCAACAAATAAGAGTAAAAGATAGGGAGGTGAAGAAGAAAGTACATAATTTTTTCAAGGCCCGAATTTAAGAAGGAATAATTATTATTAATGATTAAATAAAATATCAAATCCTACGTTTAACGGAATTTGTACAGAAGAATCATTTTTTCTATTTGTATTTCAAAGTTTTTTTGTTTTTGTATACCAATGTATCTCTGTATCACGTTCTGTCGTCGAAAAAAATGGATGCTCGTTTCAGCTTCTTTACCTTTTTGTGATTCCCTACTACAAGATGCGAAAAAAGATGAAGATATTTTACTTTGGTGGAAAGAAAAGGAAAAATGTATTTTGCTCATATATATCTACGTTTTTCTCTCATTATCTATACATAGTGTATACACACTAAAGTGAAACTTCCATATTTTTCACTATTTTTCTTAATAAATTGAATTGAATTGAATTGAATTAAAACTAGAGATGTAACGGTTATCCAAACATTTTTCTTTTTTCTATTTACCGTAAAGTTTTTTTCGGAATTTTTACGTTATCAAAAATTTTTATGATAAGTACGTCTTCATGATAAAATAAATACATTGACATCTTCTCTCTAGATTTTTAAGAAGTATAAAGTTGCGTATGCTTAGAATAGAAAGTGTGATATCCGCATCCGCTAAAAAGATTAATTCTGAGATTCGCATCATCGTATCCAGAAAATTCTAATTCGATACATCTCTAATTAAAATCATAAAATGTAGCATTCAGTTGTAATTTTGTATATTTACAATTTTGCGATTAGATAAAATTAGGTTGGCGATAAGATTATATTCGTGAAGTAGAACAAATAGTGAAAAGGAAAACAATTTTAATAGCAAAAATTGACAGAGCATAAGAAAAATAAAGGAATTCTTACGCGTGATGGCCTTTTGATCGAAATTTGAAGATGTGTTGTTGATATGGGAAGAGTTGCGATCGATATCATTTAGGAATGGATTTCTGGGATGCGGTGAAGGGGACAAATCATCATCATATGAGAGAGTGGTGAGTTTGATGGAACTAGAGGAAAAGGATAAGCCATCTTCAACGTAAACCGCAACCACTGAGATGAAGTAGTCCGTGTCAGGAGTCAAATCCTTGACCATCGCTTCGTGCGTATTATTTTCGACTAATACCTTTTAAGAAGATTAACCAGACATATCTATTTTATTCATTCTCGAAAGAGTTAACAATTTTCTTACTATTATTTCTCTATCACTAGAATCTGGAAACTGTTCAATGTCTACAAATAATTTTAAAAAAATTCAAAATAAATGGCAGAAGAGAAAGCAAGAAATATTTATTAAATACAACATGCCAAGATTTTGATTAACCTAAAAAATACTTTAATCCAAGAAACACAAAACACACATGCACTAAAACATCTATAAATACATACAAGCTTGGAACCGACATCAATGATGTCATTATTAGAGAATTGTCTTTATTGAAGAAATGAATGATTAAAAGGTGATTTTTCAAACTAAAATATTAATCATAATAATTTGCCTTTGTTTTAATAAGGAATTGTCCGAAGGAAGACTGTATAAATATGTTATTGGGAATTCAGAAAAAAATGAAACGATGTTAATAATGAAGGAACTTCTTAATAGACAACAAATCACCATACCTCCATGAATTCGACACACGCACACATGAAAATCTATGTTCACTCTGCAATCAACATACACATACACAAATGCTGCTGTTGCGAAAGAGTAATGAATCTTCCAAAGTCTATTTTTGTGCGTATTTTTGGAGAGAATAGTGTTCACCCAGCTTAATTGTCCTTGACTAACTGGATAGGATGATAATGAGATAAGCTAAGAGAGCGACAAACAACACAATTTTTACAATATTGAGACATAGTTTAGTGCGTGGTGAGTTATTTCAAAAAATTCAAGCGCTAAAAAAATGAAAATTTAGGATAAAATAACTTTTGCGGAGATTATATATTCAAAAGAAGAAAGTCATAACATATTTTTGTTTAAAATTGAATAAGTGTAAAGCTTGAGGAAATAATCTTTACAATTTTTGAAGAAATAAAAATAGCTAGAAAGAAAACCTTGAATCTAAGCCGTTTTGCCCTTCACTAAGAACTACAATGGTGAATTTCCTACCGCATCTAAGGTTTTTATATTGTTTACTAAAGTGGAAGAATAAAATAAGATTTTTAACAAAATGAAAAAATAATATTATTCAATAAAATTAATCAAATTACAATTTTATAGTTTATAAGTGAATACTTACAAATGTTTTGCATCTTTGTGTTTCCTTAGAAGGGAGAAATTCGCGAGCTAACATATAAAATTTTTGACAAAGAATCTATGAATAATTACATAACTTTTTTTCCTTCACGCAATAATTACGTGTCAAAATTTTAATAGAATTGATATCTTTTTTAATTATAAAACTTTCTGGAAAAGAATAGCTTTTTACGATCTTCATGGCGTTTACCAATTAAATGTCGTTTAGAACAGAAGTCTCAAAACTTTCCAATCTCATGGATCACTAATTTTAAAGTTAGAACTTTTGAGTAAAACTAAATCTACACTTTATTAAAATATATGATTAGTTAATAGGGTTAAATTAAAACAGACTCATTGTTTCAGATATGCATATATATCGAAAACCACATTTAAAGATTAAAATAAAAGAGATAAAGATAAAATACTAAATTTTAATTTATGAAAGATGTAACGGATTTTAGGATATTCTGTGGATCACTAGCTGTCCGTCCGACCTATGATTTCTAGATTCTAGAACACACAGATATCCAAGTTATATATATATATATATATTTAAGTAGTAACCAAAGACACGTAAGCAGTGAACTTCATAGTGATGGAGTTGTTTCAGGTTGAAAGGCATGAACCAGGAAATGAACAAGGTGGTGGAGTTGACTGCATAGGAATTCCGCATAACAGGTTGATTTGAAGTGTTAATTCCTGAAAAAAAATCATTCAAAGGTTGGAGATGTGAAGAAATAAAACAACATATAAAATATTACCATTGATAAACTCTTCATCAATCACTCCAAATTCGTTATTGTTATCTGATTCTAAAATATTTATATATATACACATCTTTAAGCAAAGTTATGCTAAAATATTATAAACAGCCACACGCAAAAAGGAAGGAATTTAAAACTCATATTCCAAAGAAAATTATTGTATTGAAAAAAAAGAAATGTTAATTATAATTTGAATAAATTCCTTTACATAGATATAACTATCAATTATATATATAGGCAAAAGCAAATACTTCGTGTAATATTTATTATACATACGCACAAGAAAGAAATCCGCAAAATGAATTTTTAAAGGTATTTACCGTTGATTTAGATTTGATGAACAAAATATCTGATTTGTAAGAGTAGGCACGTGATTGAAGGATTATTTTATATTAACATTTTATGGTGAAAAGAAACTTTTTTACATTTTTATTATAATTTTGACGACTTCTTTACAAGACCTGATTCATAATTGTTTTACTTCTAATATAGACGACCAGTTAGATATAATAAGGACCAAATGAGATAATTAAACTTTCAAAGTTCAAAAATTAATATATTTTTTCATTATCTTAAAAATTAATCAAGATATGGATGAAATTATGCTATTAATGTGTTTACTTTGATAAGTAAGTTTAAAATCTTAACGATTAAAACTGTCAAAAATTTCGGATATATTCATTTTTATATGTTATACATAAAATGATTTATAAGTCTTCAAAGATGAAAGTATTGTTATGATGATGGCGTTAATGGTAAGATAGGCAAGATAAGACTATATAATAGGACTAAACAGTTAGAAGTAAACTCTGTAGCAAGTTCGCTCCTTCTCGCTGCCTCAAAGTGCACGATATGATTTTGATATTTGTATTGATACACTTAAATCTTCAATGATAAGTAGAAGCAAAAAATGAATACTTTGAACAATGACATGCTTGTCAGTGATATTTTCTCCGTTATGCATGCATACATAATGCCCAGTATAATTTTCATGAATTCTCAGCCATATTAAGTCTAAGTTTCGCATTGACTTATTGCCATATGTGCCTTGAAGTAATAAATAAAGTGAATAGTTAGGAATCGTACAAAAGAATGTGAAAAAAAAAACAGGTAAAACACTGGAAAGCCAATTTTTTTGCATCTAACAAAGACATATTTGGTTGTAAACAACCGCAATATAAAAAATTAGCATAAAGAAAAAACAATTTTAAAATTTTGTTATAAAATAGATTCAAACTTTATTTTACATTTTAAAAAATAAACATTAAATATTTATGCATTACAAGTAGCACATATAATATAAAGCAATTTGTTTTACGTCTTTGGGGTTCCACGAAACCAGCAGGCACCATCGGGGTAAAAAAATGAATTACTGTAAAGTAAGAAATTTTCCCAAGAAATTTAATTTTGCGAAATTTGAGAACACAAAAATTTCACGATATTAAATTCCGCGAACCTAAGTTCCTTCAGAGTCTTAAATTTTTTGTTGAAATCTTTCATATATACAATTAAAAATAACTGCAATTACAACAATAATAATTACTCAACAAGTAAAAATAATTAAATTTTAAATTTTAGAAATGTAGATTCGCGAATTTGTCTTTTATAACAATAATTTGCGAAATTTTGTTCTACCAAAATTAAAGTACTTTCGGTAAATTCACAAAATTTATTGTCTGAAAAAATACTTCGTTCATAATCTACATTTTTAGGTGAAGGACCAAAGGGCGTTTGTAAAAAAACGATGATTCGTAAAATACAGGTTAGGACAAAATGTTCTTACCTTTGACTATACGCATAATTTAGGCTTTGATTACAGAGCTTTAACTATCAAAAATCTTTAACTTTTTTTCAACCCCTTTTTCTGGATGAGGAATGACATTTTTTACAAAGTAAATATTCAATGCCTAGTTGTTGTTGTTAGCCCTTAGAGTATACTATCTCTATATGAGTATAATCTATCAGTTCAAAACAAAGCTTTGTTTAAACTGAAAAGGTATTTCCATAAAAGCAAGTACTCTCAGGGAGAAGTGTAGAATTATGTTACACTTTCGCAGAAACAGCGATAAACCAGTGTAATTTCAGCCAACCTACAAAAATCCACCATAAGGTACTGCTGGCTTTTTGCAGGCTTCAATGCCTAGTCAATAGAAAGAATGAATTTACCCGGGATAGGGAAATGTAGCCCCCTCCCTTTATTTTCCGTTTTTGTTCTTTTTCAGGCATTTTTCATAGAAAACAATATAAAATATAAGCCTTCTAAAGTTATTACATAAATCTATTACTACACCATGATACTCAGTATGAAGTTTATTACGAAACGTGGTATCATTTTTAAAAATAGCCAAAAAAAATTTTACTCGATTTTTAGATATTTTGATGGGGTAAAATCATAAAAAAAAATTCAGCCAAAATTTATAGATTAAATATTTTTCAGTTAGGCGTACTTTTTCACCTTTTCGGATTCATGATCTAAATATTCAGCGGCAAAAATATCGCAAGCTTGAAAGAATGACATATGTTAGGATGTTGCCGTTTTTAAAAATTCTATTAAAAATCGGAAAAAAAAATTGTATCTAAATATTTTTATGATAGTTGCATTTTTTATAAGTAGAAAGGATAAGAAAATAGTAGAAAGTAAATGAAACAAAGCTTTCATAATCAAATTACCCCATTATTATAGAACACAAATCAGTTATACATAAGGACCTTTAGGCCAAACATCCATTACGATAATTGTGCATATACAGTGAAACCTGCTTAGAGCGCCACCTTTATAAGCCGGCCACCATTATAAGAGCACACCAGACTGTGGTTTTTCCCAAATAATTTTGTATACTTTTTCATTGATTTGAGATATAGAAGAGCGCGACCTCTCTAACGCAGTCAAGCGCCAAGATTTTTTCAGCTAAGAGCACCATATCAATTAAAAAAACATAAAAAAATAAATAAAAAAAAGTTTAAAATAAATAAACTCATCACTTCTTTTTCTATATTTACTGTTTCCATTCGTGTGATAGCTGTAAATCAACTTTGTAAGAGTTAAGCAGGAAAAGCGTCATTTTGTAATTCCGTGTGTGTCACAAAACCAAATGATTTGGAACATGTATGGGTGTTTCATAAAATACGTCATTTTGTTCTTTATTTTAGTAGTTTTGAATTTTATCTTAGTTATTAGTTTTTCTTATCAAGTAACTTTAGTTCACAATTACAAGAGTAAGGTTTGAGTCACGTGTGTTACAAAAAAACAGTCAAAAGTAAATTGAGATGTAATGTGTCTTATTGTTGGATCATAGCAACATGTGTTATGTAAATATTGTTCGGTTATTCATGAGATTTTTTTTATTTCGTTAGCAAGTCCATCACTCTGAACAATCTATCTACGCCCCTAGCAATAAGACACATTACATCTAAATTTACTTTTCACTCTTCTTTGCACATTATGTAAATAAATTTTCATTTTAAAATCAATGTTTTCGTTTTCAAATTTTTTTTAGATTCTTAATTCTAAGCTTTCTAATAATAACCCATAAAATGAAAACATTAATGTTATCTGAAAAAGTTAAAGTGATTGAACTGTATGAAAATGTTAAAAGCTCTCACAAAGTAGGTGAAATTTTGGCGTGAGCAAGGATCAGGTAAAGAGAATTATTTTGAAAAAAATGAAATTTTACAGGAGTATGAAGGTAACACAATTTCTGCACGTAAACGCAAATGTAGAAAACCGGTATTGAGGAAATTAACAGTTTAGCATTTAAGTGGTTCAAAGATGTAACATCTAGAAAAGTTCTTGTAATTGTTTGTTTAATACAAAGTCAAGCTTCACGTTTTGCGAAAGACTTAAAAATAGAGTCATCTTGAGCTTCAAATGGATGGTTGCAAAAATTTTTAAAAAGAAATAATATTGTTCTTCATACAGCTACTGGAGAGTAGAACCAAGTAGATTTAAGTATCATAACAAGTTGGGAAGAAAGTTTGCACCAAATTTGTAAAGATTATAAAGCTCAAGATATTTTCAACATGGATGAAACAGGGCTGTATTTTCGAAGCGATGCTACAAAAAAACATATCACTTTAAAAATACAGATTGTTCAGGTATCAAAAACTCTAAAGAACGAATAACAGTCCTTTTATGTTCCTCTATGACTGGAGAGCAACTCAAGCCAGTTGTGATTGGAAAAAACAAGAAACCACGTTGCTTCAAAGCTATAAATGTTGACAATCTACCTGTTAAATAACTCAAAAGCTTGGATGACTGATGATTTCTTCATACTTTCGTTAGAAAAGTTGAATAAAAGCATGCAACCACCAAAAACTAAAATTTTACTTTTCTTAGATAATGCGTTTTGTCATTTTCATCTCAACGCTGAAAAAGTAAAGTTAATTTTTTTGCCTGCAAAAACAACACATGAATTTTAAACCAATGGATCAAGGAATCATCGAGACTGTGAAACTAAAATTCAGGAAAAAACAATTTACTTACATATTAAATCAATTAAAAATTGATGCAACTATTACTGTGTCTGAAGTTCTCCGTAAAATAACACGTCAAGCAGTAAGTCATGGGATGAAGTCGAAAGCATGACAATTCAGAAGTGTTTTACTCGTTCGGTTTCGATTTTGAAGAAAACAATTCAGCATTCTTTGTAGAAAATGAAAAAGATGACAACTTTGATGATATACCTACACCAATAGTATAACTTTCAATAGATTTGTTCAATCACGACTATAGCAAACTTGATTAAATTGACAAGAATTTAGCTACTAATGACGAGTTGATGGACTGGAATGTATCTGCACAAGAACTAGTTGCTCTTAAAAATGCAAGCAACTCATAAGATAGTGACAATGATGTTAATTCTCAGAATGATATAAACAGCGTCAACAGTGAAGAATCTAAACCTTGTTAAGTGATTGAAGCCTTACGCTACCTTGAAGAGTTAAAAAAGATTTGCTTTGCACCATGGTGATGCCTCATACTTGGGCAAGCAAAGTCGTTGATTTAGAAAACATCACATCTACAATGAGTATTAAAAAAACAAAACAGTTTTTTTAATGATCATTTCAAAATTAAAAAATAAAATACAAAATTTTCCAAAAACATGTATAAAAAGGGTAAAAACAAAGAGTAAAGGAAATATTTTGATTTTTCTTTATTATAAAATTAAGTGTCCCCTGTTTAAGAAAACTAGCGGAGCCAATTAAGTTTTGTCCCAAACTTAAAAAAAAATCTCTCTTAAACAGGTTACACTGTACACACTTTTTTCGTGTTGTGTCAATCACAAATGTTAAAATCAATAAATATCATTTGAAAAGTTTTGAAATTACGTTGTATTTTGATTTCTACATCTTATTCGACAGGGGCCACATGTGTGTGTTTGGGTGAAGATTAAGCAAAGTACTCTGAATTAGTGAAATGCAAAATTACTTAAAGTGAAGGTGATGAAGGGAATTTCTTTATAAGTTTCTGAAGAGTAGGAGGAGGTTTTTGCAAAATATTTTGTATTACTTTCTTTATGTATCCAGTAGGTATCCTGAAAGAGAAAAGAAAAGTTAGGAAAAGTTTTTTCATTAATTTTCAAGAACATATATTTCTCAAAAGATGTTTCGGGGAACAATGAGGTTGCGCAAAAGCTCCTTTAAGCTTCCCCAAGAAAAAGTAAGGTAAACGAATCTATTTTTCCAAATTTAAGTTTAGATTTTTTTATGAAAACTTTTTAATTAGATTATTTCTCTTCAATTTTTTCATCGTAGTTTACTTTTTAATTATGATTACTTTTAGAATAATAAAAATTTAGCAAACATCGTTAAATTAAAAAAATTTAGCAAAAAACCGTTTATTTAATTAGGAACCATTTTTTGTCTTATATCTAATACTCTTTTCTTTCAATTTCAAACGCAGTGATAAAAAATGACGAAAATGATATTTTTGTGTAGGGTTTCTTGAAAGATTTGACATATTTCAAGGGTTTCACAGGTTGAGAAACGCTACTGTAGATCATGACTAATATTGAAAAGTTTTTAGATCAATAAAGTCATTATTTTTCCATTAGGTCAATAAGGATTAGTTTTAAGTTTATTTTAATAAGTTTGGAAAATACTTTGATGAAAATTGTGTGCCTTGAACCCAAATACAATTTTTTTTAAACTTAAGTTGAATAAACATTTCATACGGCCAAGTAGATTTAATTAAATATATTTCAAATAATTTGAGATAGAAAAGGATGTGATGACCATCACATTTGCTTAAAAGGTCAAGAACTGAAAATCGATATTGTATACAATATTGGTTAAAACAAGAGTCACCATTTTACCTTCAATTTAAGATCCCTGTATTCAGCGTTTATAATGAATATATTTGTGAACATGAAAAAATACTTGCATCTATGTTTTGAAAATATTTTTATTTAAAATACAGAATTGGGTTATTTGGCGAAAATAAAAAAAAATGGCAGAAATAATGCCAAAATTAAATTCGGGTTAGCTATATAATTAAACAAATTTATTCCAGCAATAGATAAAAAGAGTTTTAGTAAGAATGAGCTTGTATATATTTAAAAAAACAATTGAAAAAACTTCAAATGTTGTTACCTTAAATGAATTGTTTGTTTCATTATTTGGAATATAACAGGATATGGAAAAGGTGTCATTTTCATACACTAACTCTGTATTTGTGAACTCCAACGCTAAAAAGAAAGAGAAAAGTACGTTCGTAAAAAGGAAAAAGTAATCTCTCAAATTGGAATATAAAGCTATGCCACATTTATATAAACCGAATGCCCCCCCCCACCACCAAATATGTCTCTGTATATACACAATAGTACATTCAAAAAAGGAAAAGTCAGAGTCGGAAGTAAGATTTTAAAGAGTTAAGATTCGAAGAGTCGGTATCTAATAACATTTAGGTGGAAGGGGAGTCACGAAGCTGGAAGTAAGAGTTAAAAAATTTTTAGTTAAAAAATTAAAATTGGTCGTTTTTATTGGACACATTATCACACCTTAGAAAATTACGAGTAGGGGACATTTAAATCGATGGCTTATCTATAACATATATGTTATTGACGAGGAATACACTAAGATAGTAAAAGTATAAGAATTCTTTGTTGAAAAGAGTACTTCCATTCTATGACAGATTCAATCCTACTTGTTATATGTTTCAGGCCCTCTCTTACGGTTCACTGTAATTTCAACGCGGTAATTTCATCGTGGTAACTTCATCGTGGTAATTTCATCGCATAGTAAATTCATCGTGATTCAATACATCGTTGGTATTTTCATCGTCAAGTATTTTCATCGTACAGTAATTAAATCGTCATATTAATTTTATGCTTGACGCTCAATGTTTTTTTGTAAATATCCCTTTATATTTTTTTTAAGTTTATTACGAACTTTTGTAAATGTTCTTAATATAACATAAAAAACTAATTCTTAAATATAAGGTTTTCATATTATCAGGCTATAATGACTAAATAAAACAATATCTCTTTCTGACTTAAATAGCCTTGAAATATGTATAAATTTCTTAATATTTAAGGAAAGTTAAAAAAAGTATCTAATTTAATTTAAAAAAATAATATATATATTAATCTTTGTGTTTTTTTAGTTTCATAAAAATCCCCTTAACCTATTTTAACCTTCGACTTTTCAGTCATTATTTGGTATATTATATCTAAAAATAATCATTTGTTTTTTTTTAATAAAAAACTTTATTTTTAAGAAAAAAATACCTATTTATATTTGTAATAAATTATTCCTTATTTTAAAAAGATTATTGAGATAACTAATTTATTACAAATTGGAAAAATAGAAACAATTTAAAAAAATAAGTTATGAATGAGCAATACCTCTAAGACATTTTGAGGTATGAAGATACAAATAAATATGTAGTATACAATTAGTAATTTTATAAAAATGTATGCATATACACGTAAATAGTGGGATTATCTTGTGACACCGCAAGGAAGTAATGGTTAATCCATAAATCTCGCGATGTAATCACTATACGATGAAAATACCAACGATGTATTGCATCACGATGAATTTACTATGCGATGAAATTACCACGATGAAATTACCGGATACCCTCTCTTACATCTTCTTCACCACAAAAAGCAGCTCCCATCCGTTTTCTGCTTGACTTGACTTGAAAAAGAAATCGAAATATCCTTTTTAATAAAGATTTCTCACATTTCTTGCTCAACATATTTTTAAAAGAAAAGTGAAAACCTCTCTTTCTCTCTCTCTTTTTCTTGGCACGTCCGTTATTCCGACACAAAAATTTGGAATACTCCAGGTCTGGATATTCAAGGTTTCACTGTATCTTTTACAGATTAAAAAATTTAGCAGAAATTTTATTTATTGAAAAAAGGAATAAAAAAATATTTGCTTTTGAATGATTACTTTTACTGATATTGAATGATTCTTAAAAAATTTTTTTTATAAAAAATGATTGAAGCGAAATAACTTGAAAAACTTTATTCTGTCTTATTGACAAAAAAGCCTGTATGTACAGAATCAGAAAGATCCTTTTCAATCATTTCTTCAAAAAAAGAAAAACTCTTGCAAAACTTTGGATGTTCAAATATTTTTCAAAAGTTATTTTATGAATAAAGATAAATAATAATTCAATTTTTTTTTTCCAATAAAGTGTAAGGAATTTTTTAAATAATTTTTTGAACCGAAATCGGTTCTTGAAACTCAGCACTCGTTTCAACACTAGTCTGCAGCTTCCAAAAATTTCTAATCGAAAAACAATTAGAATAGAATTTGGAAAATATTTACAATTAATTAGAAATACCTGGTAGGGTGATTACAAAAAATGATTTTTCATGAAACTACCTTTAAACGAGGAACTTTTATCTATATTTTCAAAAAAAAAAAGGCATTTTTGTTTCTTTTATGAAAATATTTAGAAAATGTTAAGAAAAAGTTAAAAACATTAAAATATAAAATTTGTTCATTAAAAATTTTTTTTATTTAATAATTGAACAGCTTTTAATTGTATATATAATAAAATAGGTATAAGTAAATGTAAAGCAAAAACAAAATGTTTAAAAACAGTTTTTTGCTAAAAATTTTAGATTTAAAAATGTAAGATTTTGTGAAGTCTGATGCAATTGTTTCATAATTTTTACCGCTCGCTCTGCATTTTGGTTGGATCTTGGAATGTCAATTTTTGATTTATCAAGGTTCGGCCTTTTCAAACAATCGATTGTCTTTTTTAACTTTGTCTTTTGCAAACACCTCAACAAATCGTTGGAAGTGTTCGCGTTGAAAACCAAGCTTGCACCCACTCATAACAAATAAAATCGCAAGCTGCACTAAAGACGTTGCGCTTTTCTTGCAAAAGGAAGAACGCTATAACAACGTATATTGCTCGTGTCCGGACATTTGGCCGACAGACATCTGACCGAATGGACATTTAGCCGACGTACATTTGGCCGAACAGACATTTGACCGAACCGACATTTCACCAAACAGATATTTGACCGAACAGACATTTGAGCGAAGGACATTTGATCGAATAAACATTTAGAATAGATTTTAGAATTTAGAATAAACATTTAGTATAGTTAAAATATTGTTAGTTAGTTTTAGTATAGTTAGAATATTGTTAGACTTGTTGGTGTTATTACAGTTAGAATATTGTTAGTTTTAACGTTAGTGTTAGCATAGTTAGTATATTGTTAGTGTTAGTATAGTTAGAATATTGTTAGTCTTCGAGTTGGTGTTAGTATAGTTAGAATATTGTTTTAACGTTTGTGTTAGCATAGTTAGAATATTGTTAGTGTTAGTATAGTTAGAATGTTGTTAGTTTTAGAGTTAGATTTAGCATAGTTAGAATATTGTTAGTTTTAGAGTTAGGTTTACCATAGTTAGAATATTATGATAATTGAATAACGTTACAAATAGCACACATTTTTACTGTATTTTTTTTTACATAGCATGCATCTTCCTTGGCTTTTCGCTGAAATAGGATGATGTAAACCAACTTTCAATCTTCTTCCACTTGGCCCTGATGTATTGTGATTTCTCGTTTTAGTGAATAACTCATGGACTATATCTCGAGTGAATGTTAAAAGGTCTTTATTTGGAAAGCAAACAAGTTCAACGTAGAGTCTCCAAACTGCTACAGTTGCAATACTAAGTGTGTTTATAAAAAATGGCCAATACCACTTTTTGGATTTGATAATTGGGCGGTATTGACTAACAAAAGATCTAGTAAATCCACACCTCCCATTCCAATATTATATTCGTAAAAGCATGCTGGCTGAGAAATTTCTACTCTTTTTTTCATCTTTTTGTTGCAAATATTGGATCGATTGTAAGATAGTTTGATTCAATCAATACAACTTTGCTATCTTTCCATTGTACAATGGCAACATCTCCATCACTATAACAATCATAAAAACCTCTATCTTCATTTCTGTTAATTTTTTTATGGTATCAGTGGGCACTTTTTGATACGGTTTCCTCTAAGAGTACCAATGGCTTTAAATCCTTTTCTTTTAAGTTCTTTTAAAAGATCATATGAAGTGAAAAAGTTGTCGAAAAAAAGATAATGGGAAGAAGGATTTTCAATAACATGTGACAAAAGATGTATAACAACATTTCTTCCCAAGCTATGAAACTTGGGATTGCTCGAAGAACCGATGTATGTTTCAAAACAAAAAGGATAACCTGTTGATGAAGCAAGGACCCAATTTTTGAACCCAAATTTGATTGGCTTTCCTTTCAAAAACATTTTAGCGGAATGTTTTCCAAAAAAAGGTACCATCTGCTCGTCAATTCAGAGTTTTTCGCTGAAAATGCCAAACTGTTGTAAAGCCTTGTTCAAAAGGTTCTGTAACTTTTGAATTTTCGAAAGTTTATTATTTTTTTCTAAATTTTCATTATCTGCAAAATGGATGTATACTTTTATCTCTTCGAATCTGTTTCTTGACATCTGTTTTGCTACAAGTTCACAACAAACATCATCATCTTTCTTCCAATACATTCTCTGACCAGGTCTGGTGTTGTAGCCCGTCAACAAAACTATCCCAATAAACTTGTGTAGCTCCATTTCATTCACATCCAATACATGATTTTTCTGTGCAGCATATGTATTTGATTCTTCCAATATCATTTTCAATATATCATCATTATAAAACAACTTGAACAGTTCAGCTGGTGATTTGTCTTTCAATTCAGAATTTTTAAACTTTATGGGAGTCATACTTTCATGTCTAAGTGGCTCAAAATATTTTGATTTTTTCTATTTGGGTAGTTCTTCTTTCACTTTTTTAGAACATGACGAGAGACTTTCACATTGGTTTTTAGGAGTCAAAAAAACATCCAGACTGCCTGAAACATCGTTTGGTAAAAGTTTTGTTGTTGAATCATTATCATCTTCTTCCTCCAAGTCAGTCAAAATTCCATCACTTGTTTCAGGTGGCAGAATTACTATACTTGTATCATTTTCATCGTCACACTCTAATACGGTATCAATAGCTTCTGAAAGAGTAAGATTGAAACGATCTCTTCATTTTCATTGTTATTATCACTTTCAGAGTAAGACATTGCGAGGATAATGAAACAAAATCAAAGTAATGAAGAGGAAAAAATCATTTTTATAAAGGAGAGCAAACAAGGTGATTGATGTGCTTGCATAACACTTGTGTCATTTTTGTTAAATTGAATACGTAAAGTAGTTTATCAAAACTAGAATGTCTATCTTTTTAATAATGTATGCATGCGCCCATTGTTCCTCTACAGGAACATCCTGTGTCTTTCTTATTTAAGTTTTGATGTCTAAATTTTTGTTATTTTAGTTCTATTAAATATAAAACTAGTCTACTTCACAAATTTAAACACTTTTTTCCATACTTTTTATTAAGCTGGGCACTAATGGGTTAAGACATTTTAAAACACCAAATTTAATTTCTGCTGCGGTGTTTTTGAGTAAAACAATTTGATACTTTTTTAATAAAAAAAAATGGGTTAAGACATTTTAAAACACCAAATTTAATTTCTGCTGCAGTGTTTTTGAGTAAAACAATTTGATACGCTTCTCCTGCAAGACTTTTGCCATCAAAGTGAAGACAAAAGAGTTCATCTTTTTGTAGTTTTTCAAAAAAAATTTATTTTAGTTTTTCTTCCTTCTTGGATAACTTTTTTCCAGATTCCTGACTGACTTGGAACCGGTACATTATATCCTTAAGAACCTTTTGTGCTTTGTTTGTTGAAATGTTGTTTTTACGTATTAGTAAACTCGCTGTTTCAGTACTCGTTCTTTTGTACGTAGATTTATCTTCAGAAAAAACAAAGGAAGAGGAGTCATTAAAAGAAAATTCAGAGCTGGATTCAGAGACATCAAGCTTTTGTGAATCTTTATTATGATTTATCTGAACACAAGTTCGTTTCCTTGGATGTATTGTTTTTAATGGAGCTTCTTTTACCATCGAATAACCGATTTTACCTCCACTTTCAATTTGCTTTTTGTAAAATTCCTTGTCTTCAGTGCATTTCCATTCTCCTTTTGGATTTGTCACATCAAATAAATTAGAAAGTGTTGAAATAAACTTATTAGATGATTCAGATTTATCAAATGATTTAGTTTTTTTCTTATTAGTGCACTAGAAAAATGTGGAAAGTTCAGAGTTTCTCTCCAAAGCAACTCAATATCCGTGACCATAGTTTTTATTCTATCTTGTCGCAGCTTTTCTAAATTGAATATAAAAAAAACAAAGTTATCAAGAATTTGACGATTTGTTGGAATTCGAGAAAGATTCGAAATTTTTTCAACAAGAGGAATATTTTGATCTCTTTTCGGTTTAGATGACGTTGGTAGATAGCTTTTCCAGATAAGCCGGTTAGCTTCTACAATTTTACTAGAATTTTTAAACGCCATTTTTTAATAGAACAGAATAATGTGTAAAAAACTAAAAAAAATTTTTTTTAAACCTTTCTATTAATTTATAATATAATTTTTCAAATCTTATAATAAATTAATAGAAAGGGGAAAAGTTTTTTTGATTTTTTTTAAAATCAACGGTATTGTTGCAATCTAGATAGAATTATTCCACTAATGAAAGGGGTTTCATATTTTAATTTACAATTTTAGATTTAGTAATCACCCTAAACCTGGTTTAAACTTAATTGAATACTACGTATCTACCATGCTCAGAATTTTGTGTAGCTTTATGCTTATTTAAATTTAATAGATTTCGTTTAAAAGAAGAATTAGGTGTCTATGTCTATGTGTGTTGATCGTCTTAACTTCTGAAGATGATTATTTCTAAAGTATAATAATAGTGGATTACTGATACAAGTCCATAACAGCGTATAGGCGGCTAGCTATGCAGATGTATGCTATTATTACGAATATAAGAAACTTTTATTTGCTAAAAAATCAAACAGCAAAGGATCTTAACATGTATTTTTAATTTCTGATACAGTTAAAATTTAATCAGAAATTGAGTGGCAATAATCAAGGTCTTTCCTTGAGAATTTATCGATAAAAAATGGGTGGTAATTTGCGAGCTGTATGGCGATGCACATTCACTTCATATACAACAACACGACACCATTTTAACATCCTTAAAACCAACGTAAGCATCATCAAAAACGGTGAAAGGGAGGCAGATATAAGAATGAAGTGTGATTAACGTTTTTCAAGACGAGTTGTTTGTTGTGTTACCTTGAAAGTAAGTAGTCGTCGTCTCATAAATATGTCATTATTTTGTGTTTGGATGAATCGATAGTGTCATAAATGAGAGAGATGATGGACAAAGTGGAATTAGAAGAAGATGCTGTTCCAGAGGTAAACGGAGAACAGTTTCCAGAAGAGAAAAGTTACCACATTGCTAGGCGTTAACTGCTTTTTCATTCACAATAGTAGTGTAGAGAACCTTAGTTCTGTTACAGTAGAATTAGTATCTGAAGAAACAATAGAGCATCGGCTCTCCTACAATGATATCACACACACACACACCATGTAGAAACTTTAATCAATCATTGCTTTAGATATTCATATTCCAAAGTTTAGTATAAAGTGATTGCAGTAATTTTAATAATTCAATATTATTATACTTGCTTTTCCCAATTTATCTTTGCTCAAAATGTTTCATGAAGGCTATAAGTATACTTTGAAAAGAGAAACGAAATCCACATCCACTTATATTTGTACGAAGATAAATTCAAAGAATTGTCCTGGTAAATATTTTCATTTCTCACATGGAGTTTTAGTTAGAAGAGTGTGTGACACTTTTAAACGATTTTCGTGAATTCTGAATTCCATTAATAAAGCCAATGTTTTATTTTAATTTTCCATACTAGCCAAAACAAAGTTGGAAAAATTAATCTGACTCGCTAGGTTTTTTAAAAAAAATTTAAATTTTGAAATCATTAAATATTCAGTCATGTTTAAATTTAGTTATTTTAACAAATAAAAAAAGGTATATTATATAAGATTGTATTTAAACTTAAAAAGGTCTAAAAACAACAACGATATATACAAAGTATAACGTTCCTAGTCAAATTAGGACTTTGGCTTTTTAAGTTTCGGTTTTTGAATAGGTTTAGAGGTTTTTTCATGGCATCATCATAATCTATCTTTTCTTATTTTGATATTAAATATGAAAAACTTTATACGTTTTTATACTTTTATATTTTTTTCTTTCAAGTTGTGCCCCCCCCCCCCTCCCATAAAAATTTCTGGATACGCCCCTGCCTAAGTTGATTAGTAACATTGGTAAACTTTTGTTGCATTTAAGAGGAAAAATTCTTTACGTCAATCATTTTCAATCTGAAGCGATGATTCGCTATTGTTTCTACACAATGCGTGAGGAATCACTGTAGGAGAGCTGATGCTCTATTGTTTTCCGTTATATAATGTGTACTCAACTCACTGCAACAGAGCAGCAGTTACACGTAGCAAGCTTCCATTCTGGAAACTTTTGTATCCTGAAAACTTTTCGCCTAGAACCAACGAAAAATGTGCATTAGCTGGCATCAGTGATGACCAGATTCAAAGTCCTAAATCTTAACTAGCCTTCTGCATTGCCTCTTTCTCTCACCCAAACATATTTCAAGACTTTTATGCACGCTGATGTATTCAAAGCAGAGAGTTGAGACATCTCTTTACAAAATGAATATAAATAAAATATAAGGGATGATGATCTCACACAAAGAACCCGCAGTATACCTAACATGCCCCTCAGAATAATAGAGAGAAGGCTTTTTCAAATCTGGGCCCTGGGAAAAATTATTTGGGCCCCATTACTTCTCATCAGTCTTCAAAAATTATAAATTGAAATTTTAAAATAGCTAATATTTTTTAATATTTAATTCGTTTCAAGTCTAATAAAAAGTAAAAAAAATTATTAATATTATTTGTTTATTACATATTGATCATAAACAAAAACAATAAGTTTATGTTGAAAAGAATTATAAATAAGTTCTTTAACTTTTGAATAAAAAAAATCACTATTGTAAACGTTTTTTAATATTTATTTGATTCAAAAAATTTGTTTTTACTTTTTTTGTTAGAAATTTTGTCTTTTATAAACTTTACAGTTTTACACAACCCATTCACTCCTAGTATTTTGGACATTGAAATATTTTAGAACTATTTTTTTGTCGATCAAGTTTCTTCAAGGCAGTTTCAAGATTCAAAAGGCACTCCAGTTTCTTGCTACGCTAATTACGTTTGAATTAATTAATATTAACTCTTTTTTCTCTTTCCATTTCTTTGATTTGTTAATGCGTTTAGCACAAAAATCAAGCAATTGTATCACACTATTTTAAACATTTTTTGGTATGAAAATCATTTTATAATTGAGATTTTTTAAAGTTCCTTTAAAATTTAATTATACTTTTTTAGAATTAATTCTATTTTCTTGATAAAATTTTCAATTTTTTATAATCTAATTTAAATTTTTTCAGATTAAAATTAATTTTGGATTTTACAACATAAAACAATAAAAATGCCAACAAAAAAGTAAGAGAATGAATTTTTGAAATATGGTTTCATAGAAGCTGGTACTACTGATCATCCAATACCACTTTGCTTAAAGTGTTGTAAAACACAATCAAACAAATCAATGAGGGCAATTAAGAAGGAAAACCATTGCAATAAATGTCAACCGGAACTGAAGAATAAGTCCTTGGAGTATTGGGAAAGAATGAAAGAGGAATTTAAGAAGCAAAAAAAAGCTCAACATTTTTATCAAACCTAAAAATAACTTCCTCCACCTCATATATGATTTCGCATTTGATAGCTAAATCTAAAAAACCATTTAGAGAGAGTGATCGTTTGATTATTCCAGCCGCAGAAATAATTTTGAAACATATTTTCAATGAAAAAAAAATAAAAATATCTTGAATCAGATACCTCTATCTCACACAACAGTTTCTAGAAGAATAGATGATATTGCCCTAAAATTTAGAAGAACAACTAATATCAAGATTAGCTGCATCTCCTTATTATGCTTTGCAAATTGATGAGAGTCTCTTGACATTGAGAAAAAAAAGCATTTTGTTAGATACTTGTACTTAGAATCTGCTTGCGCGAATCTACTCTGTGCTTTATTTTTGCCGATTCATAGCACAGGCTTTGATATATTCCAAGAATTTCACAAATTTGTTAAATTGCGTGGGAATATGCACCGACGGAGCCAGAGCTATGACTGGTAAAACCTGCGGGTCTATAACAAAAATGAAAGAAATTGCCCCAAATTGGGGGTCTACGCATTGTATGATTCACAGAGAAGCTTTAGCTACCAAAGTGATGCCTGAAAAATTGAAACTAATTCTTGGTGAAATAATAAAAATTGTTAATTATATTAAGAGTAATCCACTCAACAGTCGAATTTTCAAATATTTATGTGAAAATAACGATGCTGATTTCAATAGACTTTTATTAAACACTGAGGTTAGATGGTTGAGTGCGACTATTTTTACTCAAAAATGAAGTTCAAACATTTCTAAAGGATAAGCATGAAATATTAGGCCAAAAGTTTGATGATGAAAATTGGGTGTTAAACTTAATTTATCTTTGCGATATTTTTGAAGTTTTAAATGAATTAAATGCATCTCTACATTTAATGCAAGAACGTTACAATTTTTAATTTGTATGACAAAATTAGTGCTTTTAAAGAAAAACTGGATTTCAAAAATAGAAGGCTAATTTTATGCTGAACTTATTAATAATAAGGATTATAATTCTATTATAATATAGAAGAAGGCTTATTTTATATTTATACTGTTAAGCTCTTCAAACTTAATTTATTCCTTTAAAATCTGTTAATCATTTTCTTTTTTTCTTTCCAACCTTAGTGAGTAATTCTCTTTTCATATCCCCATAGTGCATTGCAATACTATCCCTCTGACCCTGGATGATTATTCTCTTTATTCCATATCTTTCCAACAAATTTAATATTTCAAATTACAATCTTATGTTTATCTTTTTTTCTATCTTCTTCCCCTTGATATCTTTCGCTATTAAAATTCAGTGCCTCTTCTTTATTTATTCTTTTTTATTACTTTCTCAAATCTTTAATTTATATAGATATATTATTTATACATATATATAACTCTTTTAATTTTCCTTCTATCTCCTCTTCATTTTCTTACATATGCTTCAAACTCTTTATTTGCATCTACCTCAATCCCTGCCAACGATTCTCAATTGCTCATCCTGCATATTCACACACCCTCTCGACTCTTCTTATTCCACTTCAATGCTTACTTTCCAAGCCAACACTGATATTTACAAAAATGAATTTTCCGGAATCAACGTCTTCCTGTATCCAAATCAAATGTTATATCTTACACCATCAAACTGTTTTATACTCAAATCAATTTTCTTTTAATTATTATGCAATCATGTGACGACAACCTATCTTGGTTTGTTCACTTTTTTAAATAAATCCTTTAAAATCCTTATTTTATCTTTCCTACACTTCAAAAAAATATAAAGAATACGATTCAAAAAGAAAATATGGTCTTAATAATTAAGCAGCATCTTTCAGGTCTCAAGGAACAATGTGAAAATTACTTCACTCACTGATGCTTCCGATCCAAGAGGAAATGAATGGATTAGAAATCCATTTATCAATAAAACAAGTGGCAACCTAACGATACTTCAAGAAGATCAACTGCTTGAAATTTCTAATGATGGGAATATAAAGATATATTTCAAGAGGAAAAAAATGTAGTAAAATTCTGGGCAAATGTAAAAAGTCAATTCTCTCTCAAATTGCAATAAAAAGTTACCCATATTTCCGACATCGTTTCTCTGTGAATCAGGAATTTTCACATATGTGTGCTTTAAAAACAAAACAAAGGAGTAGACTTGATACTTCAAATTCTCTCAGAATATGTCTACCAACAATTGATCCTGATTTTGATAAAATAATTGAAAGATAACAACAACAAATATCACAGATATTGAATATATTTTGATATCCATTTAAAATAAATTATTGTGATTATTCTAATTTAATATATTACTTGATTTTACCTTAAATAAAATTTTTAGGGCCTAGAGTTAATTTTAACAAAATTTTGAGTCCGTATGTAGAAAAGGTTGAAGATATATGATCAAGAGGAGTGAGAAGGCGGCACTCTGCATCAAAGTAATATTGGCAAAAATTAAAGGACGGATTTACAGTGAAATTGATCATAATACAAGCTTTTATTTTATATAGCTTTTAAATAATAGAAAATTTTATAATGATTTAATTTTAGGCTTAATTTATGTGATAATTCTCCTTCAAAAAATAAGATATGAAGAAAAGAAAATATTTACATTTGAAATTAATGTAAATATTTTAATTAGGCTTAATGAGTTATTTTAACACTCTACAAATTATTTTTAATAGTACTATAAGATTGACATTATTAAAAATGGATTATTCGCATTTCCTTTCAAAAACGCAATGATTTTTACACCGTTGTCTCCGCGTTGTTATTATGGTGCCGGGTCAAAACGCCCGAAACCCAAACGTTCGAAAATAATAATTCGGGCGTTACTATTTTTTGAAGTTTATTCTATTTGGACAGTTTTCAAAAGGGTTGATTTGACCCGAAATGATAGTGATCAATTTGACTTGAAAGATAAAAGTGATCATACAAAAATACATTATTTAATTGGTTTGAAAAACAATTAAACTACCAATGGGAAATCAGTATGAAAACAGAAAAGATGTGACTGATTTAAACAGGAAAACAAGAATATAAATAATTTCTGATTTTGGTTCAAGATTTCAGGAGTAGTTCGATTCGATAAGATGGATAAATTAGGAATCATGTATATAAGATAATAATTGGAAAAAAGCATAGATACAAGAAAAAATCTTAAATTTTTAAATATTTTTAGTAGATTCAAGTTTCAGACGTTCATGTATCGGGTGTTTTGCTTTTCGGGCGTTTTGACTTGAATTGGTTATTATATCTTTTCATGCAAGGAGATAATTTTATTTTAAATAATTATCAAATTGAATAATACAGAAGAAATTATAGGTGAATGTTCAAAATATGTTTAATCTAAGTGAGTACATTTATAATAGGCTGTAGAGGGGGAAGAAGAAGAATTTATTTCGTATAACAAAGAAAACTCATCATTATAACATATTTATGAAGAAAAGATGTTACAAATTTAACGTTAAAAACACATCTTTTCTTCATAAATATTTTATAATGATGAAATGACATATGAATATTATTATTGTTTTCTTTGTCATGCGAAATAAATTCTTCTTCTTCTTCTTAATTGAATTTTAAAAATGGCGAAGTGATAATATATATTACGACATGTTCAATGTGCATTTTCCTCTCAATGATGTAGAAAGGGAGGGAAGGAGGGATGGATTCATACAAAAATATCATTTAAAATTCAAGAGATGTAAAATATTAAAGAGTCTAAGTGATTTTTATGCCGAAAAAAACATTAAAGAGAATGCTAATTTCAAAAAATAGATATAGTCATTAATGCAGGAAAACTGTGGCGTAATTCTCATGTGTAAAAGAAAACGTGTTTATTATTTGCTTGTATGAAAAATTGATCCTAATTTTTATTGAGTTCGTAATCTAATTGTAAAGATAAAGGTACCGTGGGGTGTTTTCATCGAGAAGGCACACTTGCGTGGCTTGTATCGAACTATGAGAAAAGTAAGCTTGATGCAGGATCGAACCCAAGACCTTGAGTTATCGAAACCCACTACCTAACCAACCGTACGCACGCCCCCCCCCCCCCCAGTAGGACAAGCTAAAAGATTAGTTTCGGACTTTATGGATCTGATCTGATTAGTTAAATGCAGGTTGCTAATCTATATTTCTGTGAATCGAACTGAGACCCAGAGATGAGAGTGGAGCGCACTATTAAACGCCACAGCCGTTGAACTAAATTAGCTCTACATATGATTACATCTATTTACTACAGTCGACTATCACTAATTCAGAATGCTTAGGATTCGGGCTTTCCAAATTAGTAATTTTTCCGGTTTAGTCACTCTTTTTTTAATAAAAAAATTTCAACTTTGCTTGCTCGATTTCTCTCATTATAAAATTGGCTTGAACTAAAATTCAATGTCAGATGTCAGTTTAACTCATTAAGTACCATAGAAATCAGACGATATCTAAAAAACGCAGACGATTTATATTCAAAGTCATTGAAAAAAGCAGACGAAGATGAAATTACTTATGTTCCCAAATGGGAGCATTGGGACTTAATGGGTTAATACTAAATGTACAACAAACCATTTATTTTAATTTCAGATATTTTAGGTCATTTTCAGATGTACTGATTCTACTGGGTGTAGACAATTTTTGAACATTTCTTTTAACTCTTTGAGGACCGGTGCGATACTAGTGTCCCAAAAAATTGAAATTATCTGCTTTAGATATATAAAATTGCATTGAAAAATAAAGCAGACGACTAGTCTTCAAAATTCTGGTCCTCAAAGGGTTAAGCTTATTGTTTTAGATCCTTTCGTCTTTCTCTGATTAGTTTTGCTTGCAAGATATAAGGACTCATTAGTTCTTATATCAGAAGCTCAGTTGTTAATTGAATCAATCATTCAATCATCATCATCATCCATTTTGCCTTCGATGCCTGATTATTGTTCCCAAAGAGTCGGGGTCAAGCAGTTTCCTGCAACAACTACGCCATTTCATTCCTTCTTTAGCATAACTTTTTCAATCATTCAATAATTTTACCAATTTAAAGATTTCCTAAATAATCAAAGTACCGAATTAACGAGGTCAACTGTATCTATAAACCTTTTCGTTACACAATGAAAAATTGATGAAATTTAATTTTTCGAAACGCTGAATAACTTTATCTTATTTTATATTTTTCTTATATATATTTTTTAGTTGTCGGTATCGCACAGAAAGGAAGAATAATTTTTCATAACTGGCAGATAAGTAGGGATAGTCACGATCGGGGTTCGAACCCAGACCATCTGGATCGACACCCTACGTTCCCACCACTAGGCCATCTGCCGACAATTCTTATATTTATATTTTAAAAGTAATAAATATTTATTAACTAAGAAAAAGTTTTTCTTTTCATCAAACAAATAATAGAAAAAGTTATTAATACAAAAAATTTCAACTTTTTAAAGGATTTGAAAATCCCTGGATTAAACCAATGTTCTTTAGACGAAAATGCTTCAGACTAAAATAGCCATATCTAATTTGGTCAAGAGAGACATTAAAATGTGGACGACGCAGTTTCATCGCAACTTACTGAAAATAGGTTTTTCACGTTGTTAACATTTTTGCAAAAAAATGAAATGCGTCCCTCTCTCTCTATAAAAAATTGATAGCAACGTAAAGTGTTAACTCATACACAAGACAAATTCAGAATAATTTTTTGGCATGAATTTTGCTTATTCATTTGTAAAAATGTTTACAAAGGAAGAATCGCTAAGAAGATAAAGATTACTACTCCTAATACGCCGTAAGGGAAATCAAAAGAGCTCATAACGATTTTCGTAGATAACGTGGAAGATGATTACGTTTACAAGGAATATAGTGCATGCTGCATTTACGTTATATGACAAGGGTGTTAAACTGAAGTTATATTGAGGGGCTTTTGCCAGGTAGAGTCTAATTCGTTTCGTAAAGGCGTTCGTTACGCCAAATGTTGGTGAATCAAGAAGGAAAAATACAATATGTGAATTGTGTATAGTATACAGTCGACTCTCCCAAAACCGAACACCTTAGTGACAGGCTAAAACGTTCGGTTTTCTGTATTGTTCGGTTTTTTGGAAAATTATATTATAAGCATAGAAGTGTTTTGGGACCTTGAAAATAATCCGGTTTGGACAAAAATCCGGTATATTCAGAGTCCGGTTTAGACAGAGTATATAGTATATTTTGTAAATTCCCCAAATTTGAACGAAAAATTAACATTAGTTTATTTTTTTGAAGTAGTCATCTAAATACGATTGCTTTGTACATTTTCTTTTAATAATTTCTTTTACGACTGACTCAGTCAATTCTTGTACTTGAGTATGTATGTAATTTATTGAGTATCTATTTTCACTTTCTTCAAGAATAAGGCCTCCAAAATTTTGGAAAAATTTTTTTGCATCTAATATCATATAAAAATTTATATTTACAACAGAACATAGCGTAACTTTAATATATAGGCAATTAAATATAATATAATATAATTTTTGATACTTTTTTTGAAAAAAAAGTTCGGTTTTCGGTATTCTGGATAATATAATATAATATAATTTTTGATACTTTTTTTGAAAAAAAAGTTCGGTTTTCGGTATTCTGGAAAATTCGGTTTCTGTTCAACGATTTAATAGCAGTTTGTTGAGATTTATGTTTGGACTCAAAAAAAAGTTCGGTTTGTAGGAAAGTTCGGTTTTCAGAGCGTTCGGTTTAAAGAGAGTTCACTGTATATACTTACCAACACGATAGAAATTGAGGAAAGGAAATAGCGTTTAAAAGAATTATAAAAGGTCCAAAATTCGAGTGCGTCATGAATTGTCGGCAACAATAGTTAATGCAACGATTTGTTCGTAAAAAACGTTTCACTATAAATCTATTACGGACGAGAGTTATGTTGAACAAAATTTCGTTCAACAAAAAGGGATAAAATTATGGGTGAATGATTTTAATGTTTGTGGCGCTAACACAGTATATATCCATCTGAAGTGTAATTTGTTCTTTTTACAATTAAAAAGTCAAATTAATTCTCGTGTGGGTAGAATGCAGAGCAGAGCTTGAATCCTTTTCGTTTCAACTGAAATATCAAAGTCTGGTGTAATGGTTGAGTCGTCGTGAGAAACTTTATTTTTGCATTAAGGCGCACATTGATCAAATTACTAAGGATTGAGGAGAGGGTGACATTTTTTAATGTACTTATTTTTTTATACAAATTTTGTACCAATGTAGGCATTTTATATAATTTTTTTAGAAATTTGTAAGTATGCACTTTTTAGGTTGAAAAAATTTCTAATTTTAAAAATTGTTATTCATAAAAAATATTAAAAAAAATAATCTACATTTGTAAAAGATAAAAATATTGAACCATGAGGACGGGGGCTACCATTGGAATCCGAATTCTGGATTGGGAAATTATATAGTTAGAATCTTAAATTTTTAGTAGTCAACTAACTAACCATAGAATAACACCCTTTATAAGATAAAATCTAAAAATAAGAAATGAAAAAAAGGATCTATTACGTGTTAAACCTCGAAGCAAATTCATAAAATAAAGTAACGTGTCTGACTTAAATACAATTTTTTTTATAATATAATCAAATTGATATAGGCAAAATTAAACATCAAATGATATAACTAACTATAGGCATAAAACTATTACAAGAGTTTTCCAAAGCACAGGGCTTGTTACCGAATAAAAGCATTTTGGAATGTGACAAAAAATTAAATAAAAAAAACTTTTTGGATTATATTTATTCAAAAAATTATTTACATTTTCATTTTTTACCCATATTTTTCTGAGAATTTAATTTTTTTTAACTTTTTTTACACGATTTGATTTAAAAAAATACTGTTCTAATTTTTCCCAAAAATAATCTTTTGAAAGCAAGCCGATGGCTGGATTTAACCATTAGGCAAAATAAGCACGGGTTTTGGGCAATCATCAAGGAAAAGGGGGAATTACAGAATCATTATATTGAAAAAAATCAAACATTAGAAATATAAATACTTTTTTTTTATATAAGATTTTATTATGTTTGTTTGATGGCAGTTAAGGTATTGGAATTTTGTTTGATTTAAACTTGTTAAACTTTTTGTTGGGACAATAAGCAATGGTGAGAATTGCAAAAGAGTGGAACCATTGTATTCGCCATCAGTAGTATCAGTTTCATTGTTTTGTTTGTAACTGCTCCTTCAAAAAATTTTTTAACTTTTTCACAAGAGAAGAGTTTTTAGTGGTTGGGGAAATACTGATGAGGCTGACTCTTTGCTAACATACATAACATATATAAATACATAATGAAAAAATTTGTCTTAATGAATAGCTTAAAAATAGAAGATATTTATAAGATGCGACTAGTTTGTTTTGCTTTTAAGTTTTTCTCAGGACAGATTAATCTAGATATTTCAAATATTTGTTTTATCCAGTTGTTTGAATGATTACAACCTGAGAAATCCAATTAGGATGCACGCTGAGAGAGTTAAAAATAAAAAATGCAAACAAGACATTGTTCATAAAGTATCTTTATGCTGGAACAGTTTTGTTAGCTTGATGGAAAAAAATATCGAGGATTTATCTTTCTCAAAAATATTGAAAAAAATAAATGCTTTTATTCACATACCAAACTATTCTTCTTGCAATCTTATTAATTGTTATATCTGTTCTACATAATACGCATTTTTTTCATGTATGTTCATATGCTGTAAATATGTGTGTATTTTTTATCTATGTATGTTTTAGTAATATAATAAGAAATGTAACATTTACTATATCAGATTTTTTTGAATTTTAGCTTCATGGTTTCGTCCGATGTTTATAATACATTTATAAACACGTTGATCATTTATTGATTAAAAAGTTACACTAAAAGCGAAAACTTTTTAAAGCCTTATGTAAGCATGTGTATTATTGTATATTTTGTGAACCTTTGACTTTCAATAAACTTCTTTCTTCTTCTTAGTTACGAACGTATATTTGAAAGAAGATAGAGCTTCACCAAACATAGAATACCCATTTATAAAAAAAATTCGATTATTATTGAGAATATGGGATGGAGATGATCTGAAATTTGATGAAAATTGAGTTTTTGCTAAAGTAAGATTTTTAAAAATTCCCAACATTAGTAAGGCAGGATGGAACTCAAGAGCAAGTTTAGTAATTCGTGCATTTGTACTCTTGACAAAATGGAGACACTTTGGGCGATATAATTTTGTTTACGATGACTAAGCTAAATTCTGGTTCAATGATCAAATGTTGAATGAATGTGACTTTCAAAATCTATTTATAATATTAAACCCTTATAAAAAAGCTTTGAGTTCCTTCTAAAATGGAAAAAAGATGTTTCAAAAGTGAAGATTCTTAGAAGTAATAAATGTGCATAAAGAGCAATCGAAGCCTTGCAAGAGTTTATGTCCTCATTACCCCAAAAATTCTATTTTCATCCAAAGTGGAGAAATTTACTCCAAGTTCTGTGTGCCTCTGAACCTTAAAAGCAAAACATAATGGAGAAGTAGTTGATAAATTTTTAAATATTGTCTTTATTTAAAAAAAAAAGTAAAAATAAGTAATTAAAAATAACCTGGAAGATATCTTAAAGCTTTACAAAGGGAGTAAAGGAGGAGAAAATAGGAGCAAATGGGAATGGTATTAAATAGCATTGAAGAAAGACGTTGTCACTTTCATAAAGAGCGCAAGTTAGAGAGAGGGAGAGCTTAGTGGGAAGCAAAAAATGCTCTTAAACTAAAAAGAAAAAGTGAAAATTGTATACGAATCTGAGGAAACTTTAAGATTGCGATGAGAATCAAGGAAATTCTTCTAAAAAATATGTTTTTTCGGTCCAGGATAACAAAAATACGTATACGATTATGTAGGCACAGTAGTAGTAGTCTTATGTACACACTCTACTCAATCAAAGGAGGAAATATAGCACGGAAATATAGAAAGAGTTGTAAAAGAGAGAGAGAGTGGAATAACTTAGAACATACTATTTATTGATCCGTGCGATGAATTAAGTGTTAGAGTCAGAGTCAAAAAAGGTAAGAGAATGAGTGATTCAAATGATGACACACTGATTTTAATCTATTTATACACACGCACACACATAATGCATTATTCTATTAGTATATTGCTCGTATATACAGGTCTATTCTATGTATAAGAGAAATGAAAATCGATACTTGAAATACAATTTTATTCAAAATACAGACAGATCAATGATAATAAAGACAGAAAGAATCCAAAGAAGATATATACTAAATATGATCTAGATTATAGATTCTCACTTATAAATAATGAATCATTGTATCCCATTATTCAAAGAGTAAAAGGGAAGGTGGAAGTTTATCTTTTGAAAAAAAAATTTTAATAGGGCAAACAGCCTAGTATTTGTTTTTACCGGATATCCGGTTCAACAAAATATATAACTACTTGTGCTTTGAAAAGGAGGAAACGAATCTCAATTGTGCTTCAGCTAAAATATTCCCCTAAATCAATATTAAAGAAAATTATCGTTATCATGGTCATGGAACGATGACGGTGATGATGATGAAAATAGAATTACAGAAACCCAATTAAATTAATGTATCAGCAGCAGCTCAACCGAAATCGTACCTCAAGCAAATTTGGATAACAGTGCTGTCATGAATTTTTAGAAAAACTCAAGATTAGATGAAAAATAAACCTAGATTTAGTAAAGAAAAATGCAAGATTAATGAAATAAATACAAAAATAAGGAGGGTATTCTTCAATCTATTTATGTTCTGCTACGTCGTGTAAGTCTCTCAGTTCTTTTTTTTATTTTCAAATGATATTTTTTGTCGTGTTTCGTCAGAAAACACGTACAATGTTAGTTAATGCATCAATTTGTTCTCAAATTTGGTCTTGTAGACTACGTTGATTTGTATATTGATTTGATAAAAATAGTTTTCAACAACAGAAGCAAAAAATTGAAGTAGTATAAATGTTTAAAGTCAAAGTCGCCCGATTATAAATAGGTAGAGTCAGTGGTATAGCGAAAAATTAAAAAAAATGCATTGGCACAAAAGGCAGATTTTTTTTCCAAAAAAAAAGAACTCTAATTTCTTGAAGCTTAAAGAATTTTTGGGAAAAACATTTTAGCACTTCATCAATGCAGATAGATTTATAATAGCGTTACATTTTTAGAGGGGCTAAAAAAAATATATATATATATGGAGTTAGAGTTCCAAATTATAAATAGATGACGTAGGAGTCCGATTCAAAAAATAAAAATGGAATTGGAATCGGTTTCGCAAAATATTTTTTCGACTCCACAATTCACGTTACATGCAATGCCTTTAATTTAAGCACATCGAATAAAGTATTATCTTGTTTGTTTTAACCAAATTGCAGGGATTGCCAACAAAATGACACTATAATCTATATTGTATTTCAGAAAGAAGACAAAATAGAAATGCAAAGAGAAGGAATAGAAATGCGAAAGGAAGAAACGCAATTGCAAAAAGACAAAATAGAACAAAAATAGTAGTGAAAATTTTGAAAATTACAAATTAAATATGAAAACGATCTTTTGACAATATGCTTATTGTAATGAAAGAAGGTAAAAAATGAAATACAGAAAAACAATTGATACCACTTTTTAAGATGGAACTCGAAATAAAGAAATAAAAATTACTTGAAACATAGGATTTCGGTGTTGTTCAGATTTTGAAGTTTAATCGATATAAATGCCGTAATTTGATTAAAAAGTGTGTGAGAAAAATTAAATAAGAAACATATAGACAATGGTGAAATGAGAAATTGAATGAAACAGATAAAATGAACCAAGAATATGAAGGAACTCATGTTCAAAGATTATAGCTGTTATAAGCAACATCTGTTAGTTTAATTTCAAGCAAAACCTGCTAGTAAAAATAATAATTAATCAGTAACGACTCCGCCACATGGCTCCTCCGAATAAAAAGCGCACTTTGAAACTGTTTAAGGAACAATGTAACATCAGTGCCGAAGGCCTCCAGGTCTTGTCAATTTTTTTTCGCAAGTTTTGAAAAGTTTGTTGTAACATTTGCTTGGTACATAACCAACATATGAAATTCAATTGTGAAGAAAACTAGATTTGTAATTTCAACAGAGCACAATTTTTGCTAAAAGAGGCTCATTCAATGAAAGGTTTCGTACTATCCAAATAAAAGAATACAATTCATTTATAAAACTAATTGAAAAATTAATGGGAGAAGATAAAAATATTTTATAAAGTGTTCATGAAACAAATCTATCACCATCAGTAGTGATAAAAATGAAAACAATATAAATCATTACTTTTTTATCTAAGCAAAATTTATAAATACAAATGTATATATTCTTACAGAAGTAAAATTCTGACTCCTCTTTTTAGGTTTTCACTCCAAAGAAGTAAATTGGATTCGTGGGTTCTACTGGTTTCAAATTTTAAATGTATATTTTTGGGTCATAATAACAATGCCTTAGAATTTCTTGGTAGTCAATAAGATAAGAGATAAATCCTATATTGAACTATGAATTAAGCAATAAAAACAAAATAAACTAATTAAGAGTAGTTATCAAATTACTGCACGGAGCCAGGAATAGGAATAGGAGCAACATTTATGGAATTACCGGCTCCGGCACCATGTTAGAAAATTACTCCGGCTCCAATGGTAACGATCCCCGCTCCGGATCCGAAACCATGCTCGGTACTCGAATATCTGTAAAAATGTTTTACTATATTTTTTTCTGGTAAGCTATAAAGACGCGCTGTTAAATAAATTGGGGCATTAAGGATGCCGTAGTCAGAAGGCTGTTTGAGTAATACGAAATGTCCTGCAATATGCTAATTAAATTGATTGGAAATTTTTTCAAAAAAAATTCAACAATTAATTTTCAAGGTAGAAAATCTTTTTCTTTATTTGTCTCTTAACGATTATTATAATACACATTCCATATTTTAAAATTTGAGTTTTTACTTTTTAATCAATAATTTTCCATTGGTTTTTCTATCTTAGAAAGGGTTTATTACCGATAAAACTAAAATTTAAATCTCTTTATTTCTTGCTACCCATTGCCGTTTTCATTTAAATACCGGTGTATAAAGGCCTGAACGGGCACCTGTGAAGAGACATGCTTACGAAGCAAGTTTCCAACTCAATGCTAACAATCACGCGTAGGAACAAGGGAATAAATCAGATGCGAGTAGATTTTACATTAATGAATCCATGTTACGAAAGTGGAGAAAGCAAGACCAAACACAATTTCTAAGAGAATAAAACGAGATAGCCACAATTAGAGGACAAAATTAAACAGTGGAGTATTGAACAGAGAACAGCACGTAAACGGGTCTCGACACTTTAAATTGGCCTCAAGACAAAAGCGGTGGCACTTGACATGTAGATCAGCAACTTTCAAGGAGGTCCTTCTTGATGCTTCCTTTTTATGAAAAGGCATAATCACTTTATCCGCAAAAAAATACGGTTTTGCAGCAATTGCCAAATGATTAAAAAAAGATGGCCATTTTCAGCACCTACCACTGAAAAGAAAATTGCGCCAGAACGCATCATCAATATGGACGAGGTCTCGTTCACCTTTGACATACTCATGAACCGTAGTGTCGAGAAAACAGGGACCAGTACGGTTTCTATACACACAACAGGAAACTAGAAGTCATCCTTTACTGTAGTTCTCGGTTGCAAAGTTAATGGACAAATAGTACCACATATGCTATTATTCAAAAGGAAGGCGTTGTCTAAAGAAAAAGTGGCCTAGAGAAGTTTGGGTGAGAACAAATGCTTTTTCCGCTAACTTACGTCCCTAGATAATTAAATAGCTAGATATTTGAGGTGGTTCAAAGTTAAATTGCTAGCTGCATCGGAGCGGTCTATGACAGAAAGCATTTATAAACTTTGTTAATTTGTCAATAAATCTTCTGTTCTCAAAAAAACCATAACATTCTTAAATATGAAATTAGAAACCTAAATCAAGTTAAAAATCAGTTCTAGATATAATTCAAAAAACATTCAAACTTAGGCGAGACCAATTCCTTCAATGACTAAAGAAAATTTAAAACTAAAGGCATTCATTCAAAATAAGCATAGCGCTGCTACGCTTTTTTGATATGCCTGATTTTTTTAACTTTATTAATTTTTAATTTTTCATTATTTTCGCTTTGATCAAATAACAAAACTGAAATTATTCCAAAAAAATTAGATAAATACAGCATATGGCCTAACAGATAAAGTTGAGTGTATTAAAAGGATGTCTAATTTTCGTTAAATACAAGAAAAGGAAGTTTCTAGTTTTTGAAAAAATTTACAAGTAGTTACTATAGTTGGTATTCGGTGAAAACTAACCGAAAATTAACCAGTGATTTTGATTATCAGGGATGGGATAGACGGAGTCATGGAGGCAGATAATTTTGGATAAATCAGAGTCGGAGCCAAGCTGATCATATAGTGGAGCCGTAGCTCCAACTCCTAACGATTTTCTAATTAATTTTTTGCATCTCTTATAAAATCGTTAAGTCCCGCCGAATTGAGATAGAAAGAATAACAAGTATCTATGCTTTTTTAATTTAAACTCAACATCGCCTCCTATGATTTGAATGAAATGAGAAAGATAGGTCATTTAAGTCGAGTGTCTTGGAGGCTATACCACATTATCCTTTCGAAATGTGGCACATGCAATAACTGCATTGCGCCAACTCAAGGTAGTGTTGAACAATTGTTTTCGGCTCTTCGTATTATCCATTATAACCTGCAAGTTTAAATCAAAGAAAATTTAGTATAGACATTTTGTTCCTGGAAACTTTTATTTAGATATTAAAATAGACTTGCTATTTGCATACCCTTAAATGAACACTAAATGTGCTAAGTCTGATTTTTCAAAACTGAAACTAAATTTTTTAATTAAGAAGAATCGAAATCCGCCATTTTCTGGGAATCGGCATTTTATTAAATATCTAATTTAATTGATTTGATTTCAATAAATAAATTAAAATTTCAAAGCACCCCCCCCCGCACTTTATTTTCGCTTGCTTTTTGAAACCTGTGTATTCTAATATAAAATAATGATAATTTTATTTCAGTGTACGTATATGCCCAATTTTTATAGAATAAAATGAGAAAAGTAAACAAAAATAATAAAATTAGAAATAATATGCTTAAAAAATAAAGCAAAAAGCTTATAAAAATTTTCAAGAATCGCCTAAACAAGTGGTTCTCATTGTGGATGCTAGAACCTCGATGAGACCGTTTTAAAAATTTTAGCGGCACTTTGAATAAAAAGTATTCGTTATTAAATTTTTCTTGATTGTAACAAGGAAATATTTTGTACAATTTAGTTATATTTTGGAAAATAATTTAAATATAAATTAGTCTTATGGACGATATTAACAGATGGCCGTTAAGATAGGTTTGACTGTAGCATTTTCCCTAAGATTATATGGTATATGGACATAGTACTGTAAATTAAATTTTAGGTAATAAAAGAAAGCGCATAGATGTTTCGGAGGTGATATCAGAATTAAAATATTTAAATTAAGAAAATAAACACTAAAATGGGCGAGATGGAAAGTTTTGCATTATTTATTCTGAAGGAAAAAATATTTTATAAAGGTCATTTCTCGGAAAATATATCATCAAAGGGACATTTCTTTATAGAAAAAAAATAGTAAGCATATGGGTTAAAAAAAATTAAATTAATTGATCACAAATTATACTGAAAATATAATATAAAATTATAAGTATTTATGGATACAACTTAATTGAATCAGATTTACCAACATACAATAATTTTTTGAAAAATTTTATATTTAAAATATTTATATAATGAAAATATATTAATAAAATTTATGATATAAAAATTAATTTAAAAAATAAACATTGTTTTATGTTTAGAATGTTATACTCTATTTGTATAAATCTTTTAAACTTAAATTACTTTTAAATGACACAAGTTTAAAGTGTCACCATAAAAATAAATCGGACAGAGAATGAATAAAATCAAAAATAATAAAATTAATGTCTAGATCGCTACTATAATCTATTTAATTAATCCACCATCAGGTCTTTTTTTCATGATTCAACAAGCCCTCTAATTATCTCTTTTAGATAAAAAAATATCTCAGTATACAATGTCATTCTTAATTATAAATCAATTATCAACACTCGGTAGGAGAGCCTCAAAGGTTGTTAGGGTGTACCTCTCAGCTTAACAGTTGAAGGTCAGGGGTTCGATCCCAAGGCTTCCAACTCTAAAAACAAATTCATAAAAACTGTGATTAACCATCTTAAGCATAATGCGAACATATAGCCTTACGGTTGAAAGTGCTTTGATATCTCAAAGCAAACCAAACACTTGGTAGGCTAATCACAAATTAGAAAAAAGTAAAAAATATTAAGGCTATAATTGTGTATTCTCTAAAAATTTAATTTATTTCAAAATTGATTAATTAGTGTAAGTAAGAAGCAAAATATATATTAGCACTATCGAAATTTTCCATATGCTAGCGAATTGCCATATGCTTGATGGGATTCAAATTTGCAGTTTTCCAGAAAATTTGCTTGCGGATTGATAAGATAAATAGTGAAAATTAACTCGAAGTTATGGGCAGGATTGTATTTGACGCGATAAACAAATTATGTTTTATTAAGCAGAGAGAGAGAGAGAGAGAGAGAGAGAGAGAGAAAGAGAGAGAGAGAGAAGAGAGAGAACTCATAAATTGTTACAAATATTATCAACTTAAAAGTTCTTTTATGAATTTTCTTTTTAAAAGAAAGCAACGACATAAAAACGTCATCAAATAGAATTTTGTTATCAAGGTAAAAATCATTACATTTATTCAAAATAGAGATATTTGGTCCTTTCAGTTTATTATAAATTTTCAATGGTTTGCTTAATCTCCTAGTATAATATATGGGGTTTTTATTATATTTAATCAACGAATGTAAATGCCAATTGAACTTTTTATAAAGAAAAACTCCTACTCTCTGCTTGAAAATTTCATCTAATTTTAACCACTTTTTATGAGTCTAAAAAGAAATAGAAACAGGGTACTTATTTGTGCTAAAGAAATTTTTTAATTATTTACTGATGGGCTGAGCAAAGAAAAGTATTAGAAAGTATATGGATAATATGATTTTTAGTCCATTAATAATAATTGTATATGGAGTTCCTTTAAAATACAAGGTGGCCAATTATGATTTTAGGTTGATTAGGAAAGAAGTGAAACTCTTGTGTAAATATATTGGAATCAGGGCAATAAAAGATAATGGCGTGTTTCGAATTTTTTATAGTTAAATCTACAAATATTGTTTGATGATTTTTAATATGGTAAGAGTAAGAGTTGGGCGTTAGGGTTAGGGTTAGTGTTATATGAGGTTAGCACAAATTAGTCACGCCCGTAAGATTTACACGGGTATTGCTCAGACATCCTTCTGATTAGACAACATGGTGGAGAGTATTTCATTTTCGATCAAATGTAGGAATTCGATTTCGGTTATTTGTAGTCTGGAGGAAGGAAGAACGTAAAAATTGGCTAAGTTATTTCTGAGCTATCGGGTGTGTATTTTGACTCTTTTCAAGTCTAAATAAGTTACGGATCTTTAATAAGGTGGATTTGAAGGCATTTGTTTTGCAAGCCAGGCTAAGTTATAGTTATCGAGTATATTTGAGTGAAGTAGATCAAAATAAGTTGATAATGGGGTGAGTTAATAAAGATGTTGTGTACAAAATTAAATTTAAAAAAATAAATGGATCAATGATTATTTTCTACATAAGGTAAAATTCCAAGGTAATCTTTTCAGAAAATTGATTAAAAACAAAAAATAGTAAGTATTTTCACTTAAAAAAAGTCTTTGTTCGTGTAAATACACGTTTTTCCATATGGTTTGCAAAACGTAATATTACTAAAATTTCATGGAAAAGTATTACTGTAATAACAGAATTTTGTGTAAGGAAATCAATTTTTGAAGAATAATACAAATGAAAATTTAAATATTCATTAATAAAGATGAAGAATACATCGATGGACGATTTATAGCTGATGCATTAAATACTTTTTCATTGAAAAATTCAAGAATTTGATATATGAAAATGAATGTCGTATTAATTAATATGGAACATCCCTATTTTGCCTTAATGAGAAATCTCATTAAACGATGTCCTTATTAGTATTAATTCAGTCAATAACCATAATTTCTATGGACATACATCTAAATTAATTAAGTATTTACCACTTATATGTTCTCCCTTATGTCATATTTCCCATAAGTTAAAAGAAAGTTAAGTATCCTAATTATTTTAAAATTTCAAAAATTATCCATATTGCGAAAAGAGGCTCTAAATCTGAATTGAATAATTTTAGGCGAAAAACTATTATTCTGTGAGTTAGTTTCTGGATATATGTATTGTTGGTGTGAAACAGGATGAGAATGCCCTTTTCAAGATAATTGCTTATGATGTAGGGTGTTTGTTATCGGTGAGATTATTGATGATTGCAGAATGCTAGAAATGTGGTCGTTGCGATGATTTGGTTATTGAGTGTTTTTTTGAGAACAGTTAGTGTTTTTATTTGGCATGAAAATTGATTAGAGAGTATTAGATTAGAAAAAATAAAAGAATTTCATCTATATAAATTATAAAATTTTCTACAAACGAAGTTATTCCTCACATAATTGCAAATTGTTTCATTGCAATATAAGTCAAATTGATTTTTCATCTCTCTATTGTATTAGTAACAGCAACTTTGCTTTTTAATATTTTATAAACTTATATAGTCTTAAAAAAAGTATAAAAAATTTAAAGAGTTTTTTTTACAAAAAAATTTCAAAAGATTCTGTTTGTAATCAAAATAAAATTAAGTACAAAAAAATTATTGTTTTACAAATAAAATATTAGAAATCCTAAATACTTGTATTTTTCGCGTAGATTTGCTGAAAAAAAGGAAAATATTTTGAAATTGATTAGTGGCATTTTCGATGTCAAACTTAAAAGTACGATTTCTTTCCAATCTGAAGATTTCATCCCGCATATTTCACAAGTTAAAACACCTAATGCTTATCACTACTTTATTATATTCTTTTTTCATCCTAGGTCTTACTATCAATGAGATACGAATAGCAGTTTGTTCACTAAATAATATTAAATCAAGCGGATATGTTGAAATTAAATTAAGGGTAATTATTTCTTCATTAGCTTTTATCAAAAAACCTCTTTTATTCCTATATAATTTATTACTTTCATGTGGTATTTTCACTAACTCTCTAAAAATGGTCAAAATTATTCCCCTAACCCTAAATAGTAAAGGACTTTCATTGTCAATTTTTAGACATATTTCGGTGCTTTCTAAATTTTCTAAAATATTTAAAAAAATTGTCTTTAAAAAATGTTTTCTTTTATCGAGAGATTTAATTTAATTTTGCCACAACAATTTGCTTTTCTTCACGGATCCTCTACGAAAAGGGCACTGCTTAATTTTTGTTTCAGTATTTTTGAGAGTTTTTATGGTAAAGATTTATCTTTTGCTGTATGTCTTAACTACGAAAAACTTTCGATATTTTAAACCATAGTTATTTATTGCCCAAGTTTTATAGACTAGAATTTCACTCACGCTTTCTCACATGGCTTTGAACTTATTTATAAAAGAGATTTTTCTTATAGTAAATATTGAACGCTTATTTATGATGATGACGTTACAATTCTTTTAAAATTTTTGGATTTTAAGCTTGTTTTCTATGTTATCATCAATATTTGTGATTCTCTTTGGTCAAAAATGAACCTCTTAACTATTAATTACAAAAAATGTAGATATATGATCTTCTCTACTAGATCTACAAAGTTTAATTTCTCGATAAATCTTTTTTAGAAAGAGTTTCTGATTTTAGTTTTCTAGGTGTTATTCTTAGGGAAAAATTTTCTTGTGGGCTCCACATAATAGCTATCATTGTTAAAATTTTTTGTTTCGATGTTGTCTTGAGTAAAATTGAAAAACTCATTTCACCCAGAATTCTAAAAATACTGTAATAGCTTATATTTTTCGATATATTACTATGCCTATATATTTTGGGGCTCCTCCAACTAACATTTGATTAACATTTTCATCGTCAATCCAATTAGTTAAAAGAATCGAGACTTATAAGGCCTTACCAGACTCAAAATTTTTTAAGTCTTTAGATAGAAGAAAAAAAAGAATAGAATTTTCCACTTTTATGAAGTTTGGTGGATAAATATTACTTATTGAATTTAATTGTTAACTATTTAAATAAAGATTTTGTCATAGTTCTCTCTCTATTCACAAGATCAAAATTTCATAAGTTTATTTTGTAATTATATTCTTTCGCTCTCTTTTCTTCTCACTCAGTTCTTCCTTTTAGCTGTTTAAAAGAAAAGATAAGTGTTGCGATCTTTAAAACCAACGAAAATAACAGTGTTGGAATTTAAACAAATTTTATTTTAAAAATTATATTTATAATAAAATATAGTTGTAAGTACTGATAGAATTTTTTTTTAACTGTTGCGTCCATTTTATATTTTAAAATATTTTCCTCTGATAAATGAACTTTCTCCGTCAACGGGGGTTTTCTCTAGGACTCAATAAATTAGAGGTAATCTTGTATAAACTAGTCTCATATCCTATTACAAACTCAGTAATGACATTGATGAGGATCCGAAAGAAAAATTTAAAGTCATTTAAAATAATCAGATTAGAAATTGCTCTGACATATCAAAGATTCTTTAAGATGATTTTTGATGAGTAAAAAGATAATTCTGTTAAATTAGAGTTAAATAATTATTACAATAAAAAAAAATATTTTTTAATTTAATTTTTTGTTTTGTCAATATTTTACTCAAATTGTATAAAAATTAAACTTAGGTTTTTTTTGTATATTTATAAACACTTTTATCATTTTGAATCAGGTTTTTTATTTTTATAAAAATATATTAAAATTTTAAATGAAAAAGCGAATTTTATTTATTGAAAGGTTTGTCTCCTCCCTAAGTTAGCAATTGAGGCAAGCATATCAACCTACTTTCGAAAGTGCCTAGATATATCTACCTAAAGTGTTGTCTCCATCCTTCTTTTTTTTTTGGGAATTATGACCCCTTTAATTGATATCCATAGTCATAAGAGGAGAATAAAATAGTGTGTCTATCGCATCAAATATTTTATGTCCATCACGATAGACTTTTTTTCTTCCTCTTATGACCATGGACATCGTGGTGTCCGAAATATTAAATTAATAAAGCTTCTGCATTTTGTATTGTTCTATTTTTTTCTAGATATATTTCAAGAACAAAATGTTTTGGCTTTTCAACTATAGCATTCTAATCGTGTTGTGAAAATTTACTACCCTTTCTGATAGCACCTAAAATCTATCTGAATTTGGCAACTTTTCCACTGTAATTTTTATTCTTTAAATTTAGCTTGAAAGTGAAAATCGGTTGTTTCGAATCAGTTTCTTTTAATAAATTGATATTTTAAAAAGGTCTTGCAGAGTCGATTCGCATAAAACGATTGATATATGATATAATTTTCAGCAAAATTTTTATTTCTCACTTTATACTTTTATTTAAAATATTTAGTGCTATCTGCATCTATAAAAAGTAACGAATAAGCTATATATGATGAGAACAGTTTAAAATAAATTATGTAGGATTAAAAGATTGTAAAATTTGGTTGACCCCTTCAGCTTAATTTGTATAAAACTCATTGAGAAAGAAAGCAGACAATAGAAAACAAATGCTTGAAAGGGTTAAGAAAAATATTTTAAATATATATTGGAACACATAACACTTATGCATACATGTTTTTCCAATAAACATGGCAACTTTAACCCCTTGAGCTCCAGAATTTTTAAGACTATTTTTCTGCTTTTTTTTCATTATATTTTATGCATTTAACTCATACCATTTTAATTTCTTGTGGCGCGTCTAATGCTGGTGCTCAAAGGGTTAAATCTTGCATCAGAGATATATGCATCAGACTTTGCATCAGAGATATGTGCGTTGAATCTAAGACAAAATTAGCTTTGGATAGCTGCTTAAATATCTGAAATCCTTCATTTAACTTTAAAACTTTTATAAAGTGTAACATTTGTTTTTGATAAATTCGCATACTGCTTAATGAGCAGTGAATGCCCTAAGTCAGATTTTTTAATTCAAGACGAAACAGAATTGCCCTTTTTTGAGAACCATCTTAATTGGAATCGTAGTGAATTTTGGTATCCACAACATTTGTAAACTAATTCCTCATTTAAGATTTAAACTACGAAAGCGTTAGCTTTAGATTCAGTTGTGTTTTTGATTTCTTATAATGACGCCCTTATCTTTCCAGTTATGGTAGAATATTCCTTCCTTGTATGTAATACAGACACAAAAGAAGATTAATTGCGATCAGTTTTAAATCAGCTTACAAGGATAAATATTGGCTCGGGAAAGCCATAAGCAAAATATTTTATTCGTTACAGAAATATCTTGGTATATACTGGATATCACATATCCGATAGATTTAAAATACATTATTCTAATATTTAGATAATGATAAATCGGCTGAATATCCAGTCGGGTTTAAAATCAATTGTTCGTAGCTGATTTTAGACCATGCTTTGTTTTTTTTTAATTCTGATGCCACACGAAATATTTAATCTTTAATATTCAAAGTTTTACTGAATTCACGTGAACGAAGCTCAAAAGGCCATACTTATGAATTAAAAGGCAAAAATATAAAATATTTCTTTTTTCCGTAATAAATTTTTATCCTAAAATGATAATGCAAGATAAAAATTTAGTTCATCACGAAAAGATTTAATGAAATCCTTGTGCGTGATGCCTGCTAAAGATAGATATATTAGACAACCATTTATTCACATTAAGCCTCAATTTCCTTGTTTAGTGATATCCAATTAATTTCATTTCTTCAATAATAATAAATCATTTACAGTACCAAATATTCAACTAAATATAAAGATGGAAATGGCAGCAACAAATTTCTAGCAAAAGCGGTTTTATTTTGTATTAAAACACTCCTAAATCTAAAATGCTACCGTATCGAAATATCTGAAATATCCAATTGGCTGTATCACCACCATTGGCTGTTGGAAAATTAATTTGTTTAGATGAGAAAATCTTTCTTTTGAATTCTAATATTTTCAGATGATTTACAATGAATCGTAGGGCAGCATCAGCTATATTTTATTTTTAAACAGTAAAACTGATCGAAACTTTTGTCAAAAATATGTTTGGCATGCTTGAATAAACTTAAAAAGACCAAATATCCTTGTGTTTGCATCCACCATAGTTTTATTTGATTCTTCGAATTGTTTATCCAATTCTTAAATAACTAAAAAAGCTTTAATTAAAAGGTTTCAATGATTAATTAATCGAAAAAAATTAAGTAGCAATGAAAAAAAATGGAAAAAATTTACATAAAAAAGAAAAAAAAGATGTAAAAAACTTAAGGAGTTTAGACAATTGTTATATGAAATGAGTTGTGTATAGAGGTATAGGTGAGTACACATAAAAGTAAGAGATTATATATAAGTGTGTTAGAAAATTTAAAAGTTAAAAAAATGGAAAATATAATAGATTTTTCGCTATATATATACATTATGCATATGAAATCAAAAAAGGGGTAATTTATTTGCACCGCTTGAGTGGTATTTAGAGTGAAGAAAAAGATTCATAAGTATTAATGAATTAAATGATAGTGTCAAGTACGGTTTATTTTATGAGTAACAGATTTTTTGAACAAATAGTAGCTACGAAAGTCGAGAAAAAAGACTAAAACATCAAATAGTTCTATGAATCCTTTCAAGCAATTCCTCTTGGATAAAATCACCTTACTTTTGTAAGTGTGGAGTAGAAGTTTCATGTCGTCTGCATTTTAGTTTCCACGCAAAATTGCTTGAAGAGACGCTCACATTTTGCATGATATTATTGCTACATCTTATAACTGAATTTAGTACTTCATTCAGAACAGAAGAAATATTTTAATACACTAAGATCTCTCTCTCTCTCTGAATAACACTGTGCACAAAATCATTTAAGGATTTTAATCTTTCATGAATATCAAAAACCGTTTTTTTCCCAAGCATAACAGGAGCACCACCTGCAGCCCGAGATGTTATATTTTTATTGACATTTCGATCATTTTTTAGCTTACAATATAATTTAACTGGTTTCTAATGATTTGCACAATATCATTTTATTAGTTGTATCCATTTTTTTCTTTTGATAATTGAATTAAATAAAAATTTACAAAACTAATTAGTATCAAAGTCAAGAGTTTTTCCAGTGTTGCTTCCAATCCCACCATAACCCCGGATAACTGCACAGATTTTATCAAGTCAAATGACCTTGCTTGTCATTCTAATTACATCTCTGACTTCTAACTCACTGGTCTCCCAAACTGGAGTCCACGATGCCCTGGGGCAGGGTTTCTCAATTGTAGGCGAATCGCCCACTTCTAGGCTAAAATGGAATTGAGGTGGGGAATTTTTTTTGCTTTTGAGGCCTGATTTTATAGACTGTGTATTTTTTTTAAAAGAATGAAATATCACGACTCACTTGAAATTTTGTTTTACTGCATTAACTTCTGATGGGGAAGAGGAACCTAAGTGTCTTTTGTGTTCTGAAATGTTTACATCCATTTTTTAAAGTCCGACAAGTTAAAAAGACACTTGAAAATGGAGCATTCGAGTTCAGTAAACAAAACTATAGACTATTTTAAACATCAGGCTGAACTGTTGCACAAATTTAGGTTTCATAACATAGGAATGTTTTTGCAAAATATTAAGTGTTGTTTGAAAGCGTTCTATAAAGTTTCAAAAAAACTTGTCAAAAAGTCCCATGGCATAAGAGAACAGTTGATATTACTTTGCTGCAAAGATATCATATTGAAGGTGCTAAGAAGTTCTCAACTCGAAAAGTTTAAGCATATCTTCCTGTCAAACGGTACCGTTAGAAGGCTAATAGAAAAGATATCTAATAACATTACCGTTAGAAGTCTAATGGGAAAGATGTCTAATCACATAATGTCCCAGGTGGTTTTATTAATTCGGAATTCGATTTTCAACTTTTTTGCAATTCAGCTTGATGAAACGACGGATCCTGCCAATTTAGCTCAGCTTTGCGTTTATGTACATATGTATATGAGAAGTACCTGGTAGACAAATTTTTGTTTTGCAAAACTTAGCAGCAGAACAACTGCAGGACAAATATTTGACAAGATTGGAAATTTTTTACAGCACATGGTAAGCCGGAATATGGACTTGGAGTGTGTACTGACCGCACTCTGGCAATTCCTTGTTGTTGTTCTAGTTTTCAGACTCTGGCCAAGCAAAATTCTTCAGATGTAATCGGTACCCAGTGCGCTATTCATCGCCAAGCCTTAATAATGGAAACTATACCTGATGAGTTGCAAAATGTTCTCAATGAAGGCATTAAAACAACCGTCTATTTCATTAAAGAAAATGCTTTCAACTTTTGTTTGTTTTTTTTTTTTAAAAAAAAAAATTTTTAAATTTTAAAAACCCTCTCCCCCCAAAAATGGGGGGGGTTTTTTAAAAAAAAAAGTTTTGAGAGAAATTTGAAAAAAAACCCCAAAATTTTCAAAAAAAACAAAAAATTTTATAATATGTGTTGTGTTTTTTTTTTTTTTTTTTTTTTTTTTAAAAAAAAAAAATTAAAATTTTAATTTATTGAAAAAAAAAAAAAAAGAGAAAAAAAAAAACAAAAAAAATAAGAAATAATGAGGGTTAGAAAAGAAAAATTTTGCTCCATTTTTACATGTGAACAACGTATTTGTTGATATTTGTCTTTCATACCCTAAAACCTTATATTATTTCCCATTCTGTGTGTAAATAATTGATAACAGTGCTTAGCTGCTTGAATTTTATACTCAAATAATTTTTTAATTTTCTCAACATACATAACTTTGGCACTTGCAGTTTTTTTTCGAACCAATACTGCTCGTTCGTACGCTTTATCGCTCTTTCCCAAGATTTTTCCATATTCTTTCTCACGCTACTTCGAGCTCTTCACCCCGAAGAATTTGAAGTATATCCTCTCAGCTCAGATGAGTGTGCCTCCAATATTTTTGACCAAAATTTCGTTTATACTGAAAACGTTTGGGAATAAAAAGAGGAAATAAATGATACTCCGATAGCCCCAGATGGATTCAATCTTTTTAGGACCCTCACCACGAGTGGTAGAACTTTATCAAGGAATTGTAGACATCCTTCTTTGCGCCCATGTTGCCCATCAAATGAGGCATAAGCATATGAAAGAAATGAGTGAAATTTTCAATCTTTTTTTCACGTTTAACTATTTTTTACACTGTAATGTCCAAAAAGGAATGCAGAAATGAAGAACGTGGACGATAGTGTATTAAAAAAATAATTTTAAATCTGAAGTATATTTTTAGTGAGAATTTTATGCTAAATCAAAATTTTAATTATCAAAAATGAGTTTTTGAGAAGTTAATTTTTTTCTGAAATGTCAAGCTTGATGGATAATTCCACACATTCTTGCGCCCTAATTGCTAAAACTAAGTCCTTAAACGAGCTGAGCATCGTAATAGAAAAAAAAATAAAAAAATATATTTTATTTAAAATATAAAAGTATGTTTATGAGATAATTTTCAGGCATACATCACAAATTCTATTTCCATTTTGATACATTTTTTCAGAGTAATGCTCAAAACTCACCCTAAAAATAGTAACAGCATAGTGAATTTAGTTTAGAAAATATTTTACTTAAAATGTCAATAAATGTTTTTGAAAAAAATTTTCATGCGAAACTAACAAATTTGATTGACATTTTCACATCATAATAAAATCGAGTCCAAAATTGTAATCAGCATGGTGATCTAGTTTAAAAATATATCTTATTTAAAATATAAATAACATTCTAGGAAATAATTTTTAATCGTCAACCACAAATATGATTGACATTTTACGCTCTAATTGCAAAAAAATGTCCGAGAAATCAAGAATAAAATGTATATAAATGTTTTTTGAGACACTTTCTTGGAGAAAATTTTCAGATCTAATCATCAAAATGGAACAGGTTAATTGCCAAAAAAATCCGCATGCTTAATTTAGTATAAAAATATGTATTTTTTTTAATTTGAATAATATTCCTAGACATAATTTGTAGGCGTATACCATAAATTTGATTGACACTTTTCAGAATTTTTCACAATCTAATTGCGAAAATCGAGTAGGGAAATGAAGTCAGCATGATTGAGTTAGTATAAAAATATATATTTTATTTATAATTTAAATAATAAGCTTGGTCACAATTTTAAAACGTAAACCGCAAATTAGATTACGCTTTCATAAATTTTCGCAGCTTAATTGCGGAAACTGCGCCGAGAAATGTAATCATCATCATGGTCGATTTAGTATAGAAAAATTAATTTTGTTTAAAATTTGAATGGCTGTTTTTGTAAGCAACTTTATACTTAATCAAAATTTTGATTGACATTTGCTACAAAGTTGCCATGTTTATTGGAAAAATATGCACGCATAAGTGTTATGTGTTCCAATAGATATATGATTATAAAATTTCAAGAGTGTATCTAATGTAAACACTAAGTTATAAGTCATCATAGGCATAATATAAAAAATTTGTCGAAAAAAATGTATATTTGATTTTAATTACACTTTTTGACATGCGAAGGTCATTCAACTACCGTGAAAATAATATCAAAAGAAAATAAAGTCTGAAGGCATATGATTCTGGCAATTTTGTACAATACAAATTTTTGTTGAGGTCACTGATATGGTTAAGCGGCGTTGTTTCATTGTATATTACAATTCCCTATTTTCGGCCATCCAAGTGCGCTGAAGCTTCTCTCTTTGGAAGCGACTGATACGCTTGATGATCAGATTAGTTGAAGGAGGAGCGTTGCAATTTGTGATGCCACGCTTAACCGGTTATCGACCACAGTCGACATATGTCTACTTTACAAAAATTTGAATCGTCTGCTCTTATTAATGCTCTTTAATACACATCTTCTGCTTTACATTAGATATCGTCTGATTATTCTGGTTGTTAACCCATTTAAGACCAAGCAAAGCAGACGATATCTAAAAAAACGCAGACGAAGATAAAATTACTTATGTTCCAAAATAGGAACATTGGTTGTAAATGGATTAACGGGTTAATTTGGTAGCCTGACTCTGTGATATCCACTTTTCCATGATATTGTCTAATGGCTAAAGCAGTTTATCGCTGCTATTGTAAAGTCTGGAAAACATTTTTTTTGAAGAAAGGGTATGCAGGTCAAAACAAAGAGGGAGATTTGCCTCGTTTAGAATAAATTCAAGAATAATTTGCCAAATAATACAAAATATATATTTTTGCTTATTCATTAACAAATTCTCTGATGCCACGCTTAACCGGTTATCGAGCACAGACGACATATGTCGACTTTACAAAAATGTGAATCGTCTGCGTTTATTAATGCTCTTTAATACGAAATTTCTGCTTTACACTACATATCGTCTGTTTATTCTGGTGATCGTTAACGGCTTAATGTCAATAAAGGTTTGCAATTGATTACATAGCTATCATCTACTCGATTTACTCAATCAATTTTCTCGATTTTATACATACGGATATATCAATATGCGGGCGCTATAAAAAAACGCTCGCGGGTGGGATGTTTCCACCCCCCCCCCCCTGCTTTGGAGTGAGGCAGTGCATTCATGTTTTGAATTTTAAATCAAAATAATATAGCTAAATTATAGGGCGTTAAAACCCCATTTTGTCCCTCCCCTCCCCAAATTGGTTAAGGGGTGCAATTTCATCCCCTCTTCTAAGGTCTTTATGCCAGGGGAGGACATGTAAGAGCCGAGGATGGGGCGAGCGTCCCTTTTTGCCCCTTAATAATTTGAGTCGCACAAGCTTCAGTTCTTAATTGTTTGTTTTTATTTTCTCTTTCACTATCGTACCATTAATGCCTTCATCATGACAATAATGTCATCCTTAAAGTCATTTTGGAAATTGTCTTTATATAACTTTTACAAAAATACATTGATCGAAAAGTTAAAATCAATATAAAAAAATGGCCGCCAAAAAATTTCAACTATGTGGTGTACTACTACTTTTCAGGCACTAAACTTTTTGGGATTTAATCTTTGCTGGGCCATGGTGACTCTCAACGAAGTTCTGAGTTTTCTATGAGTGCTAAAAGTTCGTTCAACTTCACAAAAACTAGCTGGAGAGACTGGAAGAAGTATGAGCAATCTTTTCACATTTATGTTTTTGCTACCCAAAAAAGTAAAAGAAACGAAATATAGCATGCCTCTCCCATACCCAAAAACTAGGGGGGGGGTGTGCTTGTCCCCTCGCAATTTGAATTTAGGCCCTTGTGAGAAATAATTCTTTCATGAGGAAATATCTTGGATCTTAAGGTGGCTTTTAGTAGTTTGGCTGAATTTACACTTATCGTTTCTGCTGTTGAGGTGTAACAAAAATTCTACACTTAATTAGATGGTGTAATGTGAAGCCAAAGTCTGAAAAACTCGCCTCGATTGAGATTCCAATAACTGTCTGAATATCGAGTTGAGTGTTCTACAATGTAGTAGGGTAAGATTCTGTGTGTTAATGAATTCTAACCATGATTGCTTCACTTTTGTTGGTACTACTAACTTTCTTTTAGTATGATAGTATTATATCTTGCAAGTTTCAAAATTTTACAACACTCCAACTTTCAGTTACTTATATGACTCAGTTTATTCCTCTATCATATTTTATTGCTTTCACAACTCTCGACCACAAACCTTGCCATTTTTCACGAAGCTTCTACACACATCGCTCAACTCGTAGTAGCATAATTATTATTCTCATTCTCGTTGTGAAGCGAAGTATGGGTGTGTTTGCTGCATTTCTTTTGTTTGCCTCACCCACACTTTATTCCTCTGCCTCCACATGCTACCTCTGTGATCGGGGTTTGTTGTGGAGTTATCATCATCATCCTCTATCTATTCCATCTCACACTCCTGCCATCATGCACACACTGCTAGGAACGCTTCAAGCTGTTTTTCATGTATTTTTTTCTAGGAACTCGTGCACTTACAAACAACTTGCGTGTACGTCTTTCTGAAAGGGTAAGCTTAACATTTTAGGGTGGTGGTTGTTTTTTCTTCATCTGAACGACTTAGGGGTCTTTTTTCTTTATAAAAACGGCATGAGTTATTTCTCTCTATAACACGGAGAGAGTGCAGAAATAATATTTGTTTTAGTTAATTAAAAAATAGTAAGGCGCTTTTTTGACTTTAATTTACGTGCTTTTATAAATCTGAGAGATTTGGCGTTAATATTTAAATAAAAAGAATACAATGATGATTTTTTGATCCATATGTGCCTTGAAAATGAAATAATTTATGTTAAATTTAAAGAACTAACCAAAAAATAATATTGAAAAAATATTAAAATAATAATTCCGAAGTCGATGCAGGAAAAAAGCCGAAAATAAACGACTTCATATACGAGGAGTAGGCAAAATTTTTGGTTCACTTTTAAAAATTTACACCTTTAACCCTCCCCCTCAACTAAAACTTCTCTTGTACAAAATTGGCTACATCTTTTGCAACCATACTTCGTGACACTTCCTAAAATTGATCGCTGCATCTTTTGATACCGTTTTCATGGCAGTTGAATGACCTTTTCATGCCTAAATCTGTCAATCAAAATCAAAAGTTAAACTTTTTCAGCAAAATTCTGATAGTATCTCTGGTTAAAACTTTGGTTCTATATTATATACTCGTTTGAAAATTTATAAATATATACAGTTTTGAACACATAACACTTTAAAGTTAAAATTTTTTCAAAATCATATTTACTTTTTTGGAAATGTCAATCAAAATTTTGAAGGATGAGAAATATATCTAATAAAATATACCTTCAAATTTTACATGAAATATATTTTTTTATATCAAATCGGGCATTCTGATTTCATTTTTAGACTTATTTTTGGAATTTAGAAATTGAAAATACCCATAAGTGTGTAACAAACCTGCGGTTTACTTCTAAAATCGGTCTCTGAAAACATTTATTCAAATTTTACATGGAATATACACATTATTATAACAAATTAACAATCGCAATTTCATTTATAAATTCTTTTTGCATTTAGAATTTGAAAATGCCAATCAATGTGAAACAAATTTGGGGTTTATTTCTAAAATCTCTCTTCGAGAACACTGATTCAAATTTTACATGAAATATACACATTTTCATATCAAATCAACAATGCCTATTTCATTTATATATTATTTTTGCATTTGTATTTCAAAATACTTATAAGTGTGAAACAAAGTTGCGGTTTATTTCTAAAATCTGTATTCGAGAACATTCATTCAAATTTTACATGAAATATACACATTTTCATATCAAATCAATAATGCCAATTTCATTTATAGATTTATTTGGATTTCAAAATACTTATAAGTGTGAAACAAATTTGCGGTTTATTTTTAAAAGCTGTCTCTGAGAACATTAATTAAAATTTTAGATTAATTATACACGCTTTTATAACAAATCAACAATGCAAATTTCATTTATAGATTTTTTTTGGATTTAGAATTTAAAAATACTTGTAAGCGTGAATCAAATTTGCAAATCAGGTGTTTTACACATATGTACGCATTTTTAAGTAGGCTGAATCCAACGGTGATGTTTATTTTTTATAAAAATTAATCATACCTGTCAAATAATGATTGACATATGACGCTTCAACTGAAATAAAAGACTTCATGATTAAATAGTTATACGTAGCTATATATGTAATTTATTTTGTCACAGAACAAATAGAATTATAAGTAGGCAAAACAAAATTGCAAAAAAAATAAAATATAACTGAAAATGATATAGAACTAAAAACGGGATTTTATACCGAATTCAATGAGGTGATTTTTTTAATGAAATTAATTAAATACAAAACAAGGACTCTGTAGAGGCATATTTTGATGTGCATCATTTTATTTGAAGGAGAAAGACAGTTCGTTTATACCATTAACTCTACAATATCTCGATACAAGCTGAATCGGTCAATTTAAATAAGTTTCGTGTTTGACCATTTTGAGAAAGTTTTATACGTATAATCAAACAATATACAAAAGAACGAAGATGATAAAGTTGAAACATAATTTATTTATAATTAAAATTTGAGCGTTTTTTATATCTAATCATTTGGTTGTCGTATCGTTTCCCTAAAATAAAAAATATTTTCACCTCAATTTGAGTTTTCTGCATAAAATTTGCTATTTTATTTAATAATTGCTGGCAGTATTTAAAAAAAAGTGAATGATCTCCTTTATTAAAAACTGTCAAGGATAATAAAAATAGTTTGAAAAAAAAGAGAAAAACTTTATTCAAAAATTTGTCTTTTTGATAATCAAGATTCAAAAAAACATTTCTATTCAAAATCATAAGAAATTTACATTTCTTGGGTTTTTCTCTTTATTAAAAGCAAAAATAGTACCTGCATTTACTCTTGCCGTATCTAATAGATAAGAAAAAGCGGCTACTGTCCATTTTTTTGTTTTTCTATTTGTGGAATAATTTTTTATTCTCTGATCGAGTATATCCATTCCACCCTTGGAAAAATTGTACTGTTTAAAAATTGCAAGTTTACTTTTTTCATCGTCTACTGTAATTCCTAAAATTGGGGGGGGGGGGGGTCTGGAAGTCAAAACTAATACATTTTTCTTTCCTTTTGATTTAGAAAATACTACAGAACTATGAATTGATAAAAATTCTCTATCTATATCTCAGCAAAACTTATAAGAAAATTCATCTCTATTATCTAAAGTTTTTATACTTTGTGGAATACCTTTTCTTCTTGTGTCTATTGTACCGACTATAGTTAATCGTTTTTTATACAACCAATCAGCTATTTCTATAGAGGTATACAAACGGTCAATGGTTAAATTCCAACCTCTCAAAGATAAATATGCAGTGATGATGCCTCTTATAAGTGTATAAGTTCTATATAATTTTTCTCAATATATACATCGTTACCTTGACAAAACTTGGATGGCATTTTCTGAATAAGAGGGAGCTTACTTTATATATACAAATGTAAGAAAGTTTGAGAAGTTATAACTTCATTCCTCCGAAATAGAAACCTATCAAATTTTGCATATCTGTATGCACATATAAATGGAATATTCAAAGTTTAAAAACATTCGAAAAAATGATAAATATTTTAAAAAAACATGATGTAATCATGCAAACTCCAGTTTAAATATAATTCACAGCCTAATTTTCATTATATAGTCTAAAATGAAAAAAATTTTTTTTAACATAAATGAATCAATTTTATAGTATAATGATGAGTATCAAATTGATATTCGTGCCTCATTGGAAATTTTGATACTGAAAAAATTTGTTTTATTATTATAGATTCCAAATAAAATCTAAACTTCAAAGAGAAATAAATTCATTTTTGAAACTAAAATTTTTAATATAGTCTTTAGAAAATACCATGAAAATAAATCGTTCAAAAATCAGTACAATATATCTGACCGCAAACATAACCACGATTTTGAAAAAGCTCACAAATTAATCAAAAATGATAAAAAAAACTTTTTATAACTACTTAAATAAAGAGTTAATTTTTTCAGTTGGGCTGTCATATGTCAATAAATTTTTGACAAGTTTAATTAATTTTTTAAAAAAATTAACGTGACCATCGTATTCAGCATACATGAAAACGGGTGTATATAAATAGGAAATTTTGTATAACCATTTAAACTAAAAGTTTCTTTTTTTAGTTGAGCTGTCATATATCAATCAATTTTTTGACAGGTTTGGTTGTTTTTTTATAAATAAACTTGACCATCGTGTTCAGCACACTTGAAAATGGGTATATATGTGTAAAAAAACTTTGTATAACCATTTAAACTAAAAGTTTCTTTTTTTAGTTGAGCTGTCATATATCAATCAATTTTTTGACAGGTTTGGTTGTTTTTTTATAAATAAACTTGACCATCGTGTTCAGCACACTTGAAAATGGGTATATATGTGTAAAAAAAACTTTGTATAACGATTTAAACTAAAAGTTTCTTTTTTTAGTTGAGCTGTCATATATCAATCAATTTTTTGACAGGTTTGGTTGATTTTAAAAAAAAAATAAACGTGACCATCGTGTTCAGCACACTTGAAAATGGGTATATATGTGTAAAAAAACTTTGTATAACCATTTAAACTAAAAGTTTCTTTTTTTAGTTGAGTTGTCATATATCAATCAATTTTTTGGCAGGTTTGGTTGATTTTTATAAGAAAATAAATGTCACGATCAGATTCGCAATCAATCATTTAGTAGGTTCACGCAAAAATTTTGTAAAGATTTGCAATCATTCAAGAAAAACCGAGGGAGGGGGGAGCTAAAATCGCCCCCGTCACTGAGAAAATGAAAATAGACCGTCACTAATAGGGTTTTTGGAAAAATAGGCAAGACAAAAGTTCTTTTGTTAATATGGTAATTTTAAGTTTTAATTTAAGAGTAATTTTATTGATTCAATTTCTCTAACGCTTGTAAAAATGGCTAACTTAATTTTCCTCATACTTACATTATTTAAAGTTCTAATTTTAAAGAGAAATGTGCCAAAACTTCGATAAAAAATAGTGTTAATTGTATGACGACTATTCTTTGAAAAATAATTACCAGTTTAAACCTTTTCATGCATTCAAAACAATGAATATACATGAAAAATAACTTCACTATTCAAGAATTAAAATTCTCATTCAACTGCAAAAAAGTAAAACACGTGAAAAAACCCCATTTTATTAAAAAAAATACTTTGATCTAATCAATGTTCATGTAGTATGAAATATTTATACTTTTACAATTTAGAGCCGACTCTGACTTTGACTAAAGAAGACTCCTTCTATATGCCTACAAAAATTAAACAAATTTTTTCCTTTAATTAAAATACCTAAAAAACCGTCTCTGATTCCGACTTTTAAATTTTATTTCATACTGACTCCGATTCCTATCCATTTGAAATCTCTGACTCCCGACTCTTTATCGTGGCGGCATGAATAAAGCTTTGATACTTCAAGGTCGTGGGTTCAAATCCAACATCAACCTTCTTTGCTCATAGTGACTTATTCAGTTCGACACTCGTAGTTTGTTTATCCTCCTCCGATATTTTCGTTGTACTTAAAAACAGACGACACAACGTTTCACTTTGTATGCATTTATTAGATTTGTTTTGCTGACACATTCATTTATCTCTTTCTTTCTCCCTTCTCAACAAAATATTTTCAAGATCAATATTTTTTGCTTATATGTATTCAAATTCATCAATCCATCAGCTAATCACATCACGCAAACATTGTTTTTGTTACCAACTATTAGAATGTGTCTTTTATTTTCTTCAAACATCATCATCCATCGACCATCACCCATCCTATTCAAGAGTAAGGCATTTTATGCATCCCCTTTTCCAATAAGTTCATGGACGTAATGTAACATGTCTTTTAGCTTTCAAAATGGTCGTTTCGCAAATTGAGTTTATCACATTAAATTAATATACTGAAGCAAAATTAATCATCGGCCCTGATTTTTTCAATATTTGTCAATTTAAGGGGTAACCGACCAACCAACAAACCAACCCACTTTGCAATTGCGCGTTCTATTTTATTTTCTTGTAATCAATAAGTTTGCAATTTGTCTATCAGCTCCTCTCATACGCACAACGTCATACCAGTGGCATATCCGGGCTCTACTGTTAGTAGACAAGTCTTATTTTTTGATTTGGCGACCGAAAAGCACGCTTGGTCTTATGATGAGTCTCTAGCTTGTCTTTTTTCATAGAATTATTAGACATTAACAAAAAAAATTTTTAATATTTTCTCAGTAACTTTCTTCAGGAGTACTTCCAATTATTTTCAAAAGAATTGGAAAAAAACTATTACCAAATTAATTTTATAAATAATCAACCCGAATGATACCTTGTTGCGTCTTTACACTTGAAAAATGGCTAAAATTGCAACTTTGGACAATAAAAAAGAATAAAAATCTTTAAAATATAAATTATATAATTTGGAATCAGCGTATTATAACTCTATCAACATTTTACTTTTTGATATTTGCTTATTCAAAATCAGCATTTGATCATTTTAGTATCGGGTGTGCAAATTCTTCACACTTTCTCCAATTTCAAAGTCAATTGAATAAAAAATTACTAAGCTTTAGTTCAATCCGTGGCATCATTTGTTAGACCACACCTTATCCCTCTTCTAAAGGCGGTGAGTGTTTTCACTAGAAGTTTTATTACCTTTTTCTTTCTCACTCTGCACAATTATTGAATGTTCAAAGGAGAGTTAGGAAAAGTCCAAGTCAGGAATCGGTGGGGTCTTAGTCGGTATCCAATAAAATCTAGGAATTGAAGTCGGGCGGTTCTTTCAAGTATTTTAAATATAAAAAAATAATCTAATTTTTGTAAGCGCATGGCGACTGTCTCTTCTTTACCCGAAGTCGGAATCGAAGAGTTGGTGTTTCATTTATTAAGCACTTAAATATTTGACGCCAGAGACGGATTTTTTTTAACTACCTGCAGCCGGAATCGGCTTTTTGTATGTACTAGGAGTCAGAATCAAAGCCAGGTGTTTTCCCTTCGACTCCGCAGACCTAGTTGAGAAACGCCAAGACCAAACATTCGTGAATATAAATCGTATATATAAGAATTAATCGCTAAAAATTTCTTTCTCCTTTTAAAGAATCTCATGCTTTTCTACAAACTGTTTCATTTTTGTTAAAAATGATATAAAAAGAATAAGTTCCTAGATTCTGAAATTATTGTGTAATCAATACACATTTTTGTATAAGCGATTCTTATTCATTGACGGTTGAATGTATGTATTAGAGGTGTATCAGATATCCACAAAAATTTTACATCCTCTAAACATCCTCATCTGTGGATCATTTAAGTTTCAACATTCTCAATAACATCCTCAATTTACATTCATTTTTCTTTTTTACTACTACATAGCTCAAAGTTTTTTCGAAATTTTTCAATTTTTACTTTATCCAAAATTTTCATGGTAAGTATTTCTCTATGATAACACATATGCATTGACATATTTTCTCTGAATTTCTAAGAAGTATAGACTTTGGGTTTGCTTAGAATTGAAATTATTATATCCGAATCCGCGAATACAAAAAATTCACATTCGATACATCTCAAAAATATATATTGAAGTGTCCCAGAAATGAAGAAAGAAAATAATTTTTTGGCACTCATTGTTTTTAAATTCCAAATACTGTATATAAACATTTAAAACTAAAAAGAAATATTGTAAACATTTTTTTCTGAATTAATTGTTTGAATAAATTTTATTAATGTCTAAACTCAATTTCTAGTGAAAACTAATCATCCATTTTGTTCAACTATAAATAATTTCCAAGATCAACAAATAATTTGTTGTCATTTTTAATACAAATACTTGAAAACGAATCCATAAGCTACTTCTGATGGGAAAATTTTTTAAGAATCTTTCATTTCAGTTGCAAACGTTTTTATATATTATTTACAACTAGAAAAAAAATGAGTGTCAAAATATTATTATTTTTGCCGCACCCTATATATGTATGTGTTTTAGCGAAGTTTGTTTTATATTTGAAATAACTGTTTTTAGAAATCCTATCAACTACTTTAAAAGGCGGGAAAGTTGATTTCAAATTAGCATGCGTTTTCTGCACAGCGACAAAGACTCCAATAATGAAATTTACATGAATGTGAATGAAGGCTTGCGCCGATTGTACAAACAAAAGTTACTTCCTCTTGAAAAGGAGTACAAATTCAATGAATTTCACTCTCCGTTCCTAGAGGATGCGGATTTTGAAGCTAAGCCCATGGTTCTCCTCGTTGGCCAGTACTCCACGGGCAAGACCACTTTCCTCAAGTTCATCCTTGGCCAAGATTTCCCGGGCATTCGCATTGGCCCAGAGCCTACGACTGAATCCTTCACCTCGATCATGTACGGGGAAAATGAGTCGATTGTTCCTGGAAATGCGTTGGTCGTGGATCCAAGCAAGCAGTTTAGGCCTTTGACACGCTTTGGAAACGCCTTTCTTAACCGCTTCCAGTGCTCACAAATGCCGAGTTCCGTTTTATCCAGCATTTCGCTCGTAGACACTCCCGGTATTTTGTCTGGTGAAAAGCAGAGGACGGACCGTGGCTATGATTTCACGGGTGTGCTTGGCTGGTTTGCAGAACGCGCAGACCGAATCATTCTTCTCTTTGACGCCCACAAACTCGACATTTCCGACGAATTCAAAGTCGCGATCCAGGCCATTCGCTCCTACGATGAAAAGATCAGAATCGTCCTAAACAAAGCGGACGGCATTGACGCACAGCAGTTGATGCGGGTTTACGGCGCCCTTATGTGGTCACTCGGGCGAGTTTTAATGACTCCTGAAGTTCCACGAGTGTACATCGGCTCTTTCTGGGATGCACCGCTCGTTTACGACATCAATCGAAGCTTGTTTGATGCTGAGTCCAGCGACTTGTTCAGTGACTTACAGACTCTTCCCAAAACAGCAACCATCAGAAAACTCAATGACTTGATCAAAAGAGCACGTCTTGCTAAGGTAGCTAATCCATTTCTTCTACCTTTTCACCTTCTTTTGTCATCAAAAATCGTGCATATCTATTTTTACACTTAAATATACATTAAACCTGCTGTGAAAGGAATATGAGCGTGTGAGGGCGTGTAAATGATTTGTAAATATTTGCTTCCAATTTGTTATAATAACTTTTTAAAAAATGAAATTAGTGTTTTCGGTTATCTTTTTGGCAATTTGATTAAAGCAGCCAAAGCTTTATTCATATGCACTTAGTTTTGAATGTGTTTCATGCAACTGATTATCTCCTTCCTTTGAGTTCCAAGAGCCAACAAAAAGAAAAATTTTCAAGTTTATCCGAATACATCTTTTTAAATGACACGTTTTTGATGATAGCAAAATCACTAAAAACAATACCTTCAAATTTCCTAACACCAAGATATAGAAATAGATAATACCAAATATAAATTTATTTTTGCATTCACATTTAATACCGATTTAAAAAATTTAATTGTAGTAAACATTATCAAAAATCTTATTTTTACACAGTTTTTCTAAATTTATTTACATCAAAATCAAACATAGAGCAAATTTTCCAATAAAAAGTACACAAAGATGTCTTCCTTTTTTAACATCGCACACACAGATAAATGTCGGAATAAAAGAGATTGTCTCACGTCTTCATACTTTTGTGGTTTTCTTAGATAGTAACTAAAAATTTTGAGGGCTCTTCTCCTGTGTCAAACCTCTTGAGATTTTTGGGGGATTTACTAGATATGATTTAAACAATCAAGCCTTTTATTACGAAAATACTTTCGTTTTTATTATTATTATTATTATTATCAAAGTTGCCTCGAATACTTGGTAATTTTTTTACACTTTAAAATTTTCCGTTTTTTGTCACACCATATCTGAATTATGAATAAACAGAATGAAAATTCAACGATTCCAAGTTTAAATTAAAAATAATAAGTAGGAAAATGTATCCACCAGAGGCAAGTAATGTGTTCCAAAATTCTATAAATGTTACTACATATAAACAAATTATGATTTATCGATTCAAAATATTATCTCGATGCCAATGTTAATGTAAATAACTTTAAACTAGACATCTGATTGGATATTTTTGTTATATCTTAAAAGGACTAGATAAAAATTGCCTGTCAAAAAAGTGTCGGCAGATGGCCCAGTGGTAGGAGCTTAGGGTATTGATTCAGCTGGTCTGGGTTCGATTCTCAATCATGACTATCATTACCATCTGTCCAGCTATGGAAGGCTATTCTTCCCTATGTATGCTATACCGATAACTAAAAAAAAAGTTAAAAAAATAAATTTATTTAAAATTTTTAAAAAAAAAAAAAAAAATAAAAAAAAAAAAAATAATACTTCTTTAATAAAAAAGGTGGTTTTTTTTTTTTTTTTAATATTTTTTTTTTAGTGAGTTTATTCAAAAAAAAATTTTTTTTTTTTTTCTTATCAGATTTGCTTGATTGTTGGCAAAAAAAATTTTTAGCAAAGGTATCTCTTCTTTCAGATTCTCGTAGTGATATTTTTCTGGTATACTGTCAAATTTTTCGATTTTCACTCCTTGTCTCACATAACTCAGTATGACTGTATTTCTTATGTTGGAATATTGTTTTTTTGAATTCCCTAATTTAAGTGGTTAAGAAATTAAAAATGAAAAGTGATTATTATTATTAGTTTTTCGTATAAATAATATGGCACACGTGCCAAGTAGCAAAACGTACACCTTGGTTATAATAACCATATTTCAAGATAGAGAGACATCAGGATTAAGTTACATCCTTACATGTTGTTTCTATGGTCTATTTTAAATGATCAGAAGTTAGCTGTATTTGTTAATATTTAATTTCAATAAAAAATATCACTCAACGAAAATAGTTTTGATACGATACGAAATTATAAACGTTCGCAAAGTTAAGCTTCCTGTTTTTAAATTAAGGTGGCGTGGCTAATGCCCATTTTTTGAAATCAGTTGTATGCTTAGTAGCACAGATCATAACATGTTAAAATTAATTAACCTCCTTACCATGTTCAGCATAAACAAGGAAACTCATAAAAATGTGCTGGTATTTTGAGGAGAATCTTTAAGTTATTTTTTTTTAAATAAAAATCTTTGATTTCTGATAAACTTAAAAGTAAACAAATTAAGTATTTAAATAATTTGAAACCTGTGTGATTTTTGTAAAAAAAACATTTCAACACTTCATCAATGCAGATAGATTTAGATTAGACTTCTTTCAAAAGTTATCCTATTTTGCCGTAAAGAAAATTTTAATCTAACTACTACTTTCTTTATACTGTGAAAAAAGTTGAATAAAATTACATTTATTTGCATTCATTTTGACTTGTTAGAAGTGTTTGCCATTTATTTCATTATCAAAAGGCTTCGTATATTCTATTTTCTAGTTATTTTTACTTTACTGCAGAAACCGATACCCACATAGTTTTACTTATGTTCAATGAGTCTCCTTATTACCGCAAAAATTCCATTTTTACAAAAGTTATGTCCGTTTTTCCGGGTTGGCTCACGTATAATTTGACGCATGTTCAGCATAAACGGTCTAGATTTCGTTTTAGGTGCATGCCTACATCATCAGCCACCTGAAGAAGGAGATGCCGTCCATGTTTGGAAGGGAGAAGAAGCAGAAGGAGCTGGTGAATAATTTGGCCACGATATATCAGGAGTTGCAGAAGACGTACCAAATCTCGATTGGCGACTTTCCCAATTTGGACAAGTTACAAGAAAATCTGCAAAACGAAGACTTCACACGCTTCGAAAAGTTGAAGCCAAAGTAAGCAGCATTAGATGTACATATCCTTCCAAATACAACTACTAATTTTCCAGAATTTTGTCTTTTTGTTTTCCCCGCAGTTTAGGGTAAAAATGATTAGGTTTCCGTGGAAACAATTTTTTTTAACCTTGCTTCAAAAATTTGAGATTAAGGAATGAAAAAGTAATTTCCAATAAAAAATTTATTATGCTCAAAAGGTATCTAAATTTTTTTTTCAATTTTAATTCAATTTATTCAATTAAGATTTGCTACCACAAAAAGCAAGAAATATAGTGAGACATTGTGAAATAACAAAAAAGAAATATGACAAAACCAATTTTTTTTAAATCTATGAAAGGGAAATAAGATGACAAAATAGTGTCTTTTTGAAAAGAGACAATTGAGTTATACTTCTGAGCCCTTTCACAGGAAGTGTAGTTTTTTTTGAGAGTTAAATTTTTTGATCTTAATGTAGGAAGGTTATAAAATTTGTTCGACCAAAATTCAGGTTTTTGGTTTGAGTTTATATTCTTAAAAACAGTGATTAAGAACTTATAGTTGAGAAAATAATCACCTGGGAGGATGTTGGAATCAGTAAAGTGATTGATCTGAAGGTCTTTGCAATTCTTGAGATTGAAAATAAACTAATAGCATTATTAATTAGTGAAGAGAACTTTTTGATATCGCATTTTTGAAGAAGAGGGTAAAAAGTTTCAACACCATAATTAAAGTTACTTAAAATGTAGCTATGAACAAGAGTTGTTTTGACGTTAGAACACAAAAAGTGAAAGTTGGATTTAAGAACAGAAAGAATGAAACTAGATCGATTCAAAAGTTTGGAAAAGTGTGAGCGAGCGTGTGTTGAAATAAGAGCAAAGTTCATATCCAAGCAAATTGATTGAGTTGTCCAAATAGAAGAATAAAGTAGCGCTTTTGAGTGGGCCTCTCAAAATAGGAGAGAAACCAATAGTTTTAGTTTTAGAAATATTCAGTCTACCATTAATTTCGCACCGGTCTTTAATTTTGTTTTGTACTTCTTGGTTGATTTCAATAATTGTTTTGTGAGATGCATGAAAAGAAATTGTAAAAATGCCATCAGCATATAGAAATATTAGTGCATAAATGAATATCACTCTGAAAGATCTTAAAAGTTAGCTTATAAGTTATGAAAGAAATTCTGATAGTTTATATGGGTAAACGAGCATGTGTGTCAAAAGATTGATTTTGATTAAATCGTATTTTTAGAAATATCTATTTCTTGATCTTAAGAACATTATTAACCCATTTGAGGCCAAGCAAAGCTATATATAGACGATATCTAAAAAAACGCAGATGATTTATATTCAAAGTCATTGAAAAAAGCAGACAAAGATGAAATTACTTATGTTCCAAAATAGGAACATTGGCCGTAAATGGGTTAATTGAGATAAATAAAAAGATTTATTGATAAAAAGTAAAATAAGAAAATCATATCAAAGGAAATCCATGGAGAGCGAATTGAGTCGATTGTAGTCAGGCCAGTGGCGTATCGAAAAGGCACAAAGGGGCACATTTTTTCAAAAAAAAATCTCTCTGGGATTTTTGTGAAAAAAATGCCAGCATTTCATCAATGCAGGTAGATTAAAATTTTTAAATGATAAAAATGATGTGGCACCTAACGAAAATAGAGGAGCACTGCACCACAGCCCTGTCCTGGCTGTGGATTGTTAGACAGTGCTCAGCCGTAGAATAACTATCCATGGTTTAACTGCATTGAAATAGGTCAAAAAGACTTCATGTATAATGTTAGGGCAGAAATGAGGGATTTTATTTACAGTATTGTATATAACATATATACAATGAATAGAGCAGTGGTTACCAACCGGGGGTCCATGGACCCCTAGGGGTCCATAGAAGAATTTCAAAGGGTCCATGGAAATTCTACTTCAAACTACTTATGCTGAATCTCCTTTTATATACTTCTATTTTCCAAATCAATATAAATATATATATTTAGAGGTTTTTTAAATAAATATTTTTTTCCCTTTTTTAAAGTTTCATATTTTGAATCTTTATATATCCTTTTTATTAGTTACAATATTTTTGAAAAATTTATATTTTAATTGGAAAAAAATTTTATTCACATTTTATGTCAGTCTTTACGCTTTCTCTGATTTCATATGAATAAGCATACGATTTAATCAGATGACTAGAATCATTTTTTGCATAAAAATCTTTGATTAATTTTGTTGGCTCAAACTATTCAGTTGTAGGGGTCCACAGGTAAAAAAGTGACCGGAAAAGGGGGAACGGGATAAAAAAGGTAGGGAACCACTGGAATAGAGTATAGCATTAAAATGTAAATTTTAAAGCAACAAATGAAATGAAACAACAATAATATGCTATTAATTACTAAAAATAAAGCATCATTTGCTACTACATCTTAAACAATCAAATGAAGAAGTAATAAATCACGGAAATAAATATATTCCCTGCAGCCAAAAAGTGCGTGATGTCTGGAAACCGTGACTCGTACAAGAAACACTAATCCCCGCTAAATGCCATTGGATCAGTGGCGTACCAAAGCGGGCGGGAGGGCCTGTTTGCCATGGGTGCCGAATTTATTTGTTTTAATATATCATCAATAAAAATTTAATCGAGATATTTTAGACTTTAAAATAATGCTTTGCTACACTTTTCACTCCAATTTTCCATACATATATATACCTGCATTAATAAGTTTTGGGCGTTTTAAAGTATTATTTTGAATTTTGATGGGGCGTCAAAATTAGCATCTGCCCGGTGGAAATTGAGCAGAGGTACGCCATTGTATGGGATGGAGACACAATTTGTAACTAGAGCAGGGGCGCACATCCGTGGGGGGGGCATTTTTTCCTACTTTTTAATTGGGGGCATTTTTTCTGCGCACCATATTCGATATGTAAATTTAATTAAAATGTTTTCGCTGGAAGTATAGTATTTAAATTCACCATTTTTGTTAAAAAAATATAAAGTAGTCTTATAAATTTAGGTATGCGCTGAATACACTCTATTTTAAAGGATTGCTTGAATATTTGGTCTCCCGTGGTATTTCCAGACCACTAATTTTGAAAATTGCAAGAAAAAAATTTCGCCCCCAATAATTTTGAGGATGTGCGCCCCTGAACTAGAGTTTATAGCTTTTTTTCCAGCCCAGGGAATTAGCCCATTACGTACCATAGAAATCAGACGATTTATATTCAAATTCATTGAAAAAAGTAGACGAAGATGAAATTACTTATGTTCCCAAATAGGAGCATTGGGACTTAATGGGTTAATATCTTTTCTCCAGATTTTCGCCGATTTTAACACTGCTTTTTTCTATTTGTTTGTTTTACTTATCCTTATAAATATTAGTAAATATGAAATACTCTTAATTTGGAAAACAAAAGACAGGCAGGCGGCAGCAACAATGTTTGTTTTCTTCATTTTGTGATAAAGAGTCCAGCGCCTGAAAAACCCCTTTTGTATCATTGGAGGATTATATTTTTCAAATGTCTAAGTCAATTCTCAATATCAGTTGATTTTTTGAGGGTAACTTCAAATAATAGCTTTAGTTCATTTGTCAAAGACTCGCTAGCATACTTTTTCGGTAAAAATATTCGCGCTTTAAATTTTATCTAAGGTTGTATCTTCTAATTTCTCATTGGATTTAAGCAAATCAACATTTTTTAAAAAGACTAATTAATTCCTATATTTAAAAATTTTCGATATAAACAATATCAATAGTTTATTGAATATTTCTTCATACCGAGAATTTCTGTGAAATTTAAAAAATTTTAGGTTCTCAGCTAAGAAACTTTAATGGGAAGGAGCAGCGTTGCCAGACTATAAGTACAAGAGGAGACAGATTTTAATGGGGCATTGATTATAATATAAATGCATATATTTATATATTTCTTCCTTGGGGTGGGAAATAAATCCCAGAAGAAGGGGGAAGGGGTCATCTAGTAGTATTTGGAACATATTGTGTCTTTTCTGAAGACTGACAAACTTCTATAAGCATATGCAAAAGTAGATACTTTGAACTAGTCCAATATTGGTATAAGTGGATCTCATAATGTTGTTACATTTAATTTCCAAACTTTAAAAAGTGAACGCTCCAAGCTACAAGGTGTGTCGTGTTTGAATCTTTCTTTCTGTCTTTAGGAATTATACACACTTTTCTTTAGGCTGATTGAAAACGTGGACAGGATGTTGAGTGAAGATATAGCGAAGTTGATGTCCATGATTTCTTCAGAGGATGACAAAAAAGTGAAAAATGGCGCTCCGCAACCGCCCTCCAGCATTCAAGGCGGCGTTTTTGCCCGAAACAAGGAATCCCCCTTCGGCTACGGAAGAGGCGAAGGAGCGAACCAGGGCGCAGACTCTCTACCCCACGAGTGGATCATTAACAAGGATAAGGATGGCTACGACAACGCCTTCTACTCCCTGAATCCGATAGACGGCAAGATCAGTGGAGCGACTGCTAAGGCAGAGATGATCAAATCCAAACTGCCCAACTCCATCCTCGGGAAGATATGGAAGCTGGCGGACTACGACAAAGACGGCCTTCTCGATGACGAGGAATGGGCCCTTTCTCAGCACTTGATCAAGCTGAAGTTAGATGGCTTTGACTTGCCCACCAGCCTTCCCGATCACTTGATCCCTCCGTCTAAGCGAAACTTCAACAGCAGCTAAGACCTAGCAATGCCGTTAACGTGTTTTCTTTTCATTTTCCTTTTAACAACAACACCACCATCATCATCGTCAATCTTCCCTACTTATGATATATACCACACTTTTGATAGCCATTTTGGCGATCAAACAAATTGTTTTGGAGATTATTGTTTTTGATTTTGTCATTACCACAACATGGGTTCGGTGTGTTTCTACTGCAGACACATAAAAGTGAAGCTATGAAGATGGAAATCTTTTTACCGCGACTAATAAAGAATATTTATTGAAATACAACAACAGCAACAACCAAACCATCTCACTACTAATTTTTCTTTCTCTCTCGAGTGTTCCTCTCCATTTCCTTGTTATTCCTCTTTCCTAAATTTAATTTATCCGTTTTGACAGAAAACTACGTTACTCCTATTTTCAGCTTATTTATTTTCATTCAATAAATTTATTCAAGATTTTTACACTTTGTAACACGTGGGTAGTTTTTGTTAAATTCAAATGTTGAGTCACGTGATCAGAATATATGAATTTTTTGCTTTAGTATATTGCATCTTATATGCTGATAATTTTTATTCGGAAATTGGGTTGAAGCGTCTAAATCGGTATAATTCCTCCAAATCAGGTTAGTTGGAATGCGTCTACTGTCATTCAAAACTTGATGAATTTCATGTTTTCAATATGGCATCAATGCAGCAGTATCCATGCATATGTAATAATCTTATATTCCCTACTCATCACCTACTTACATGAGTTTGTAAAATGCTCTCGACAAATTTTATTGCTTGAGTAAATTAAATTCAAGTGTATTATATGTTGTTGAATCACTTTTTAGTTATACAACCATCATATCTTTGTATTATTTTACCTAATGGACATTGAATTAGCCATTTGAGCTGAATGTTCTCAACAACCTTATTAGATAGTGTAAGTTCTTTGATTTCAAATTGTATACTTGTGCGCTAGTTGTTTTTTCCCAGGAAATTGTCATCGTGAAAAGAATGGCTTCCATACATTACTGAAATATTCCATTAAAAATGAATCAAAATGCAAAGTTCGCTGGCTGTTGTAGTGAAATTTAATAATATTACATAAAACTAACTATGAAGATTGAGAAATTTAGTTCATGGAGATAATTAAGGACCAAGAATAAGTTTTTAAATGAAACCTAAAATACAAAAAATTTGAGACAATATGCATAATTGATTTATTAATAAAAATTAAAGAATTTGAGAAGGCCTAAAACACTCATTGAACTTTCCGTTATAAAGACTTATTGACTTAGAAGTAAATGATGACACAAAATCAGATTTTTGAAATACCCGAATTAACAAAAATAGAAAAGAAAGAATTGAAGTTAATTCTTGTAGGAAATTTGAACCACTGTAAATTATGAGAATAGCAGTAGTGCCAACAGAATATCAGTGGCAAAAGCAAGAGGAAAAATTGGAAAGAAAAATTTTATCTTCAAATTCGAAGCTTTGAACTAACATATTTTTTTATATTTTACATAGATTTAGAAAGGCCCTTGAAGAGTGGTAGTCGCAATTTCACGATTACAGAATTACACATTTTCCATAAGTTGCTGTTCCAATTACTTGTAAAATTTATACTTAGCTGCATATTTTAAAGCAAGTTTCATAGTTGTGTATTTGGTGAACCTACAAATTACTTACAGTAAAATTTTTTTAAAGGATTTTTGATGTTTTGATAAAATATGCATAATTAGAATCTGCTGAATATCTTGTATTGTTTTATTCTCCAGTCATCGATATTATTAAATTCTGGTCTCATATGCCATATGATCGCAATGACAGTTTTGTCATTAGTTAGGGTTACGAAGTCGTTGGAGTCTAAAAATTTTGGAGAAAAAGTCGGAGTGGGCTTTTGTAGAATACAGGAAGGATAATACCACATCAAAAAATATATATACTAATTACTGTTAATACTAATACTATTTCTACTTTCTATCTATATTAAAATAGCCTAGCGTCTGTGTGCCGCTGGAAACATTTTCATTGGTTGAATCTATGTTATTATTCACATAAAATTGACCAATCAGATATCAAATATGAAAGATATTTTTGAGAAGCTAGTTATTTATATTTAAGTGAAAAATTTTGGGTTTCATATTGCCAATAATTGTCTAATATTTTAGTGAGTCGAAGTTTAATTTTATTATAAATTTTGGAGGGAGTCTAAAAAAACTACTAGACTCCTCACCCTGTTAAAAACTGTAAGAAGCATTCATGAACTTTTCACACATGAAAGTATGTCAGTGTTGCCTACGCGATTTGGACGTTGTGTAGCACGCTAATGAAAAACAAGTAATGAATGTGTAAAAAGTGTTCATTTAAGGTGATGCATCAAAATGGTAAATCTTTTTGTCAAAGTTTGTGCTAAAATCTCTAGCTTCTTCATCTCAAGCAGCAATTATAAATTTGCCTTTACTCAAATAGCAACTTGATGTTATGTGTGGATAGATGCCTTTCAAGCATCGATTTCTCTGACTCATTAATTCAAATTCATTTATTATTGAATATTCTATCATTAGATTCTACCTTTGTAGTCACATCATATCGTCGGCGTATGCAATTGTCACCAAGCCGATTAGCATACAACTAGCGTATATCCCAGCGCTCAATTTTCAAAAACACGATCTAATCGCCGAATGAATGGAGATTTAAATTAAACTCGCTTTTCTTGTAACTCGTTTTGCATCTGCCTATGAGATTTATGAAGTTGCTTAAAAATGACTTCAACTTAATTACAGTTATAAACCTTGAAGATATCGATGTTAAACTCAGATAACAGATATGATGCAAGAGCACTACATCGCAAAATGTTTATGACAATGTACACACACACACATACTATATTTCCTCTGAAAAGGGCTGCGCTTTGAAAGGATGGAGGTGTTGAAAAAGAGAGAGCTTAGTCTTAGGAGAACGAACGCCAGGTAGTCTTTTGTATGAAGAATAATTAATTAGGGATCATACATAAATGGCGTCCCCAAAAATTTATATTTTTGCCCCCAACCTCTGCCGTGATTTTTACCCCTCCTGTTCTATTTTTTTTAATTCAGAGCATCCAGAATTAGTTAACCCCACTCCCCGATAGGAGACGTTATATATGTATGATCTCCGGATAAAGCAAAACAAAAACAAATGAATTAAAATTGAGCAGTGTGCATAATAATTTCCATGAGGTCCTACAAGATTTTCAAATTTTTTAGTGTTTTTACGACTCATTATAAATAAAAATATTAAAAACTGTATTTCGTGAAAAATATAAACAATTAATAAAGCTCTTGCAATAAATCAAATCTGCATTTCATGAGACATTTGCAGGAATAAAAAGTCGGCAGATGGCATAGTGGTGGAAGCATAGGGCCTCAATCCAGTGTGTCTGGGTTCGATTCCCCATCGTGATCATACTAGATTATAAAATTTCAAGGAAAATATCGTCCTAGACTGATAGTTCGCTTGAATGGAACTATGAGGAAAGTGAGCTTGATGCGGGATCGAACCTAATATTTTGAGTTATCGAAATTCTCTATCAATATATACCGTGTTTCGCATACTACAACGAGCTAAAATGAGCTCTAATGTCTACTTTTTTAGGCGACCCCAATAACTAATTTAGTTGGATATATTTGATTAAAACTATATATGATTAGCGGGTGTAAAAGTAAGGGACAACACTTGTAATGAATAGACGAAATTAACATCATTCATTTTTATTATATTCACAGATTATGAATTTTAAAACTTGACATTAATTTAAATAACCACTTCTAGACACATTCTTTAAAAAACAAGCTAAAAGTGTGAAATGGTGAGTTTATTTTAATTGGAGCCTTGGGCTTGAATCAGGTTGCTAAGTTTCTCTATTCGTAGTTGAGTCTTGAAAAAGGACCTTTTTTGTGGATTTCTTCCTTCATTTATCTTTGTTAAAAAGAGAAAAGAAGTTATCCACTATCCATTAACCAATATGTGACCGTATATCCTTAAAAACTCTTAGAGTTAAAAGTTGACAATGTTTTTATTTTGAAGTCTTGGCGACCCCAAAAAAATGCTTGGCGACACCAAGGTTGGGAACCCCTGTTCTAATGTAAGCGTGCTGTCACTTATATACAATATCAAGCATCATTGAGAAAATATAAGTTTGAGAGCAGGATAATGGGCGATTACTGATTATCTATATATGCAAGCATTTAAAAATAATGTCATTTTGAGGATTTTTTGGTGTCTTCAATATTTATAAAAAAATTCGAACACATTTTTTTATTGTTACTTACAAACTAAAAAATCCTAATTAATATTACGTCTTATGTGTGGAGCTAGAAATAAATTTACCTTCGGATAACATTTTTTTCTAAAATGAACTTTCAATGAATATCAATCTATATATTTATGAGATTATTTTTAAGTTTACCTAATTTTTAACAAGCACACCAACATCTACTTTTGCTTCTTGCAGCTTGGGAAAACTTCGACCTGCTTTTGCATCCCCTCATGAGTCACAAATGTTAACATGAAGCTACGTTCAATGTGAGGTAAGGAGTAGGCACAGATATTTTGCTAGAGACAAGAGAACCGTACTTAACATCCTTAGAACACCAGCCAAAATTTTCTGGCCAACAAGTTATCATTCCTAACACAGTTTAGTCTACAAGTCTTAACCTATCACTCATACTTTATATAAGAGTTAGCTGAGACAAAATAAAATATTTTATACGCTCATTCAATGTTTTCATTTCTGCATAGCTGCGAGGGTATACCCGCCCTGCGTTGGACTTTAAAGTCTTGAAATGTAACATTGAAGTGCAAAAATTTTATATGCGGTACAATAGTTGTATTGTTATAAAGTCATATTTATATAAACTACTTTTTTAGCTCAATCTTTTATATGAAGCTTCTAGGATGTGTCTCATCAAATCTAACAGTAGCCCGCCACCACCGTTGAGTCCCTTTGTCGTTAACCCATTCACTTTTGGAGGAAATGCTTACTCAGTGTAAAAAAAAATTAAATCGTTTTTTGACAGACAAATTTAATCGTTATGCTTGTGCGCCAGAAAACATAATCATCACATAGGATTTGGTAACATTCTTCCATTAATTTGATGTATTAATGAAAGTGCTCTTTTTGCTTCTCGTTCACTTCTCTTAGGCTTTCTGAGAACTCACTAAACTAGAGTGATAGTGTAATTAGTAAATTCTAATACTCTTTCTAAATCAAAAAAATTTTGAGCTGGTAAACTCAAAAGCAGCTTTTTCACAATCAATGTTTCCTAAGAAGTTGCAGCCTACATTAGAAAAAGGATTCCAAGCTCTCTATCGGCAGACAAATTTTCATTGAAGGATCTGTTAAAGCCTTGCCATTCCAGTAGCACAGAAAACAGGAACACTCTATGTACGCACTTCCCAGACCCAAATGAAAGTTTAACATTTTTAATTCCACGCAAATGAATCATTGCTGAATATGGTATTCTAACTTTACACAAGAGGGATGGTATGATATTTCCTTCAATATGCACAAAATATCGTATTGGTACTTCCGTAGGTCATATTTATTAATCAGATTAGTATATTGTGTTCGGCGGATCTAGAAGAAAATTTACCCTAGAGCAATTTTTTTAAATGAACATTATCTCAATAACGCAAATGAACTTACGGTTCTGAGTTACAGCTCTTCTTTCACAAAACCAAACTAAATTTTATTGGACTATACATTCAAAAAAAAGGCAGGACAAAGATGACATGGATAGAAATGGTTAAATAAGACATTTAACATTAGGGGACGAGCAAAATAGAGATAAATGGAGATGCGAAATATTGAAAGATTAGTCTAATTTTGTCTAAAACGCCATAGTGGTTAAAACCGGCTAAACCACAGCGTGCTGGAAACATTAGCCGTAAAACTCATTATTATATTATATACTATTCACATGCTTAAAAATTGAGGTGTGCAGGAAGAGGCGGCAAGAGACGATTGCCTTGACTTAATTCACATTACTCTCACTCTATTCTACCAAAAAGTCTAAATTGAGTATACGAATGAAAATATGATCCGTTGATCGTCGAAAATACAGGCGAGATTAATTAATTTGATCAGAATTAATATAAAATTAAAAAATGATCAGCGTTAGTTCAATTTGTCGAAGGGATGAAATGCGTAAAAAAAGAATCTACTAAGATAGATCATGAGATGTTACGAACTACATAGTTCTTACTTTTAATTCTGAATTCAAACTCTTTACACAAAAAAATAAGCATGCTTTTATGAAAAGGTTAAATTGTATTTAAATCAATAAATTTTTGAGCAGTTCACTCACTTTTCACGTTTCCAACGACTTTAAACAATAGAAGAAAATATGGAGAAATGAGGTAAATTTATTGACTTTTAATTTTATTGGCACATTTTTTATTGATTGAGAGATGTTAAAAAGTGATTTTACATCTTTGCCATGGGCTTTTTGAAGATGAAAGCATACTACTATCTTGTACGAGAGCCTAAAATATTTTCAATTTCGTCGACACTTTTTGGACAACTTCGGGTGAGATTTTCGTAGCCGTTTTCTGTGATCAAAATGTCATCCTCAATTCTGACTGAGATGCCTCTAAAGTGCTTTGAAACATCATCTCTATTAATCGGAATGTATATCCCTAAAAGGCACAAAAGAAAGAAAAGAGGAAAGGAAGTCAGAAAACCTTAGACGATTTTAATTTTTAAGCAAGGGAGTAACCTGGTTCAACGGTGAAGACCATTCCCTCTTTAAAGGATTGCATTTTGCTTGAGGTTGAGGAATCGTGCACCTCTAAACCGAGATAATGACCGACGTGATGAGGACAAAATTCAAGTGTTTTCTAAACAAAATCACTATTTCATCCAACTTTGAAACGTTTTCAAAAATAAAAGGTAAGGTTTTTTTATATAATATAAGAAAAACAGACGGGGAACGGGCAAAATAGCAGCCAGCATGTGACAGGTCAAATTCAGCCCAGCACTCATATCGTTAAGGCGAACCCATTTTTCATCAGACTGCCCTCCGTAATAATGGTGCTGTGTTCATTGGTCAAAAATTCTTTTAAAATAAAGTTCGCCCCTCCCCCCCCCCCTATTTCTTTGTGTTCGTCTTCTACAAAAGATATTGGCTAAAAAAGTGCGATACCGAAAATAAAATAGAGGATAAATTAGTACAGACGTTGAATCAAGTTTTATACTAGTAATGGGTAAGAATATGAATGACTTAGGAATGGTGAGAATGGATGAAAAGCATACGAACATGGAATAAGTTAGGACAGTCTTTTGGAATGATTCCCAAGTCAATGAGGACAGAAGCCAATTTTTGCGCCATTTCTTGGAAAAGGATCTCCAGATTCATGCCAGACTCATTACACTTTGAAATGCAATGATTTTGCACCTAAATGTAACGACTTTTATTCCGAATAACATAAGTTGAAAGAGGAGCAGAGTATAAAATAGTGTGTACTTCTAAGACGGCAGAATAGATATCCTTTTGAGCAGGTGAAAATATTCCCTTAATAGGCCAAGTTCGTGTTATGTCACTGCAGTACTGATTGAACACACAGCTTCAAATAAAAAGTGTGAATGTATATCCTCTAGAAAAAATAAAATTACTGCAAAAACTGCATGTATTAGCCCATTAAGTACCATAGAAATCAGACGATATCTAAAAAAACGCAGACGATTTATATTCAAAGTCATTGAAAAAAGCAGACGAAGATAAAATTACTTATGCTCCCAAATGGGAACATTGGGACTTAATGGGTTAAAATGATTGCCTTTCAAAGCCTTATAATTTCGAACTTATAATGTTTCAATTTGCAAAAAACTTTTGAAAGAGAGCATAGTTCGCATTATAGAGGGGGGGGGGGGATTTTTATTGATTTGAACTGTCAAAGTATTCGAGCAATGTTACTAATCAATATTTGTCAATTGACCTAAAACTTTGATCTCTTCAGGGACCAAATTATTGTTATTATAAGTGTTAGAAATAGATAGACAGTCCCGTGTACACTGTACATCTACGTAGCTAGGCTATGGGATACTTGGGGCCAGCCCTCCCGCATCAACAACTGTTAGTTTTCATGGAAATAATATTCGCTACAAATAACCGAAAAAACATCATTGTATACTTATATACATACATCATCAGTAAACATGCATTTCATAATCATGAGTGAGTTTTACATTTAAATAGAAAAAGCTAGGACACTTCGCAATTTCAGACACATGAATAGCATGCTGTAAGATGAATCTCTATAAGACAGATCACAACAGGTGTACCTGGCACATAGGGGTGCCGTAGGATTTGTGTAAGGATGCCATCAAATACATTTGTTATTAAATTACACGTATTATTCTTTATTGCTATAAAATACTTTTCTTCTTTAAAAGCTTTCCACCCAAGTACTTTCTATTTATAATTATTAAAAAACATTTAGAAAACCTTAAATACAATACATCTGTAAAATCGGCATTGAAAAATTATAAAAAAAACTTTTGAAAAAAACAAAAGATATTACAAATTATAGATAACTGCTCCGCAACCGATGTGCATTTGAACATGTTAGATGTGTCGCAGTCTTAGAAATTTGATTAACACTCGCAGTAAAAATTCTAAATGCGAAGGCTGCGTCCAGAAATGAAACCATCATGATCTATTTGGTATAAAAACATATATTTCATATAAAATTTGAAGGAATATTTTAGATCTTAGAGGCACATAAGGTAATAAACCATATGTGCCTTTAATTATTATTGAGTTATGAAAAATATGGCGGTAACAACAAATCATAATTCAAAATTTAATTAGCTAATATCAAAATTATTATGTTTCTGAAAAATAAATTATATTTCCATTATAAATTAATAATATGAATTACTATTTCTTCCAAACGTGTTCGCATTTCATGAAACAAGTTTAAAGAATCTCCAATATGTTTTTTCCAAACAAAAACAAAAATTTGTACATATAAGAGTATCATGAGTTTAGTAATTAATCATTATGCATGAAAACTAGTCCTTAAACACCAAGTTTTTTTAATTTTGAACAAGAACAAGGTTTTCATCAGTGAATAGCAAGGTTGTCCCTATTACAAACATTCAAAATTGTAGTCAACCTATGTATAAAAACAGTTATTCCCCAAACAACCTATTTTCAAGGTGACATCACTACTAAGGTTTCCTTATTAATTAAAGGTTATACTGAATTTTTTGAATATTTTCGATTTTATCTAGCATTACATTGCAGTGAGTGGAGTATTATAAAGGTGAATTTTGCTAAACTTTTGTTTTAATTGGATTATTCCTTTGTTCTAGCTGCTAATTTTTGAAGAGGGGAAATATAATTTCTATATATTTCTCAATATAGAAAAAATCTTTGAAGAAGAATATAGGCAACCTTGTAACACAGCTGTTAAAAGTTTATTTCAATTTTGGACGACGAATTTATGCGAAAAAAAGTTTTTCCTCGGTTGCCCCAAATGGGCTCATATTTGATATGAGAAGTATATCCAAAACTGATTAAAAAAATCTTTATGAAAAAAGATAAAGAACATCAAATTAGTGCACCCATTTCGTGAAAAAACAATCTGAAAAAGTACACACGAGCAAAAATAACATTTCGATTTACAGTTGATACAAATGTTGACATTGTATCAACTGTATGTTGAAGGCAAATGAACATAGAACATACAGAATACTTAATATTATTCGTGGAATCATTTTGAATCTATATTGGATGCGATAACTAAGAATATTACATATGGAATTCTTTCTTATTTTAACACCCTGTTCTCCATCAAGTTCAGATGGAAAATCAAAGATTTCTCCAAATTAAAAATATTAGTTTTGAACTTATCCTTCAATATTTTTTGAACTTTGTTTAAAAATATTATAAATTATAATCAAAGGTTACTAAAGTTTAGTTTTAAACTTTGTTTAAAAAATATTGAAGGATAACTTTGAGTTTCACTTCCAAAACTGAGCCAGAATTTTGAAAAGAATAGTAATATAGCGCAAAAAATTTTTTTTTATAAAGTGGAGAGGAGCAAAGGAGAAATAAGTTTTAGAAATAATAAAAATTCTTTTTGTGTACATACCCTGCATCCATGAGCACAAGTTCAGAAGGAGAGATTTTAGCTGAATTTTCCAAGTAATGGATCGTAGATGCATTTTTTCCAGAAGCAACAACAGAAGGATACGCGAGTTTGCAAGCACCTTTCATCTGACACTCGAAGTCAAACTTGACATCCAGTTGAGATTCTTTCAACTGTAATGTAGTGAGAATGCTGTGTTTTATTGAGGCAATTCATCGCAAAAAACTTACTTATTCAAATAACTCGATATTTTGTATATTCCCACTGTGGGGCGTGTCAAACTAGACATGATTTATCCCTTTGACCACTAAAAGTACTGCTTTTCATTTCCAATGGAAATGGTCTATTTTTATTTCTTAGGGCACTGGTGTCACATTGGTCCTCTTAGGATTAAGCGCCTGATTTTGACAGATAAATAGGGTAATCATATGTTATTTAAAATATTTGGTCAGTAATTTTTATACGCTACTATGATAAACATTTAATGTCCATTACTTCTACTCGTAGCTCTTCAGAAAAAAAGCATTAAAGTTTGTAGAAAGGATCCATCTTGAATGGATGCATTTTCGATGTGGTTCATTCAATTTATGAACCGAATTTATTACTAAAAGTGAAAATTACAACACCAATATGCAGTAGAATCAATATTCTAAACATGGTATTCTGACCTTCAATCTCATTCATTCGCCGAAAAAATCCTTCGACGCACAATTATTTTGGAGATGAGATTAGAATTTTCGCCCACATACGTGGGACACTTCTTCTTCAAAGAATAATACATTAAAACACAAAGTAAATTTGGGTTAAAATCTTAATTGTTTGCCTTTTATTTTTCAATAAGAGTATTCAGAGATAAAATTTATTAAAACTACATCATTAATAATAATATATATCATTGCATCAAAATCAATCAAATCCAAGAGATCAATTTTGAGTGTTCTATTTACCTTAACATCTTAAAATTTTATTGATTTCATGTTGGAAAATATTGGGTTTTCAGGGGGAGGGAGATAGTGATTTAATCTTTTGACTTTTTCTTCTTTTTATTTACAGAATTTGAAGCCCATCATGAGTATCAAAAAATAAAGTACCATCATTCCGATATTGAATATGGATTCAGATACATCATCATCATCAAATGAGGAGAAAGGGCTTAATATGTTATTTGTAGTAAAGCTTTAACAAATAATCCAGCAAAGATGAAGCAACATTTGCAAAATACAAAGACAAGAACAAAAACTTTTTTGGACTTTTTTGATCTCTATTCAATTATTCTTTATGAACTTAATTCTTGATTCTTCATTATGTAGATAGAAGTATTATCATATGTGTAAAAACAGTAATAGTTGTAAAACACAATAAGTGCTTGTGTGTGGTTAGGGAGATGGGATTCAATTCCCAGTCAAAGCAAATTATTTCCAAAAGACACTTTGTGATAGTGAATTTTAACGTTGACGCTTCAAAATGTGTGTTAATTAACTACTACACTACTATAAATAAAATCTATATAATATATAAAAGATAGAAAAATATTTAAAGCCTCTTGATAACCAACATATCATCATATATGAAAGGAAAAAATCAATAATCGTATATCAAATTTTACAATGGAAAGTATAATTGAAGAGTATTGATAAAAACACATTTGAAATGAACTTCGAATAATGACAAAACCGATGGTGAGGCTAGTAGTGTAGACAAATTTGTTTTGCCAGCAGAGGGCTCTAATACCCACATACACACAAATTATTTTTCATGCGTAATATATGGCAAAAGTTCACACGAACAAAGAAACAATCGTATTTTTTATGCCAACTTTTTCATTCCAAAACCGAAATTTGTGGGCTATTATGGAAGTTAGGCTAAAATTCATCAAAGCGCAAATCTACATGTTACAAGTAAATTGAAAGTTCTTACGAAGGGCCGTGAAAAGTACATCGTTTCAATGAAGGCTTTGCTCGCAATTTCATTGCTAAACCTCATGATAGCTTGCTCATGTTTGGACTTAACGAGCTGCAAGTCATGCACAAGAGTGTCTATGATGAAAGGTTTATCCGATTGAGAGGTGTTGTGGTTGCTGTTGTTGCTGATAATCTGTTGAACGTATTTCTGTGAAAAACAAAATTAAAAATATTGCTTTTCCAAAATTTATGCGTGCTTATTCAATGAGTTTTACACACTTAAAACAGACGGCTTTTTCTATATCTGAAATATGAGGGTAAAAAAGTTTGAAGCAGCAAGACATGTCAAGCAATAAAAGTCAATGAAGTCAATCTTTACTTTCTAATTGCACTTTTTCAAAAGAAAGTCAATAGTCCCATTATTGCTTATGGGGTGGAAATTTATCCATTTTTAAAAACGTTAGAATCCCTTTTTAAAATATCATTATTATTTTGACCATATTGGCCACAAATTATTAAATTTTAAAGTAGATTAAATTTTTTTGAAGACAAAATTTTGTTTCAAACACATCTATTTTATTCCAAAACCATGAGCCTAAATGGAGTTTACTTGATGTAAGAAGATGCATTGCAACTTCGTATTTGAAAATGTAGGGACAAAAAGAAATAATAAGAAGAATAAGGGAGACTGGAAATCAACTTTGTTTTTCAAGCCAACGTCATTTGGTTTCGAATTGCGCCGACAACATGTCAATGAGATGTAAAGTTTGTAAAATAAAGACAATAGTAATCTGCACAACATGTAAAATTCACTTAAGTGTTAAATGCTTTATAACGTATCATGAATGCTAATTAAGTTAGTATGAAAATAATTTTCGTTGTTTTGAGGTAGTCCCTTTGTTGCCGATGGCGTGCAAATCCACCCTTGAAAAATATTGCCTTGTGAAATGTAATTTATTATGAAAATTTGTTTATATAGCGGGATAAGATATCATCTAAAAGAGAAAATAACAACAAAGCAAATCAAAAATCTTAAAAACTTTCTTTGAGCAGTAATGGGTTCCTTTTATGAAGTTTGTGTAGAAAGAATTTTCATTAAAAAAAATAATAATCTAAATTTAAATATGAAAAAATTCATTAGCTTACAATTGCTATTTCTCGCGGAACCCTTAGCGAGCTTTTGCGCATAGTGAGAGGGAAACGCTGCGCTAAGGAATCGAAATTCAACATAAAGAGAAAAAAAGATACGTTAAGGGTAGGGTAAAGACGTGAGTTAGTGCTCAAAGTTGAGTGCATCCAGATATTTCTTGCTTCTTTTTGCTCTAGAAACTTCTTCACAAGTTCTTCCAGATCCTCTATGTATCTGACGCAGCTAAGCGCTTGAAAATATTTCAAAAATTGTATTCACAATTAGATTTGTATGAATTAAGTTCATTTTACACGACACTTCTTGAATTTTAGTTGCATTTGGCAGCCTTCCATTCCACAGGATGTCATGTTCGCTTTGCTTAGGCACGAATAAAACTTCCGAATGATTCAAAAAATCTACGCCAATTTGATTGGAGAAAGTGCTTCCTAAGGATGATGAAGATAAGAGGAGAATGGCATTAGGGTACTGGTATCGACAGAAATAACTGAAGAATGAATTCTGAAAAAGAGATTCAACAATATATATATACTCAGCACCACAAAAAGATAGGCACACATCACAATGCAGTGAGATTTAAAATTAACTAACAAATTACGTATCTAGTTAATCAATTATTATCAGGGCCAGAAAATAAATCTACCAATTTGAAAATCCAGGCAACTAGATCGATCAAAAATTGATAAGTTTGCTATCTAAATTAAGCAAAAAATGAGAAAATCAATAGGTCATCTACTGATCTTCTTAACTAATGCTAACCAAACAAACAAGTACGTTGTAAACGGATTACTTAAATAACCGAGTAAGTAAAGATTTCAATAACTAATAAACTAAATAACTAAACAAGCAAAAAATAAATGAGAAAATTAAAAGTTTTTTTTACTTGGTGAAAGCGATAGGGAACATCATTGGACATGTACACTTGTTGAGATGCGGGTATTAAGACGATGTTGTTGCATCCAACGTTATTTTGGCCTTCTGAAAGATCGAGCTTGCTTATACTCTCCATTAATTTCACTCTTCGAGTCCTTAAAGATAAAGAAATGAAGATAAGGAAGATTTTGACCTATAGTATATATTATCTCACGCCTACAACTTTCATATATATGGTTAATATATCAAGAAGTCCATTCAAAAATAGAAGTTGAAGAATTCAAAGGGGCATTGATTTAATAGCTTCTTTTCACCTTCTTATAAAAGTACATTATAATAACAAATAATATTCAATGAAGCAATTGAACTAATTAGCAACAGTTTACTAACAAGCTAGACCAGTGATTCTCAACAAGAAGGGAACTCCCTTTTAGGAAGAATTTAGCAGTTCCTAGAGACGAATGAAGAGAGTTTTGGAAAAGATAAAATGATCATTTTTCATATTGTAATATAATGAAAAATTCAGTTATCATTTTTACTATTCAAACATGGTAACTTTGTTTTAATGGCAGCTTCATTCTATTTTGAATTCAATTTATATTTTAATAATAATAATTGTTATAGTACGCATTTTTTCTTTGAATCAGTAATTTCTCTATTCCTGGTTATTCTCATGAGTTTTATCTAGAATGAAAAGGAGGTATCGGAGTAGCTATTTTGTTTTATCCATGCCGTCAAAATTTTAAGATGTAATTTTTTTGCTTTTGGTGACAACGTTTGTAATTTAGATCTGAGGCGTGGCCAATGAGGGCAGACGGCTGGGCACTTTGATAAAATCACATTTTTTTGGCCACCCTCTGTATTTTTATGACCCTCGCAAGAATATAAACTGGTTAAAAGCCTTTGATTTAAATATATTAATTTTTTTAGTCTTTGTTATACATAGCCCTCCCAGCTCAGACTTGAATATATATTTTTAATTTCTTCAAGGATCTCTTTCAACAATCAGCTTTGAGTATATTTTTTGTGGTAATTTCAATATTAAAACTTTTCCTGCTTTTTATGATAAATATACTTTTTAATTCACTACTTTTTTCTTAATATTTTCCTACAATTTTATTCCTCTCAGCCTCTCTTTCTAGATTTTGGTCTCCCAATTTTTATATTTTATTAAACTTTTGCTTTATATTCATCAACATTCCTTCTTTGCTAAAATGCATTTTTTAAGGTTCTTTCAATCCTCTGTTTAGGTAAAATGTTCAGGTTTTAAAAAATTTAGGTTGACAGATCTGAAATTAGTGAACATACCCCTCACCCCCTAATATTTCAAATGGATATATATTTTATATCTATTGATGCTTGATTTTTTATTTTCTCAATTTAAAGCCCAAACTGAGTGTAAAAAAACGAAACTACGATAATTCATATACTAAATATGGATTCACATCTATCATCATTAATGGAGCAGAAAAACCACAATGTGTAACGATTGTGACTACGATGTGTAACGATTAACAGGGAAATTTCAAGAATCAAATCGAAAGCTCATTGAAGCTTCATATATTGTAGCCCTGGAGATTGCAAAACAAAAAAAACCGCACTCAATTGAAGAAACGTTGATTAAACCCTGTGCTGGAAATAGTTTTGGGAGGTGGTTTGGAGATAAAATTTGTGGCAGTTTCATTATCAGACAGTACAATTCAAAGAAGAATCATTGACATAGCAACTGATATCAAAGATGAAGTTGCGCAAGAGATCAAGTCTGCAGTGTTTGGGTTATATTCTATCCAATTTAAAACAACTGATGTGGCATTGTGCTCTCAATTGATGGCTTTTGCAAGATATGTTCACTCTGTTTCATTTAAAGTGTTTATCTTTTGTTTTCCTCTTGAAACACCTACCAAAGCTTCTAATTGTATGGATCATTTTTTATTGAATCAGAAAATCTTTCATGGAATCATATCTGCGGTTTTTGTACAGATGGGTCACCACTCACCAGCTATGTTGGGGACTAAATCAGGATTCCAAGTTCTCTTTGAAAAATCGAGCTCCACATATGAAATCCCTTCATTGCATGATTTACCATAAAATCACTGGCTTAAAAAACACTATCAGCTTCACTAAAAAAAGTGGAAAAATCTAGTCCCGTCTTTTCAAACAATTGGGTATTGATATGGATGCTGACCTCATCTGCTTCTTTTCACACAAATGTTCGATGGCTCCCAAAAGGAAATGAGACATAAGGGATATTTGAACTCAGAGATGAGCTTAAATTATTTTTGAAGTTCAAGGCAAGATGGATTTATTGCACACCTGTATGATGAGGAATGGAACTGGCATATTTGGATAATATTTTTCAACAACTTAAGATGCAAATGCAAAGAAGAGATTCGAATATCATAAAATTCGTTGATTCATTGAAAGCTTTTATCAGTAAATTAGAAGAAAAAAGTAAATATAAATAACGTTGCAATGTTTGAGAGCCGTCAGTTCTTGTTGTTGATGATGAAGAAAAAGAGCTTACACAGTTTCAAAAAAATATCACTCTACATCGTTTGATAACACTTGAAAATGTGTTTATTTCCAGAACTTAGTATGACATGGATTTAGTGTGTAATCCATTGAAATTTTCAGTTGAAAAACTTCCTGATGATTGTCAGGATGGTTCAAGAGCAATAGATGTTCGAAAGTTAAGGACATAATGCTGGTCTCTTATGTGCAATTCTTATCCTAAAGTTTCAGGATGAGCTATCCCTACATTACTTTACTTACATAACATTACACTAGAGGCATGAGTAAGGCTGGTTAGGTGCGGGGGTTTTGGGTTCGATCCCTCATTAAGCCTACTTTCTCGTAGTTCAAAATACAAGCGGCGCAATTGTGCCTTCTCAATGAAAACACCCCATGGTACTTTTACCTTTACTTTCATTTGTGTCTACATATCTCTATGAGTCAGGCTTTTCAACATTGTTGCAACAAAACAACGTAAAAGATTGGAAGTTGAAGATGACTTGCGTTGTGCCATTTCGAGAACTTCCTCGCGTATTCAGCGATTAGCGAAGAATAAGCAGGATCAAAAATCTTATTAGCTTTAAATTAAAATGACATGAAATTTAATTTAGAAAAGAGGGGGAATGGTATTAAATTGACCAATGTCCAAAGTCGACCTTCTGGGTGAAAAGGTTTAGAACCACTGTTCTGGAGTAAACGCAGAAACAGTTTTTTGCTTAAAAAATTTGATCGAACATTCCTTAAATAGAAAAAATCCTTAAATAGTTTGACTTCTCATTTAAAAGTTTATCGTTTTATTGCAAAGCCTCAAAGAAGTATTTCAATGGAAAGATCACAAAATTTTAGCTGTCACTAGACGTTGCAAAGTTTTTGCGAAAGATCATAAAAAGCTAAAAGATAAGAATATAAAACAACAGTGTCCAAAATGTGGCAAACTCTGTTGTCAAGATTGATGTTCTGGCATATTTACAAATTATTTCGTAGAAAATAAGTAATACCAATGAAATCAGCCTATCTAAAAATGCTAGTTTACATTTACTTTGAGATGAATATAGTTTTTTTTACATATACTACTTTTAGACAGGTTGGGTAATTTTTGATTGACGTTTTAATATAGCTACAATGTAAATATTATTGTTTATAGTTTCATAGCACTTCCACATTTATATCTTTAGATTAGCTAGTTTATATGCAAAGTTAATTCAGAAAAGCATATAACACAAAAATATTTTATTGACAGCTAATGTCAATTTTGAGTGATGAATACTGATACTTAGCCAAAAAATATATACAACCATCAAATTCAGAACCTTTTAAATATATATAAACATATACATTCATTCTATATCACGATATACTTTTCTCTGAATTCTCTTTTTCTATCGCGAACAGAATCCCCCCTGCCATTTAAGCAAACTTTTTTTTATCGGTGTGGAAAAAAATGCCTCTGGTAAAAATGCTCAAGTTTAAACGCCACGGGTATGCCCTCAATTGGCAAATAGGTAAAGTTGTATAGGTAAAAAAATAAAAAACTAATGTTGAAGTCAAAATTCTACAACATAGCATTGGGAATGCCATAAGAGAAAGACCAGTGTCCTCATCAGCAACAACAGCAAAGACTACAAAATTTGTAAAACAGATACACTGGTGGTGAACTACAACTTGATTACTTTTTGAAAGGTGTTTGCCATATTTATCTTGGAAATCGATAGAAAAGGTTATGAACTTTGAAAGAATGATAAAAAAATATTGTGATACCATAGAATCGTCTTGAATATTAGTTGAATTTATATAACTCATTGATTATTAGTTTCATGTACAAAATCTAGAAGTTAATGTGTCCCTATAAATTGGTAGTGTGACCTGAATTCAAGTTTTACAATTTCTGATTATGAGGTCTAGGCATTTTAGTTATCTGGCAATTCGGGGCATTTTCCCTGTAGCATTTTTACCTACATTCTTTTTTATACTTTCTTATATAGATTTAAAAATATCAATAATTAAATTAAATTCTTCAATTAATATTATTTTATAAATTATATCTTTATAAATAAATTCTTTACGCCAGAAAAAGCTTTATAAACATATATTTATTTTTATGGAATATGAGACACGTTTTAAAATATACGTCATGGTATCCTTGTTTTAATTTAGATGTTTATTTTTGGCTTAGCATATAAATATATATTCTTACAAATATTCATAAGGATATATGGTGGTTTCACTAAATTGTCTAAAACAAATTTTATTTATAAAAGTCGCCATTTTAAATGATGGAATTAAAACAAAAAAATTAAAATTAAAATTAATTAGGGAGTCGAAAAATAATTGATTTTTAAAATTTGATATGTTATAGCTAAACTATTTTTAAAGTTGAAAATATTTTAATGACTCATAGAGGTAGGAAGAAAATAATAAATTAATAAATTTTTAATGCACTTATAATAATATCTGATGATCTTTTTTCTTAGATTTAGGTTATCGACACAAGTTGAATCAATCAAAAAATTTAAGAAAGAAAAAATCAAAAATACAATAATATATTTAGCATAGACAAGTGATAAATGATAATTAACTTTTTTTTTTATAAATTTAAAGGTTTTTTAAAGAAAGAAATTTATTAGAGTACACATGTTTG